>JAJHSJ010000006.1:40570736-40937505 GCA_021015155.1 Magnolia officinalis | reverse complement strand
GATTTAAATTTCGATGATATCGAGGAGGACCTCTATATATCGACGATCTTATGATTTTTCTTAGTAACAACAGGGACTCATTTTTTCTGCTATCGATACTATCGAGTCAATTTCAATAAACTTGAGATTTGAATATTGATGATATCGATAGGTCTATCGATACATCGATAATTCCGTCTAGATGAGTATGTGGTTGCTGGACATATTTTGTCCTCATTTCGATGATATCGTTTAGTCATCGAGGACATCGACCGCGCAGGTCGATCATATCGAGATGTGTATCGATAAAATCGACAAAGTAAGAAAACTTAGAGATTTTTCTGATTTTGAAAAAGTTTTCTTAACTTAAAAACCTTATGATGTTCTAACTTGTTTTAAGGGTTTAAATACCTGGTGTTTTGGGACATGGGATGTGAGGCTTAGATTTACCTTTGGCAAGCTTGCACACATCCAATTGAGACAGACGTGTTGAATTAATCTTCCTATGAGGCTCTGCAGTCTAGCTGACTCAACACTCACGCTAATTGACAAACCAGGGCACTTTCAATCTCCCTCTTTGTTAATTACGTGACAAAATACCAAAACACCCTATAACAGCTTCTATACTGATATCCTAAATTGTGTGCACATACACTTTACACAATTTTACAATTCTACTTTAGTGAGCACACACATAATCATTCAGACGGATTCAAAAGCTGCTCCCCTTATCTGCAAACTCCCCCTATCTCGGTGTAGCTGCTCCCCCTAACACCTGCAACACTGTACACATTTCCTGTCGGGGTGTTTGAATTGTTCTCCCCCTTTTTGTCAGTCATTGACAAAGATAGATATAGCAGTTGATATTGACTGAAGTTTGAAGTATTTGGGAGAACCAACATTCAGAAAGCATACATATATAAAGTAAAGATGTATAATGATCAACAAAGTTTAATCAGACATCATATTCGGAAACTATGTATGCATTTTAGACCAAATAGAGCAGTGATATAAGCAGACAACATAATCATTAAAGACATCACATGCATTCCATATTAGACACTAGATAAACCAGGGGATCTTAAAACATTCTTATAGCACAAAAAAAAAATGTGAATGATCTCTAGCCATTTTCAAAAATAGCCATCCCAGCTACCACACCAAAAATATCCCCCCCCCCCCCCCAAAAAAAAAAACATATATTACCTAAGATTGGCAGTGGTATGATCATTCAGCCTATACCAAAATAAAATTCAGCCCATCCATGGGCACCTAGAAAGAACCATTAGTAACAAACCTACATCGGGGCATATAAAAATTTTTTTGTCAAGATGTGGAGGGGCTATCACATTCACTCATGAGAGCGTAGGGCATAAAAAAAAATACTTATGCTCGTACACAAAGATAAGTGTGGGTGAATGTGATAGCGTTCAGAGTCTCGTACTATGACTGAGGAGCACAGGTAGATGGCGTCGTGTCATCACGACGGTAGGTGATTAGATCGACCAACTGTTGCACAGTCTATTGCACACCGTTGACCAGCTGTTCCAGCACGGAAAGCCTCTCGTTCATCAACTCCCTGAACTGGGAGACATCCCACTGAATTGCTCCAATCCAATCCTGGTGGAGCTTAAAACATTTAGCATGCCTGGGAGTTGATGTCGACAGTGCTTGATGGGGTCCAGGAGCTTCTTCCTCAATCATTCCAGCTTTAGCAGTGGGAGAATCACCTTCACCTCTTGCTCCTTCTTCTTATATGCCTTCCTCTGGATCCTCGGGATACTTATGGAACTTCAAGTCCATTCTTCTGATGTTGCTTTTGTTAAAGACTTGAAGTGGAAGTTCCGGATCACTCGTAGTCAGAAAACCAATGGCGTCGCATACTGTGTGTATGATCCAGGGGTAGGGCAAGTGAACATCCCTAGCCGTATGAAAGGCATAGACCAATTGGTGCACGATGAGAGTAGGCAAGCATACCTTAACTCCAAAAGCTACTGAATGAATTATTGTAGTCATGAATGGAACCTCTAAAATAGATGTTCGAAGCAAAGATTCCATGCAGGATCCGAAATCAAGGTTCCATGAATCTAGCTTTTAAAGCATTGCCTTGGTGCCACTGGACGTCACGACCATGACAGAGGAACTTGGTGACCGTGGACCAAGTCTCAATATTTTCTAGATCCAAATCTGGTAGTCCAATAGATGATCGAGTAAGATTAAAAATTCTTGCGATAGACTCAGGAGTGAACTGCAAATCATCACCATCGATGGTCACAGTGATGGAAGGAGGGTCGGATACTGGAGAATGACAGGCAACGAAGAAATTATATATTCTTTCAAGATGACAAGGCCCACCAAAATCAAGAACGGGCAACCAATCTATGGTAGCAAGTAGAGGTTCTAGGTTATATGGAATTAGATAACTCCTGTCGACTTTTCTCTCCTGAATAACCTTTCTCCCAGTAAACTTTTCCAAGACCGGATTTGCTTTTACCGTTGAAGGTGTTGGTGCCTTGGACTGGGACCCACCATGCGATCTAGTGCGCTGCCTTGTAGGGCTTCCACGTTCCGGTCCTCTTACTTTTGCTTTAGAGGCAAGCACTTTTTATTGAGAGGATTTCGAGGATTCACCCGAACCAGATACTTTTCCTTTGTCTTTACCCATTTGGATATAAAAAAAATAAAAATAAAAATTGAAGGATTTGGGAAAGAGGACAAAACCCGACTGGAAAGGAAATACCCAAGAAGGAAATGGAATCTTGATATATAGAAGGGTATTACCGGTTTTGTGGAGCGTTTGGGGTTGTCCGTCAAGGCCCCGAGTGGCTCGATTGAGAGAAGTGAACAGGGAAGACGAAAAGAAAACCCTGAGACAAAAAAAGACTTTTTCCGCGCTCCATCGCCTTTTATCGGGCGGCATCTGTCGATATCATCGATCCTTGTTTCGATGATATCGGTAGACCCTATTCGATATCATCGAAACTATCTTCGATATCATTCTCGATCATACAACTTTTCTTATTCAAAGGAGGCATCGATGATATCGACCCTTGATCGATTAATTGAGAGTGGCTTGTCTGGAGACATATTGACTCTGAATATTTTTCATTCCTCCACAGTTTGACAGACATCAAAGTATAGGAGAGTTTTATCCTTGAATTTACAATATACACACCAAAATTTTGTACAAGTTTTGTACAACTCAAAATTATAAACATCACAATGTTTATGAAAAAAAAAAAGTTTCAGATGCAATGTTTTGAAGCTCAGTAAAAAATTTCATCATTTCAGTACATATCCAGATCTTGATCCATGATCTGAACTAGTTCTTCCTTACCCATTTTATGACGGAGTTTTTAACTGTGATGGATTTAGTTTTAGTGTTCAGTTTATCCATTTGATTAGTCATTTTGGGTGGTGATCGAAGTGCATTTCTTCTATCCATATTCCTAAGTGGGCTCTTGAAATTCTGCATTTCTCTAGTTGGTTTGACTTTATCAATATGATTCTGACCAGAGTTATGTTGAGTCCTCTTAGGTGTCATGCATTCGAACTTATAATGACCCAAATCACCACACAAATGACACACTGGAGCAGTTTTAGTTTTACTTCCTGAAGCAGCAGATCTTTCAGTTATTGGTGCTGCATTTCCATATTTTGATTTAGATTTATCATATCCTAAGCCACTCTTGTCCTTTCTAGGTCTTCCCATGCCTAAAAGTTTTTCTAGCTTCTCACCACTTTGGGAAAACTTATAGTTTAGCTTAACGATTTTTCTGGATTCTTCTAAATCAAACAGGAGTGCGTGATTCTCATTTTCAAGGAGCATGTTTTTATCTTTTAATTGCTCAACCTGTTTGTTTAGTTTTTCAGACTCTATTTTAAGGAAGGTGTTGATTCTTTCAAGTCTATCATTATCTGAATGATATTGCTGTAAATCATTGATTAAATGTAAATTAATTTCCAGAGTTTTATCCAAGGCTTTTTGTAGCAATTTTTGTTTGTTTTCAGATATACCAAGTCTTTTAAGGATATTTATGCTATGAATGTAGAGTTGATTATAAGCATCTTGTAGTTTATCCTTTTCTTCTTCTTCTTCTTCTTCTCCAGTTTCCTCATTATCAGATGGAGATGATTCAGTGGCTTGCGGTTCTGGCTCGTTCTCAACTTCGACGAGAATGATTGAGGTAGTGGAGACCATAAGGATTTTCAAAGATTTCTGGTCTTCATCGCTCTCTGAGTCGCTAGATTCTGAGTTTGACTCCTCTGTATCATCCCACGTGGCAGCCATTGCTTTACCCTTTGTTTTTCTGTTTGGGCATTCAGTAGAGAGGTGTCTATACTTCTGATAGGCATAACATTGTGGTTCTTTAATCTTTTTACCAAATTTTCCTGTAGAAGGTCTATTGTCCATCTTTCTTCCTCTGGTAGGATGGCCACAATTCTTCTGAAAGAATTTCTTGAATCTTTGTGCCAACAAAGCCACTTCCTCATCTTCATCTTCTCTTTCACTTCCACTATCCTCATTTGTTGTTTTCTTTGAGGTTTTTAGGACAGTTGTTTTAGATTTAGGGGTTTGTTTGAAGTGTAGTTCAAAAGTTTGTAGGGAACCTACCAGTTCTTTTACTTTCATTTCATCAATATTTCTACACTCTTCAATAGTTGTTACTTTAGGATTAAACCGTTCCGGCAGTGATCTAAGTATTTTCCTACAAATTTTTGGAACCGGAACTTTTTCTCCCAATCCACCCATGAAGTTGCAAATGATATTCAACTTTGTAAAGAACTCCATGAAGGTCTCATGCTCTTCCATTCTGAGACTTTCGAGCTGTGAGGTCAGAGTTGTAGTTTTGACCTCTTCACAGTACTTGTGCCTTCATGGGTTGTTTCCAATAGATCCCATGCTTCTTTGGATGTCCTACACATACTTATTTGATTGAATATATCTTGGGACACGGTACAGTAGATGGTGTTCATAGCTTTAGCTTCAACAGTCTGTCTTTCTTTATCGAATGCCGTCCACTTCTCTTTGGGTTTGGTGTAAGATCCCGGATTTTTGCCAACCTGGGATTAGACGTCCTTAGGCGATGGGTCAATCCTAACACAGGTTTAACTTCCCAAACGCTCAATTAAAGCCTCAAATCCCTTTTCAAACCATTTTCTTCACAAATCCCACCTTCACTACCTTGTGCTTTCAAAATTTGGCGAGGTTTAGCTAGTGATTAAACTAGAGTGCCTGTGAAATTAGCACTAATCACTTTAAATACGATCTGCAAGACCCAAAACTTGCAAAAATATTGACTCTAGGTTACCCTAAAGTTTAGGATCAAACTCATTACCCGGCTACTCTCGGGAATGACTTGAAACTTCGTATTAGGTCTAGACTGCACATCGGAAGTCCGATTAACACGAAGTTAAGGAACTAGGACCGCCTCACTGGGCTTGACAACCACCTCGGAAATCAGGTCCAGTCGATGTCCCACGGGCATTCGCTTGAGTCCGGAGCGAGGGAGTGTGAAAATCACTCTCTCCTTTACAAAATAAATATCTGGAATAGTGATCTGGCACCATTCGCTTGCGGATCAGTATTAAGCAACCAGACGTCAGAATCAGACCAGATTACACCCTCGGATCAGGAAAATTTTCAGGAACATTTACATGTACTTGGAATTTCGGATCGTGGCCCACCGACTGTTGAACTGAAAATGGTCCGCCACGTGCGATCTGGGAATCCGATCGAGTCGAAAGCGTAATCCCACGTAGATCCATGTGTTGAGAGCTTAAGTCTGACGTTTGGCTCAAGGAGGGCCACCAGAAACCCTCTTTTGAGCTGGAAAAGTGACAAAATACCTATAATAGTCGTACCCCTTGAACAGGAGCCTATTTCGGAGAGGTTTTTGGCTATATAAGGGCCTTAGAACAGCCCCTCTCACAGCCATACGAATTTGGGATAAAACCCTAGAGAGAGAGAGAGAGAAAAATGAGAGAAAAGCTTGGGATTTGTGGGAGTACTTCCCTCCTGCTGCTTTCAATCATCACAAGGGCTGCACCGCCCCTTTCCAGACATTTTCCCGGCGATATCAACTCCGTTTTAAGGTGAGAAACCCTAACCCTAGATCTGATTTGAGGTGTATAGGCTATAGGTTATGAAATGGCTAACCGATTCCGCTCTTTAGGCTAGAAAACTCCCGAATACGGAAGCTCATCCAACCTTGCTGATTCGTTGAGATTCCAAGATGAAAGGTGCGGACTTTAGGTGTATAAGTTATAGTTTTTAACGCTTTCAATGTCAGATAATGATAGATTCATGATCTGCATACAATTGCACATGTACAAAGTGCTGTCTGTTTTCCGTTTCGATTAAAGATGAAAAATATGGAATTCTACATACTCTAGGTATTTGTAGAAAGTACGGTATACGTATATTTTTTGGAAATGTGTTTGACATGTTTATTTGTTGTATGGATATACGACATATGGATAAAATACTTATTTGGCGAAAGGATTCGCCTAAATACATGTTTTACTTATATACACTATGTATGTTGAAATTGTGTATTCTAGAAAATACTGTATACGTATAAGTTTTGGAGATGTATGTATCATGATTATTTGCTGTAGTAATATATTATACATGGATAAAATACTCGCTTGGCTAAAGGATAGCCCTAATACATGTTTTGCTAACATGCACCATGTATGTTGTAATAGTGTATTCTAAGTGTTTGTGAAAATGCCTGAATTAGTATTGAATTCTCATTCGTGCTCGCCATGACTAAGTGTCATGGATTCATGATTGTTGTATTGGCGATACCCCTTTGACGGAAGGATTTGCCCTAAATCACGCCACGGCCAATATACACTATATATGCTAAAATGTGTGGCCCAAGTGTTTGTGGAAATGACTGAATGAATATGGAACTTGGATTCTTGCTTGCCATGACTATCCGTCGTGGGTGTACGCATGTTATGATTGGGGCAACTCCCTAGTGAAAGGATTTGGCCTAATGCCTATGTGAACGACATATGTCATGTATGTTGATGTATGTTTGTTTAAATGTTTCTTGAAATGTCTCGAGTAGTAGTTAACAAATTGTAATGTATAAGGGTGTTGAGATATGATTCTCAACCTCTTTTAACTATTTGTATGATCTCCTTGGATAGTTGTGTGATTAGGAATTGAACATGTACAAACTCATGCTTGTGTTGTGATTCATAACATGCTCAACTGCTTTATGATTTTAACTATGTAATGCATATGTTTAAATTTATATTTACGTTGTATAATCCGTCATGGGTGATGGGGGAGTGGAGCAACGAGTGCGTGCAACAGCCTTGGCAGCCCTAAACGGATATTACCAGACCTTGATTGTATGAGTTGAATCTTGATCCATTACTGCTTTATCTATCTGCAATTGATTGTGTTTGGGGCAATGATTATAGTCCAGACAATCAGTACCAGAACTGAATTCGTGGCTGTGATTCATTTGCCACGTGAGATGTGTTCGACGAACCCGAGTCGTACTTCGGTTGACGATAGTGGTTGGCCACGCGAAGTGCTTATGTACTTCATGTCGTTCAACTTGTTGTGCGCTCAAGCTAGCCGAGCTCGTCAAGTAACCCGATCTGTCTTATGTATGTTCACCATGTTTGGACGCTACTGCTTGAACCTAGGGTACCAAACTTACCAGTGAAATCCCTTTTAACCATGGTACCTCGGTCCGCTAAGAATCATGAGCCGGACATGGTGGTATGGGACACCGTGGTCGAGCTGTTGACCTACGCTGGGGTTACATGCCTCCCCGTAGTGACCATTGAGCAACCAACTCGTGAGCCGAATACGGTGGTATGGGATACTGTATTCGAGCTGTCGATACTTACGGCGAGAGCCGAGTACGGTGAGACCTGTACTCGTGCTGACGGGCGACGAGTCCTCTGTAGTATCTTCGAGTATACTCCAAGGTCTGTGATTGGCGACGAGTCTTTCACAGCAACTAGAGTATGAGTGGAGCCGAGTACGGTGAGACCTATACTCGAGCTGACAGCTAGTGATTGAGCCGAGTACGGTGAGACCTGTACTCGAGCTGACGGTCAGCAATTGAGCCGCATACGGTGAGATCTGTATCCGTGCTGACGGGTGACGAGCCCTTTGTGATGCCTTCGCTTTGCCTCTCAAACCATGACACCGTATGATATTAACTAGGATTGACGACCCTAGAATGGATCATGTTTGGGAATGATACAAGTGAGGTACCTTAGTTTCCCAATAATGTTGTTTGAAACGGACTAATAACAACTCGGAAATCATGCGCATCATTGCACCGCATGTGCCTTGTAGATGTGGAGCACTGAGGGAGTTATGCATTCGCGAACGTAAGATGATGTCGCATGAGGGTGGTTTGGCAAGGGCATACATCATCATGTCATTTCATACTTGCATTTAATAAGAGTAGCTAAACTTGTTTGATTGTACTGCTTTATCATTACTGCTTGATTGAATTGATAACATGTTAACCTATGCTTTATTGTTCCACTGAGTTGATCACTCACTCCCACGTTACGGGACGGTGTTTGCAACACCAACCAGATTTGTTGAGTTTCAGGTGTTGGCGATGCTTATGAAGCAGAGCCGAACTACTACTATGATGTTGAGGAGGAGTTCTCCTACATGTAATCTCTGATAGGTCTATGAAGACCTGGTATTGTATTGACGGGGCTACGGTACTTGGGATAGGAGACATTACACTTCCTCACATTTGGTATATTTTAGAACTGCACTTGTAATTATTTAACCTGGTAATGTTATCACACTCTGGAGACTCATCATAGTTTATATATTTTATCTATCTATCACAGTCTTCCGCTTGCAAATTTAACTGTCTCTGGAGTATGATATGTTGTTTTGGCTTAATCTCACTCATGTTCAATGCACGAATATAGTCAACATTCAATCATCATTCATTTTGTTGCATAAGTGATGTTCTGGAACTCGGGAGTTGAGTTTCTGCTCGACCCCCGATTTTCAGGGCGTTACATTTGGGTTTTGTGATGGTTGTGCCACTATCAAGTATAATTTGTTCAGATGGTGGCACATATCCACTTTCAACTATATCCCAAACCTCATGATCCAAAGATCTCAGAAAGTAGTGCATTCTAGCCTTCCAGTATACATAATTTGAGCCATCAAATACTGGATGCCTAGTGACTGATGAGCCCTCTCCTTTGGCCATATTCCCAACTTCGGTCAAGATCAGTCTCTAGGCAGTGAAGCCCTTAAGAGGGACCTGCTCTGATACCAATTGAAATTGTGGTAATGACCGCTTTACTTGAAGTAGGAATATGCCAATATGTCCTAGAGGGGGGTGAATAGGACTTATAAAATTTTATGCTTATTAAAATCCTATTAGTTCAATCCGAGTAAATAGACATGAGAAACATCAGGATATCATCAGAGTAACTCAAATGGCTTCCAAGCCAAATTAAGAATCCAATCACAAAACTATTTAAATGATAAACATGGAATGATTTATAGTTAATGATGGATGTGACTGTGTGTGAAGTGTGAGTAGTGAAGACAGTTAATGAAATCACACAAGTAATCAAAGATAATGAACAATCACAAACATAGTCATTTTTATAGTGGTTCGACTACTTGTCTACTCCACTTCCGACAGACGCACTCAACCCTTGAGTGTGCCGGATTTCACTAAGGAGGTTTCACAACGGTTCACTTCAAACCTAAGGTTTTAAATCAGGTTCACCTTCAACCTTTACAACCTACACCTAGGCTGACTGTTTATGCTCCTAGAACAAGGGTCAACACATATGTAACACCCCAGTTTTCGAGACCCGAGTATACCACTCGTTTCTTGAAAACCCAAGTGTTAACTGGCAAGCAAAAGGATAATCAAACCCAATCAAAGTGCGATTGGAACCAAGTGTAGTATAAATAAAATCCAAACAGTAATAATATCCTGGGCCACTCAGCTGGGGCCCATATACAAAACTTTAAATCTCAAAATGAACTGAAATGTTAATAAGCAAGTAGGCTACTGATATAATCCAAAATAAGTAGTGGCCTCCTGGTACGGCTCCTCACTGTAAGCCTCCTCCTCGACTTCAGCCACCTCCGGATCCTCCGCAAGTCCCTTTGTCCCTGTGTCCTCTATACGGTTGAATATTGATGAATGAGTGGCCAACTCAGTGTGATCTCCCGCTAAGATTACACACCGTTGTCCTAAAACAAGAAATAGCATGAAAGCATACAGATAATCCAAAACACAGTAGATGCAGTCTTATTAAGTGCATGGATGAGTGAATGCAAGTGTTGTCCTGGGTAAAACATCCAGACGGACATAGGGGTTGTCACACATGCAATCATCGACCCGGGTAAAACACATCCAGACGGTCTGTACCTCAAGTAAAACATCCTGATAGGCAAATATGTATGATAGCAATAGATGATGATTGGTGCCTCGGGTAAAACATCCAGACAGACGAATCTGTATGTTACGTATATCAACAATATTAGATGTTGGTCTGTGCCATGTATGCATGATTAGCCTGTCCGTTAATTAGTCCAATTACACTCAGCCATTTAAATAAGCTCACGGTCACTATGGGAAGCACATGGCCTAGTGTAGGCCGACGGCTTGGGCATAGTGTCCCATTCCACCATCCCCGGCCCACGAGACTACCGTCTTAGGGTATGTGTAGTACCCTCTAACATGTGGTCAATCAATTCAACATAAAGGGCTACTACCAATGCCGACTAGGGGTGAAATGTTGAAATTACCAAAAGTGGTGATTTAAACATGTCGGCATGAATGGTTTAAAAATGAGAAAACAGCGGTACTTGAAAAGGTTATGAAATTCACCCCCAGTCAGTTAGGTGAAGCCACACATGGATGGTAAACCCCACGGTCAAGCACCACAACTGAAGCCTCTATGTTAGGGGCCTACTTATGTCACAACCAATCTAGTTACACCCTAAGTACGGACTCTCCTTTGCTAGGACTTCCCATTGAGAGATTTTAGCAGTATGTGTGTCATAACAATATATATCATAATATAAAAAGGGAATAAGGAACAACACATGTATTCCTATCAATACACAACAATTGAATTGACATGACATAAATGACTAGGTTATTTACTTAGGCAGTTCAAAGAAATCAAAATCCAACCAATAGTAAGCATGAGAATTATCATGTTAAACAGATAAATCATGTGAAGACAGTTTATTTCCACACAGTTTATCATTAGTCTAGCTAGCTATTTACACTAATAAAGCTGCTATTTCTGGTCTAGTTAAGGGTGGAAAGCTTAAGGGGAAAGAAATCATCACCAGGCAAGGCGTAGAATGCTCCTAGAGGCAAGTTTTCGTGAGAACGTAGTGAGTTTACACTGCTCTCGTATCTTCCTGTACAAGTTTATTCATAATGGATAGTGAGCCACAAGGTTAAATACTTGGGGTTAGGTGGAGGTTTGGAAAACCTAAACCATGGTTGTCTTGGCTGTAATCAAAGGTGACCAAGCTCAAGCGTGAGCCCCAATCTTTATCAAATGGGGTCTAGTCAGAATCCACTTGATTACTAGATCTGCCCAATATCCTCCTCAGACCCCTAGGACGAGTCCACCCATCAGATGGACGGCTCAGATGTAGAGGGTATCCATGAGGTGGGTTCACACATGTAGGACTCACATGTTGTTTGCATAGTATGAATATATGAGGCATGCTCACCTATGCACCTAGGCACGTGCGCACCTTTGCACATGTAACCTGGGTGTCGAATCCGAACGATCCATAATATGTGGAATCCTAAGAAACCTTAGGGGGTGAATTTTCACCCTGATCTAAGATTCCGGAGGGCCATAGCAAGGATAAATTCGATCTAAGGGAAGAACTGTTTGTATTAATCATGGCCCACTGAAGTTTTGGTTCAAAGTAAAATTTGGAGCCATGTGGTTTCATGAGGTTCTGCTCCATGTGGACCATTCAGATTTCCCAGACTCATCAGACATGATGAGATCTCAAAATTTTACAGATAGTTTACGTGAACTGATTGGCAGGTGAGCGTTCAGCTATATATATATATATATATATATATATATATATAATATGTCCTCTGTTTTAACATTCTGGTGCATACATGCACCATGTATTCACTTTACAGCTGGGTCCCATGTGATTGGTGGGCCCCAACCTTGCTGGGTGGCATGGATGGATGCATACGGTATGCGGGACCCACCTCTTAGGATACATCACGTGAATGTATACGTACATGTGCAATATGGTAGCCTATGTTAGCTGTCAATCGACCAGCAGTGGGCTTCTTGAGGGACGTCCAACCCAGGGATCCGTGCAACGCCCCTAATGGATAGTTGGGGTGGATCTCGACCTCAGGGTGGGTCCATGGCCAGTGCAAGCCACTAGTACATTGGTGGGGCCTACAATCAGCATAGGACCCCTAGTCGGTGCAGCCCACTGACATTTTGGGTGAGGCCCACCTGCATTTATGTAGGGCCCACCAGCACTTTACGTGGAGGCAGACTCCTCGTTGGAGTTGTTTCCTCGCCAGGCTCTGGTGTAGCTGGATTCTTGGGACCCATTCATGTCCCAACCGTTCGTACGATGTGGCCCACTGAGACTTTCTGATGGTGCGGCCCATCTACTTTCAACAGGGTGTGGCCCACTCTTACGTGATTTGCATGGCCCCAAAGGGGCTCGTCCTTAGTGCGGCTGAGAGCTGTATCTATGCAGTCCGCCTCACCCCACTGTTCGAAGAACGTGCGGTCGCTGGACGGGTCCACACACTGCTCCAAGGCCCTCGTGCAGCCCGCGTGCTACGTCAGTCCTGGCCCTGATCTTGGCCATTGGCCGGCCTAATTCTGGCTCAGAACAGAGCTCTACCATTGGTCCGATCCAAGGCCCGGTTGAAGCTTGGATAGAAACAGTTTCCAGTGAGGTAACAACCCACTCACTGTCCGCATCAAGTTGCGAAACTCGGTCATCTGTTGGCCAGTTCCCAGCTCTAAACAAGGTCTGACGAAAGGCCGAACCATGGCCACCGTTTGGCCAGTTTTTCCTAGCTCAAAACAGAGCCAGGTGCTTGCACGCACCAGTAGGAAGCTGTTCTCATAACCTAGTTACAGTCTCGCACAGTCCATTACAGAGACTGTTAGAGTGGTTTTTCTGCCACCATTGCAGCCCTGAACTTAGCCACTGTTAGGCATGATTTCAGTCTAACGTGCGGCTTCTGTTTGGTCTGTTCCTCGGCCCAATTCTCAGCCATTATGAGGGCTGGTATGGGCCGGAATTTTGGCCGTTTAATAGGCCTGGATTCAGTCTAGAATATGGCCATTGTCAGGCCTGGTTCAAACACTGAAACGACGCCATGGACTGGCTCAACTCCGGTCCAAAACAGGGACCACTTAAATGCTTTGCTTTAGGTGTGGACACAGCCATTACTTGGCTGGCCTTCAACCCATCTATGGCCACATTCAGGCTTGCTGTTTGCCTAAGACCCGACCATCATTTGGTTGGTCCCAGCTCTAAACAGAGGCTTGAAATGGACCGCTTAATCAATGCAAGGGTATTTGCCGGTCTGCTTTCCATCCAAAAGCATGGCCATTGATCGACCATCCTTCCTTCTAATTCAACCATCACTATGGCCTCATCCTAACCGAAACAGAAAAAGGAAATGGAAGGAGAAATGGTCAACTGTGGAGGAGAGAACGGTTCTCTATTTTTCTTTCTCTTACGCTCTCTCTTTCTTCCTCTCTTGATACGAATTTCCTAGGGCTACAAGATCCATCTTATAGAGGGAGTGAGAGAGAGGGAACGACTGAGATTGCTTCCCCAATGGACGGTTGAGATTCGTCCTTCCCAAGAGGAAGGGCGATCCTCTCTCTCTTCTCACCACAAGTTCTCAGTCGGGCAGTTTTTTGGCTAGGATGGACTGTGGCATTCAATCTCCTTCCTCCGTTTACAAGGGGTCAAACGGCTATAGCGTTTTGATCATGTGGGTTCCATGAAGAAATTGAACGGTTTGGATGGCTCGGAAAGTGGCCGTGGTGGCCCACTTATAGGTTTGAAGTAAGTCGGTTTGAAACAGAGAGAGAAAGGGCGAGAAGATGTTTAAGAAATGCTCAGTCAAAGCTAGTTTGACCGAGCCATTGGGTTTAGGACACCTCGTGCATAAGCACTCTTTATGCACATGCATTGTGTAGGGGCCCACTGAAATATGATTACCATAATTTACTCCGTTCATTCGTATTGGGGGACGTTACCCAGGGATCCTGGTCTATTTTGGGTCGATGGTGAGTCCTAGGTGGCCCGTTACATACATCCTTGGGCCATCATTGGTCCATATGTCATGATCCGTCGATCAGGTGGGCCTGATAAACTTTTTCAACGGTTAATATAGGGTATTAGTTACGATGAAAGCGTGGTTTGCCACTAACTAGTTCTCACGTGGTGGTGACAAGTGTGTTACAACAATATCTATTGACATAAGGGTTTTAATTTAGAGTGTTTGGTTAGCCGTACCTTCTTGACTGTCACAGGGCGTGTTCTAGCTCTTGGAGACCCTGATGGATGCCTTTAATGTCGATGAAAATCCCCATCCTGTGTATGTTGAGTTCAAGTTTTTTGGTTAACCCAAATAATTTTAGTTTAGTGTGGGTTTAAAAGGTAACACCCGTGTACTGAAGGTACGGGGTGTTACAACATAGCACCAGGTTTTAGGCACACTGGCCAAGGATCCACACAAGGAACCTCATTGTTTATGCTCTCACGAGCAAGGTTCAACACAACGCACCCACTTTTAGGCACATTGGCCAAGGATCTTCCATAAGACTCTAACTGTTTATGCTCTGCACAGAGCAAGGGTCAACACAACACACCCACTATGCACACTCTCGCCGGAGGCCTCCCACGAGGGCTTATAAAGGTGAGAAACACCTTAGACCAAATCCTAAAAAGGAATGATCACAAGTGTCCTCTGGACACTAATAACTTACAAATAAGTGGATAAGTCCCATTCAGCACGTTGACGAAGATCTCCTCCTTGTTGATGAAGAATCTTCTACTTCCTTGATCCGCAACACAGATGATGTACCAATACACGACTTCGGGTTGGGTCAAGGATATGATGGAATCCTACTCTCAAATATTTTCCTGTAAAGGAGATAGAGTAATTACAATCATCTATGCATTCAAGGCATCCTAGCTTAACGAATTGCCATTAAGGTAGTAGCTGGAGGATCCTTGAATGCGGAAGTTCATTCCCCAATCCACTCTATTAAATATCAATGATGAGGGTGGATTGGAGGATGAACTTCCCTGAGAGAAAGGGCTTGGGTATATGATCTAAGGTTAAAAACTCAAAAGCACTCTCTTCTTTCTCTACCAGCAACAATAAACAAGTCCTCTTTATATAGGGAAAAGGTTCCAACGGATATAAAACGGTCACATTTATGATAGAGTTCGATATCATCGAGCGGGTTCGATATCATCAATTGTATACTCTCGATAGCATTGATGGTCCACTCGATGACATAAACTCAAATGTCATACGCTCTTGAAACCTCTTGCCAGCTGGTCGATGGAACCGAAACAAGCATTGATGTCATCGGATTTCAAACTCCGATTTTATCGATACGAGGTTCAATACCTCGGCATTTGAAAATGAGAGAGACTTGTCTTGAAATATTTCAGGTTTACAAGAATGATCAAGGGACCTTTGAGATCATCGGAATTTGAATGTCGATGATATCGATAACTGTGTCGAGGCATCGATAAATCCAACGGATTTCTCATTAAGCTTGCTGGACAGTTTCTGTCCCTGTTCGATGCCATCAAAATTGTACTCATATTATCGATATTTGAATATCGATTCTATCGAGTGACCCTCGATCATAGATAAAATATCCTGAAATACTTGCAGGAAATATGTGAGTCCAAGACCGATATTATCGAAGGCCTTCCAATATCATCGAGATTTGAATTCCGATGATATCGAGGAGGACCTCGATATATAGACGATCTTATGATTTTTCTTAGTAAAAATAGGGACTCGTTTTCTCTGTTGTCGATACTATCAAGTCAATTTAGATAGATTCGATATTTGAATATCGATGATATCGATAGGTTTATTGATACATCGATAATTCCGTCCAGATGAGTATGTGGTTGTTGGACATATTTTGGCCTCATTTCCATGATATCGTTCAGTCATCGAGGACATCGACATCGCAGGTCGATCATATCGAGATGTGTATCGATAAAATCGACAAAGTATGAAAGCTTGGAGATTTTTCTAATTTTGAAAAAGTTTTCTTAAATTAAAAATCCTATGATGTTCTAACTTGTTTTAAGGGTTTAAATATCTGGTGTTTTGGGACATGGGATGTGAGGCTTAGATTTACCTGTGGCGAGCTTACACACATCCGATTGAGGCAGACGCGTTAATTAATTTTCCTATGAGGCTCTGCAGTCTAGCTGACCAACACTCACGCTAATTGACAAACCAGAGCACTTTCACATACTTGGCACTTGTCTTGTGCATACACTAATACAACCCTCTAAGCTTTTGTAAGCTTATGCACGACCGTTGCGTGCGGGTGACGTTGGATCACAGCAGCATTGAGGCAGGAGCGCGCATCAGATCATTTGTAGCTTTTTGATCACCTTATATTTTCCTTTCCGCATTGTACTTAAAGTTTTTGATATAGTGGATATGCGGTGATGTTGTTTTGTAACTTGGTTATGCTTGTGGTTATGCTCCACTATAAATTAAAAAAAAATCATACTGAAAATTCTCCTTGCAGGATCCTAGGATCGGAATCTGACATATGAGCGCCGGAAGTCGAGAATGAGGCACTACAAAGGCTGTGGGCACCGGATTCGACGATCGGGAATTTTGTGAGCCCGTTTTTCGAGTTTGGGGCGTGATAATACTAATAACACTAATAGTATCAGAAATTCTAGGTGTTGGTAATGTATCACTTATTATCATCAATTGTAAATATTGCTAATATTTTTTAATATGTAAATTCCAGGTGCCGCTTGTATTACCAAGGTATCGATATCTCGCTAGTGTATTACCAATATTTTTTAATGTGGCGAAAATATTATGATAATGTGGCGAAAATATAGATATATAAATAAAGAAACCTTTAGTTGTTGGAAAATATAATAATTGTAATAAATAAACAAATAACAATAAAATAAAAATGAAGCCACTATCTACCTCCTGAGGTGCAGCAATTTTGTACCTCTAGATTGTGGGCCACACAATGGGTGTGTATGCCTATGAGATTAGTCATTGGTTGTGACACAGGGAAGGATGTGACGTCGAGCACCATCTTCCTCAAAGGGATAACTATTCCGAATCCACGGAACTTCTCTGGACTCCTCACAGAAACTTCTTTAATCCACAAGAAAGAAACAAGCAAAATAGAAATAAATTCTATAAAATTCGTAATTTGATTAATGAATGAAATAAACAAGTTCACAACCCTTTAAATAGGGATATTAAGTCATGGGAGAAGTTTTGGAATCAAACTACAACTAAAACTCCTATAAATCGTGACTTGCTATAAGTAGTTACTATTTATAGACGATCATGATGTCTACCAGTGTGCATAGTTTTCGGCCAAAAACAGTGTCTTAATCGGCTGAATCATGTTCTTCTAATTATTCTAAGCACTTTTCACGTTGAGCGCAACTCCACCGAAAGATGAAGAGTTATACTCAAACTAAAACTTACTATAAATAATAAAAACGAAAATAAAATGGAATTTTAACCGTCGATTTAATGATATTTTGCAAATTCGGCATGGGCAACTTAGCTATGCCGGGTTGGGTGGCTAAAGTAGCTCGTCCTACCCAAAATTATATATGATACCCCCGATAACTCATTCCGTTTTGTGAGATACATCCGTTTTGAGTGTTGATGGTCCGAATCACTTCTGCTTGTGATTGGGCCTCTTTTGAACCATCTTGGTCATGAAACTGTTTACGACCCGCTCTACATCATGCTGGCTGCCAAATCTTTCCTTGATAGAACTATATTAAGGGTGGTAGAGTGGGACGCACCCTCGAAAGGCCTCTTGAACGCCAAATACGATTTCGATCTAAACTCCATTTCACATACCTAGGTCAGGTCCTCGTCATCGAAATGCGCGCAAAAAACTCACTTCTCAGAAACTCCCTCATTGGAAGATGTGCCCAGACATGTTCATCCCTCTTGCTTCTGTCTCGCACTGACAAATTCTATGCTAGCAATTAAAGTACTGGGATCTGAACACCATTAGGCAATTTCTATGGTATTAATTAAAAAGCTCACATCCCACACCATTTGGCAATTTTTATGTTAACAATTAAAGAGATTAGCGGCTGTTTGGTTCGAGGTAATTACGTATATTTTTATTTTCACATAATTTCTTTCAAATCAGCATTAAAATACACAGCAAACAACCCCCATGCGTTTGAAGGTGAAGAGGAGTTGCCGGTTCATTTCATTATCAAAGCAAAAGCTTGGTGGGCCTACCATGATATATGCGTTATATCCACTCCATCCATCAATTAGTATAAATTATTTTAGGGCATGGGTTAAAAAATTGTGGCAGTTTCAAATATCAAGTGCACCACACTACGTAAAATACTAGAGTTTAAATACTAACCATTTAAATATTCTTCCATAGTTTGGTCCACTCAAGCTTTGAATCTATCACATTTTTGGAGGGTTCACTAAAATGATCTGGCCAAATAAGTGAACGGCCTGGATAAAACATATACACCGTACTAGGACCTACCGAGTGCACGTCCTTTTCCGTACCTGAAGGTTGCGGCTGGCGATGTCTCCTAAGGAAGCCGATTGCGTACTGAGTGACTCATTACGCTTAGCATACTGAGTAGGGCCCACTGTCGTTCATACATTTCATCCGTTCCATCGATCGATTTTACAAGATAATTTTAGGGTTTAAACCAAAAAATGGAGTATGTCCAGATTCCAATAGGAACACACCACAAGAAACAATGTGAATTCAACCTATACGGTTGGAAAGCTCTTGGGGGCACAAAAGTTTTAGATCAAGCTGATATTTGTTTTTCCCCGTTCGCCCATGTCTGCATGATCTTATTAATATGTTTTATGACAAATAAGCACCACTTTGGGCCTTGGGAATATTTCAACAGTGGAAATTAATACTTCCACTGTTTTGTGTGGTATGGTCCTCCTAAGTTCTTATTTGCTTCAATTTTGGACTCAACCCCTAGATCTTGAAAAACGGATGGACAGCATGGATAAATGGACCTAACAATGTTTAGTCAGTGAGATAAGACCGTAACTCAATATGCAATCCGGTTCCATGTAATACTTCTTTTTTTCACACGTACACACACTCACACACTGACGCTAGTGAAATTTCACCACCTATGGATACTTGAACTCTTGACGGGAGTTGAAACTCTTAAGGGTGTGTTTGAGCGGTGTGATGGGATTCAAAAAATAATTATTACCCATGGTAGGGATTGTTCCTGGTTGCCTGGTATAAGATTAATGTCATGCTTTGTTAGTAATACGGTGGTACATTGAATGGATAGACCCATCATCATTTGAAATTACTGTACTGAGAATAACACACGTGTTATATCTAAACTATTCATTTGTTTCGTAACCTCATTTTATGGCATGGGCCTAAAAATGAGGTAGATCCAAAACTTATGTGGACCCAGGGAAGTTTTCAATGGTAAGTATTCAATCCCCGTTGCTTTCTATGGTGGGGTCCACTTGAGCTTTAGATTTATTTGATTTTTTGGCACATGCTCTAAAATAATCTCGAAAATGGGTGGACGGTGTGGATATAGCCCACACATCATGGTGGGACCTACACAACTTGCTAACATTGAGTGAATTAGCACGGACCTAATCAAATTCCAACCAAGCTTGTCCATTTCGAAAAAAGGGAGTGGAATTGGCACAGACCGGATGAATCCCATTCCATCTAATCCCTTCTAATCCCACGGCCCAAACACGCCCTAAGAGTCTACCACCTCAGCGAGAATAAGAATCCGGGTAATTAATGCTCAAAAAGCTTATAAAACACTACAATTCTTCTTAAATATATCCAAAAAACACAGGCCAGAAGCAATCGGACTCTTCTACATACCAAAAGCAGGAAAATCATGGTTTCCGCAAAATAATCCGTCAAAGTCATCACTGATGTTGCAGGTATTGCTGCATTAAATGCAATGTGAAATGAGTTGGTCTAGATTGATTGTAACAAGAAGAGTTTTATCCGGATACGGCCCGAAGATCTCTATGATCATATACCATGGCTACACTATTGAGACTACGAAGTCGACGGTTTTCCATGTGCGCGACGCACTCAGAACCCAAGCGCGAATTGGGTACTACTCAGGACCTACGAAGAGACCGACTGTCCTGGAAGAGGCTCTGTGGGGCCCACCTTCATGGATGTGTTTTATCCACGTCGTCCATCCATTTTGACATATCTCTTTAGGCCATGAGGTAAAAAGGAGGCAAATCGAAGGCTTGAGTGGACCACCCTAAAGGAAGCAGTGGCGATAGTGATGTCCACCGATGAAATTAACCTTACTGGGCCTATTGTTAACAGAACATAAATATCATATGGATCCAAAACTTCCGCTGCCCACGAGAGGTTTTCAACTGTAAGTGTTTGATCCCCACTTTTACAATGGTATGGTCTACTTAATCGTTTGATCTACATCTATTTTGGCCTCATGTCTTAAAATGATTTATTAAAACAAATGAATGGCATGGATAAAATATATACATCAAAGTAAACCCCACATAGCCCCTGCTAAGATTGTTAGTCTCTCGTTTATAGGAGGGGATTGGGTGTTCCCTAGTTAACAGCTTAGTGGGTGTTAAGGGCCCACTTTGATATATCCACATTGTTCATCCATTTGTAGAATACATTTTAGGACATTTTAAAAATTAAGCATATCTAAATTTACAAGAAACAGGGATGATTGAGCGATTATCATTAAAAACTTTACTTTGATAAGTTCACCTACAGGTGGATGAAAGTAAAATGATTTTGACCACAGAAGCATTGTGGTATTGCCAAATGCTATGAATATCGGAAGGATTAAACAAATGTCCTCCATAGTCACCTAACACCTTTTCTTTTAAGGTTAGGACAAAATTATCCCTGGTAGCTTTTTGCATTGACCCAGCGCGTGACAACTGCAGGAGATATTCTGATAGTAAACACTGTGGGGCTCACTATGGTGTTTGTGATAAATCCACACCCACATGTTTTGTCCAATCATTTTATGACATGAGCCCAAAAATGAGGTAGATCCAAAGTTCAAGTGGGCCACACAACAGAAAGAAGTGGAGATTGTACGACCGTGGTTGAAACATTCATGGGGCCACTACAAGAAATATTAGCATCAGGGGCGTTTTTATCAGAGGCGGCCATAACAAACGCACTGTAGATGCAAATAAGAGGCGTTTCTATGTGGCCGCCCGTGTAGGATGAATCCACTGCTGCACCTTCCAAAAAAAAAAAAAAACCTAAATCTATTTTACCCCAAATTCCCTCCCGAACTCCAAATCGCTTATTCTCCCACGCGCCTCTTCTCTCCAAAACCCTTCTCCCCTCTTTCTATTTCTCGTTTGTAGCACTCCCTTTCTCATATCTCCCTCTCATCTCCTGCGCTTCTCCCATCCTTGATTCGAAACTTTCCATCTCCCATCTCCAAATCTCATTCTCTCTCTTATTCCTCTTCCTTTCTTCTCATTCTCAGTGTTCTTAGATCAGATCTACAACTACAGATCGAGTAGGCCCGGTAACCTACCAACGTGGTTATCAATGGTGAAGAGAATAGAAGAAATCTGAGAAGGCACTTGAAGGTACTCTCTCTTTCTCTCTCTATTTTCCTCTTTTGATGGCCAGAAATTGGGCAGCATCCATAGCAGCGATAGCCATGTCCGCCGCTGTCCATGGCCCCCTATATGTTTGAAGAATGCTTCAACCACGATTGGTAAACAAATAGGCCCTCACACCACGCAAAGCAAATATGCTGGCTAGACATGGGGCACCCTCTTTCGATTAACTATTTAGTACTGTGTATCACCTTCCCTTTAGGTTTCGTATAACATTGATTTGCAATAGGGATGTAGATCATACAAAGCTTTTTTTTTGCAAAAGCCTTTGTCCGTGGACGTCTACAAATCACCCATATTCAATCATCGGTTTGTCCCTCTGTGGATTTATTGTCTTATATTCAAAGAGGTCTATTGGCCACTCATCATGTGGGGGATCGATGGCATGTGCAAACATATTGTGGCTTTGCTTTCAGCCTTTCTCCAACAGCTGGGCACAGTGCCATTATCTTCTGATTTTCAGCTCCCCTGTTTTTTGTTTTTTTTTTTTTTTTTTTTTTTTTTTTTTTTTTGGTCTGATTTTGTCTTTTTTCATATGATAGGAGTGGCCTACTGTTTAGCTGGGCCCTCCCGAGTCGTCATATTGTATACTTGTCCATATAACATACAACTGGTTTTTTTAAAAAAAAGACAAAATCACACTTAACATAATTATACATAGGTATTCCATAGAAAAACTATGTATGCTTTCTTTAACTAAATAATGATGTGCTTGTCATCTATCTGTATATTATCTTAGAGCCCTGACAGGGTTAATCATTGTAGGAATTTGGTTCCTACTCCCAATACATGCAAGTGTGAAACATGTATGAGTTTGGGGCATTCATCAAGTGGACCCCTCCATGCTGCCAAAAATCAGGTTGATGAGGTCTCTAGTGGGTCTCATGTAGAAAAAAGATGGATGATTAAAGGAACTGGCAAGGCCGGGGAACATTAGACATTCCATCTTCCAAAACCAACACTTTGGATATTATTTGACATACAATAATCTCTATATGCCTATTATAGATTTGTATAATGGATGAATAGGATATCAAGCTTCATTATGATTAGGGATTTTGTAGGAATTAGTAAATATAGATTTTTTTTTTTCCCTCTTCTTCTTTTCTATTATAAATATGTACAACAAGCCCAAAAGGCAAATGTTATTTTTCTTATACTCCATCTTCCTTGTAAGAAGACAGCCATAGTATAAACTTTTTACTTTTTCCATAGTATAAGCTTTTTACTTTTGGTTAGTTGTTTGTTTGTACTTTGCATGCTTACACTATTATAACATAAACTAGCAAACTGATTTAGAACATGGCACATATATATTCCTGGCATGGTTGGACCAAAAGAAGGTGGACCTTAAATTGATCATAATTTAATCTCTTCTCCTTATAAATGATTTTGCTGACTCCTGCAAAACAGCGAGCCTGTAACTGATGCTGCACCCATGGGCTCAGTTATTTCCTGAAATCAGCCCACAGCTAGCCCATTTAGTAGTAAAGGCTTCAATTGAATGCCCAAGCATGCCCATTAAAGTAAAAAATGGGCCTGTTTCATTGATTGGGCTGGACCTTAATATAAATTTTTGCAAAACTTGTGCCTAGGCCTAATCCCTTCATCAGTTAGGCCTCAAATCCATCCTCAACCCACTAGCTTCTATTACAAGGCCGGAGCCCATCCCATATCATGCTGGGACCCTAAACCCAACAGACCAACCTGTCCTATTGCTAGCCTTAAAGACAAGATAGACTTTGTTTTTGAATGCAATGGGTTTGTATTGATGGCCTCTATAGGATTGTCGATAAGCATTTGAAGCATTGGCATGAAGGCATTTGGAGAAGTTCATAAGATGGATGTTGAGGTTTGTTCAAATATTCTTGTTCCTGTTTCACTTGAGTCAATTGATCATGCTTTGTAATGTCTGGTGAAAAAAATGGTTTCTTGTTTGACAGTTTGACCCATCATTGGTATAGTTGGGGCAGCTTTTTTCTAAATTTTACTCTAGTTTCCAGTTTTGGACTAGTGGTGCCCACGATCAAGTGATCATGGAGCCACCATGAATGCACTGTCTCTCCTCAGAGGAAAATGCTATTCTTTTGAGTTGTGGCCTAAAAAATAGCTAGTTAGAAAAGAGATACAACAATAACCTACATTCAATTCACTACAAAAAATAGTAGTAATTAGGGGCATTTTCATCACAGGCGGCCACAACAAACCTCCACTGTAGATGAAATATGGGGCGTTAGATTTTTAAACAAAGTTCCTGGTTCAGTAAGTCCTCTGGAAGAACGGATCAACACTTCCTTGGATGATATGGAATGGACCAACTCTTCATAGGGGGTCAGACCTTGAAAAAAGGAGCTCTTAACTAACCCAAATGCCTTAGAAGGATAGTCAACATCATTAACAGAATACTTATTTTGGAAGTGGAAACTCATATCCTTAACCAAACGCCTTGAATAAAACTTCCCTCGGTCATAAAGTTGAAGCCCCAAAAAGCCAAGTTGTTAAACAACCTTGCTGATAGCTGAATCATTTTTAGAATCTATCAAATTATCCAAAGCAGATAACTTTAGAATACGAGTCATAATAGACAATTTTACAGTTTTCAGGTAGCTTTGCACTTGCAACTCTACAAGTTCATTGTAATTTCATCACAAGTGAAGCAGCAAAGGTGATTTGTCTTGAATCTTCTTCTTTATATCTTCAGTAACAGCCTTGGGAATGTTAAAATCATTCACGCCAACACTATATCCTTCTAAAAAGAGAATCTCCATCAGCAGTGGCTGCAACATATTAAAGAACTTAACAGCCTCTTCTGTTCCCTTCTTGTCAAGAACAGAAGTAACAATCTGTGTGAATGATGACTGCGGTAAATCTCTATTGAAATCAATCCTCACCATTTCACTTTTACTGATCAAATGCCTCTCCCCCAAAGCAGTCAAAAAACGCAGGTAAAGCACTCTGTACTATTTGCAAAACAGTCCACAGAGGACCTGTACGGTGAGCCTTAAGCAAAACAGGTTCTGGTAAAACTGGTGAAACACACATAGCCAATTGTTGCGCAGTCTCTTTGTTCAAGAAAAAAGTCCTAAACATGAGTTTAAGTGACAATAAGGAATCATGCACCAGTTGTAAATTCAGACTACCACTATGAGAACTACGGATTTGCTTTTCAACACTAAACAGCTCCAAAACTTCTGCCTTTGCTGCTAGAGACTGTGGATAAAATATATGAACACAATCCCCATCAAAATCCGCACCTAGGGGAGCACAAATAAGAGGATTGATCTTAACAGTATGGTCGTCATGCACATAGACAGAAAATGCTTGTAATGAATGTTTATGAGTACTAGGTGGCCTATTAATGAAAACAATGTCTCCGTCCATAATATGCCTATTTATGATTTGACAAACTTTCAAATCTGATTTAGTTTACTTTAATTCTCTTTTCCCAATTCAGTTTTGAAAAAAATTGAATGTTAGAGAAGTGCTACTGTGATTTGTCTGGATGTATTTAAGTGACTATTTTGTGTGTTCTCTACACCATAATGAAGGACCACAGTTGGTCATAGAAAGTTGTGAGGTGCATTGGACACAGAAAGCTGAAGGAGATCTAATAGTCCAATGCTCCTGAGCTTTCACAAGACCATTTTTCCTGGAGAGTTGAAGAGCTGATTGGGAGCCTCTCCACGTTTATGTATTTTGTTATATAGGACACGAAGATGGAGCAGGAATTCTAATAGGTTCACTTGCAGGATTGTCCATTTTAGCGTTAGTAGTCTAAAAAATATTCTTATCTGTAGTCATTAAAAAATAGAAAGAACTAACAAATAATATGTCATTGGCGTAGTGGTTCAGCATTTGATTTTCAAGTGGAGGTAGGGAATTGAACTTTG
This sequence comes from Magnolia officinalis, assembly GCA_021015155.1. NCBI lineage: Eukaryota > Viridiplantae > Streptophyta > Magnoliopsida > Magnoliales > Magnoliaceae > Magnolia > Magnolia officinalis. Next base: position 40,911,689 of record JAJHSJ010000006.1, on the reverse strand, counting down.
ACTGATGCTTTTAAAAATAAAAATAAAAATACAAAAGCAGTAAAAAACAGTCATCCACTTAACTGACTGAATTTCTTGACCTGAAACATTTGGTGGCTGTTCTGGTCCAATGGCTCAGTCCACCTGGGTTTAAAACATGTGCATACTTGTGGCTATAAGAGAAAATAAATTCTCTCTCTCTCTCTCTCTCTCTCTCTCTCTCTCTCTCTCTCTCTCTCTCTCTTTTTCCCCTTTTTTGTTGCACTACCAATTATATTGGTGATAACATTATGTTTAGGATATGTTTGTACGCAGCTGGCTCTGCTTGAATCAGATCGGAAGAACCCATCCTTTTGAATGGAAGACAGTGCAAAAATAATTGGAAAAGGCGCCCATCTTAATGTGTTTCTCTGCTTCCACATGAAACTTTATGGATAAACCAAATGCCTGATCTTTTAGATTGAAATCTCTTTGGATAAAAGAATCCAAAGGAGTCAGGATTCACCACCATCCCAAACAGGACCCAAGTTCACAATTAGTTGCAATGTTGCTCTTTGAAAAAAAAAATCGCTATTATTAACTTGTTCTGTGTTTGTAACATTGTCTTGTAAGAAATAAAGTGCACTAATATAACCTTATACTTTTTAATAATACCTTATAACAAGGTACATTACCAATCAGATTTAAATCTGCATAATGATGCTTCTTCTTTTTCTTCTTCTTTCTATTTAATTCCCAAGTTTCTCTGTTTTGAAGAATGGGCTTAATATGGTGCATTCTTGCAGGTATGGGCAAACAAAGCCAGTTTATGCATATCGTTTGATGGCACATGGAACTATGGAAGAAAAAATATATAAACGGCAGGTACAGATAAAACATGACTACTAATAAATGATGTGTATGAGGCTTTACTTACCATCAAATTATGAATCTCTAGATCTCATTCACATGTATTTACTGTATGGTTTATATGTGTATTTGGATGGTATCCTCATTGTTGCATGTTTGATGTTTGCTCTGGTAGTTGGAATGCTGAAGTTTAAAGAATTAGTAGAGGCTTCTATTGTGGTTCTCAGATGTCGAAGAGCATCAAAGCATGCCTACCCACTTTCAGTCCCAACTGATGTACGGTTTTGCCTATTTGGCTATATCAGGCTATGTGGTTGCATGGAAAGTTGTATTGCTATAATAGTTGCGACTTAATTGGGTATGAATCCAGATCTGTTGGGTATTGCTACTATGCAAAAATTATTTATATTCATTATTTAAAAGCCATAAAAGGCATTTTCTACTATGCACCTGACCATGATTCTTAGACCTGAACCCCATTCTGAATTCTAATTCATGCTTGAAATAGACCTGATAGGACCTGATGGAGTTACTCAAATCAGATCAGATTTGGATTGTGTACCTCATGTGTGGTACCATCCGGATATGGGAACACCAGTAACTGACCTGAACCTGACAGTGACAGCCCTAGCTGCCACTGGCCTGAACCTGACAGATATGGGCTACAAGTTGTCACTGCTCCTCATCAAACGACTTCCGCCAAAGGTTGCTACTCTCATTTGTTAGCAGTTACAAAGGCATAAACTGTGTGCATAGATTTTTTATTTGGATTAGGGATGGATTGGTTTGTTTCATGGAAGGGAAAAAAAGTTTGGATTTGAGATGGGTTTTCTACACATTGTTACTTGCTTCATGATTTTCATTTCATGAATCTGTTCAGGTCATTAAAGACAGTCTTTGACTATGATTTGTTCTTCTTTAACAGATTGAGGGTTTCAAAATGAACCCCATATACTATGATCTGTATCAGGCCACTTGACTTGAGAAGTTTGTAACAGGCATGTCTTCCTTTCTTCTTCTTCTTCTTCTTCTTCTTCTTTTTTTTTTTTTTTTTTCCCTTACCATTTTACTGTTGCCTGCCTTTTCTTGTTAAGGTCAAACTGAAAATTGAATTTCTTTGTCGGTACCTCCCTGTAATTCCTTTGCAGCTTATGGGCAGTTCTTGAAATCCAATGGTGAGCAACCTGTGATGTGGAAAAAGAGCTGCTACCATGGAAGATGTCCGCAGAGAGGCTGATGTGGTTAGTCCTTATGGTTTGAATTGTTATGTTTTTATCATCTTGATCATGATTTTCATAGCCCATGTAGTGGAACTTCTCGATCAGATAAAATTTTAAGTTTACATTTAGGGGTTATTTGATAAAACACAAAAAATAGTTATTGTATCTACATGTGCCTACATATATTTTGTTTGTGATGCATCTGGTAAAAAGAAAAAATCACCAAGCTTCATTGCACATCCAAATGTGTATCCTTGTCCTAGAGGGAGTATTTTGTGTCTTTCGGATAAAAACAACTTTTGGTGAATTTTCTTTTGCAGATTAGCCTTCATCCAGTTTTGGATAAAACTACGTATCATCTGATTAACAAGGAACGCCTTGCGATCACGAAGAAGGTTGGAACTAGGTTCTACCAGCCTACTCTTTTTACTATTTTTTTAGAAGTTGTTTTTATGCATGATTTTTGCAAGAAAATACATATGATAGATTAAGATAAAAGTAATCCTCAATTACAGGAAGCTATCCTTGTGAATGCAAGTAGGGGTCCTGTGATCGATGAAAGTGAGGAAATCTTCTAGTATTTTTGAAGTTCGTGGCTCTTCTGGTATCAACCTAAGAACTTGTTTTACTATCACATTGAATGTGAACTAAAGAAAGGAACCAAAAAAAAAAAAAAAAAATAAAAAAATCAGTGACTTGAATTTTATTATAATCACATAAGAGTAGAGGAATTGTACATCCACCCCCAAAAGTTGATAGCTCACCCCAATATGAATCATCTGACCACATAAGGTTTTGGAAAATGAGATGTACACACCATGCTTCTGATATATATACAAATATCCTTTTTCTATTTTTGGCATATGAGTAGTAGGACTAACTACCATTCTTATACCATAAGCATGAGAATAGTAATTTGGCCATTATAAGTTTTGGAACATGACATGCACACCCTATGTTTCTGATATATATACAACCTAGTTTCTACTTTTGTATATGAATAGTACAGATTTGTACTACTCTTATACCCAAAGTACAAAAATGGTGTTTTCATTCAAAAGGAGTGTGGACATCAGTTCCTTATTTTCTTTGGTTTGAGTGGCTCTAACAGTCTGGTATCAAAATTAATATTCGTGGTTGGGACACTCAATTTTAGGGGGTGGAAATATTAATGTCATATTGAAAGAATAAAAAATCTTATTTATAATCATGTCTTTAATGATATTTTATACTCTCTCTCTCTCTCATACCTTTCTAGCTTCTTCACAAAAGATAACTTCTTTTTTGTCTTTCCATGCATCCATTATCTGGATTGCTATTCTTTCTATATCATTGAGGTACTCAGGCTTTGATTTTGTGGTGCTGACTAGTGTCAGTGCCAAGCTTCTCAGCCTCTTGTGTGTGTCTCCAACGACTACAAGCATGGAGGATGTTCCCAATATCCCATGGATGGGCTTTGGATAGCTGCATTGGAATAGCTTCTCTTCATTTTGGAGTATGAAATTGTTCAGCTCCTGGTCACATGAGACAACAGTTGGGGAACAGAACAGATGAGATTTGAACACTTTCCCATACCTGCAAAACCAAAAATCCTTCTATCTATCAGCTTTTTACCCATACCTATTTTGTTCTTTATGTTAGCACTCAAAACCACGACAAAGATATTAAAAATACACGCACACACATGACAGATATATAGATATATAGATTTATAAAACAGACCCATATCTAGTATTGGAATTTTTGAAATTTTCATACAACATGCTTAAAATCAAAACCCCATATTGAGAAAAATCATGAAAATAAAGCCCATATAAAAGGAAGAAAAAAAAAGCATCTAATTCGTTCCAAGTGTCATTGTTCCAGTGGAAGACATGGACCATTCTCTTTCTTTCAATTAAAAAAGAATAACACACATGCACATGTTGATGGAAGAAACCCATATCTATTGTAGCTTCTCTTTCTTCTTTAGCTTTGCACACTACATGCATAGAAATAAGAGCCCAAAATAAGAAAATATTAATAAGAAGAAAACCCATATAAAAAAATGAATCAAACTTACTAGAAAATCACTTTTGTAAAGACAGACTTGTGAAATTCTTAGTACTTACATGTTGAAAACTAACAATTCCATAACAAGAAAAACTATCCAAAAAGATAAATCATGTTTAAAATAAAAAAACATAAAAAAGAGAGCCAATTCATTTGAAAAAGGTAAGATTTCTAGAGATGGGAATCCAAGATAGATAGAGAAGCAGGTAGAAGTCATGCAAATAGCATGATGATAGTAGCATTACAACCAAAATGCCAAATTTAAAAACAAACAAAAACAAAATGCATGTATATGAATGTGTGTGTGGATGTAGGAATATATGAAACACTACAACAAAAAGGGGATTAGTCGGCACTTTTGGAGTCGCATTGTACTGGCGCTGAGCAAAATAGGGAGCTGCTAAATGAGGTGTATAAATACAAAAAAAAGGGGTGCGTTTGAGTAGTTTTGTTCTATGATTTAAGTGTTAATCACAGTCAGTTTCAGAAAATTTTCAGCAACAGTCCATATTTAAGGAGGAAACGACAAAGGATCGAAGGGTTAGAATCTCCTAATCCAACAAAGGGCCCACCTGATCAATGATCTGAGTCATGGAAAGCCCCCTTTTTCTATTTTTTTTTGTTTATTTATTTATTTATTTTTTAAAAACAACATGGTTTTATGGTTCTAGAGCTGCAAATGTGTGTTATATGAACTTATGTAGAATTGGAGTGACTTTGAAAACTTGAATGATTTTAATGAGGTTTTTCTTCTTCTTCTTCTTCTTCTTCTTCTTCTTCTTCTGCTTCTTTATGGGATTCGAATTTCTTGTTTGGTTTTGGATCTGTGATTGAATGGTGTAAGAATTTCCAGAGAATAGTGGTGAGTTTGAATTGGATTTCGTTCTGTTGGGGTCTTTTCTATTGAACTATTGAGGTTTTTAGAGAGAGTTTTCTTCTGTAGTATGTGACTTTGTTTGGGGATTGGGATTTCTTTCTTCCTGAGTTGTGTTTGTTGAGAATTGTTGTTTTTATTGATTTTCATTTTCCTTTGGGTGCAGAAAAGCAGTATGAACCAGAACAAGGATATTCAGATCTAGGTATTATCGTAGAGCTTTTTCTTTTCTCTTTTCTTGATTTTAATTAAAGAAGGAACTGTTAGTGAATTAACATCCAATAGGGGAATGATCACATAGCTGTTAGGGGCATTACCATATAATGCATTACCATATTCATCATGAGATACCAACTTATGTACCTATCATTGCAGTTTATCTTGGGTTAAACAAAGTTTTATTGCATTAGTGCTATCAGTAATCAGCCAGCATGGATTGGTGCTGCTGTTGTCTAACTTGTATTGATTATTAGGCTTTGGGAGAGTGCTTTGTTATGTAAATTGCATTCAAATTTTTTCCTAGTAGCATCATGGAAAAACTGTCACACTTAAGTGTGCAGAACTTAGTTGTATTACATAAATAAAGTGACGGGGCCTTCTTTTGTTCTAAAAATTATATCATTTACAAGTATGAAATGAAAAATTCAGTTGGACTCCTTTCACAAGGCTGTGGGTGGGTCATTGAGAAGAAATTTCTACATGCAGGTTTTTTGTATCTTGTTTCTATGTGTACTCTCACTGCTTACTTGACCCCCAAGCTATGCGTTCTATTGTATTCCTTCTAAATTAACAGTGAGTCAGAAATTATGATGTTCTCTACATGGTTTTCAGCTTTGGAAGTGATATTCCAAGATCAATGCAATAGATGAATTTCTTTAAAACATTTGCAAAGGCTTCAACTTCAACAAAACACAGGGAGGACTCGTAGCTGCAAATTCTCCAAGATGGAAGAGGATACTTCTTCGAATCTTCTCTGAACGAAAAGGGTGTCAAGGTGAGTTGTGTCATTTTCTTTTCTTTTACATTGTTAGGCATTGACCGATATTCACATAGGTCTTTTCTTTTACATTGCTAGGCTTTTATTGCAGGTCAGTGCATACTCATCCTTTGCAAGGATGGTGGGAGTTGGAATTGGTTTGGAGCAATAAAGAAGGAGAATGGACCCCATGACTAATGAACTGTAGTTCACAAACTACACTTGAGATTTCATTGGCACAGTTGATTACATATTTTACACAGGTAAATTTCCTTGCTGCAAGATGACTTTGCCTGAGCTTTCTTTCCCTTTCTCTTGCCTTTAATATCTGTATTCTGTCATTTGTTATTTATATATATGGTTCAGATATTGATAAAAACTTCTACTAGTTGGAGCTTTGTGATCCAACACATATGGTGTGCTGGATTTTCCAAGTTAACACCATGTGTCCTGGATCCATTCTCATGTTGTTTCATGTTAACTTGGACATGTCTGTTGTATATAAAAAATGTAGCTTTCAAAAGTCAAGAGTTGCCATGATATCTTTCTGAATTTTAAAATAATAAAATATCACTCTAATGAGGAATGGTCACATACAACCATAGCATGCTATGCTTATCATGCTAGACCACATTTTCTGTAAAAATGTCACACATGTAGAACACCCTAGCTGAGAAAACAGTGGCTTACTCACCTCTATTAAATCAGGTTGAGCCACTGATCGGGTGGGAATCAAAATTAATGGAGCAGACCCGGATGTGCGTCGGAGCTATCCAGAAGAGCGGGGGTTCCTGGAAGGTGGGGACCGCTGTTATAACCATGTTGAAGCTGTCCATTTCCTTTGGACAGGCCGTATTTATGTATTTGCTCGAAATTAATGGAGCAGACCCGGATGTGCGTCGGAGCTATCCGAAAGAGTGGGGGTCCCTGGAAGGTGGGAACCGCTATTATGACCATGATGAAGCTGTCCATTTCCTATGGACAGCATTGGAAGGGCCTGGCTATTTGGACAGGCCGTATTTATGTCTATATTTGCAGGTACCACACCCTTAACCTAAACCTATAACCCAACCTAAACCTATACCTATAACCTAATCCTATTCTCAAATCTCTAAACCTAACCTACACCTAGACCTTAACCTTAATCTATAACCGATTCCCTAAACCAAAACCTATGACCTAAAACCTTAACCTATCACCTATAACCTAAACCTAAAACCAAAACCAAAACCTATAACCTAAACCTATAAGCTAAAACCTAAACCTAAAACCTAAAACCTAAATGTATTCTCAAATCCCTAAACCTAAACCTACACCAAATCCTAATCACAACTCCCTAACCTAAACCTAAACCTAATATGAAAAACCCAAACCTAAACCCGATCCCGAACCTGAACCCAGTTTCCTAAACCTAAACCTTAACCTATTCTCAATTCCCAAATCTATAACCTATAACCTATAATCTAAACCTAAACCTAAACCTAACCTAAACCTATAACCTTAACCTAAACCCAAAACCTAAACCTTAACCTAAACCAAAGCCTATAACCTTAACCTAAACCAAAACCTGTAACCTAAACCTTAACCTAAACTTATAACCTGAACCTAAACCTAAAACCAGAACCTAAACCTATAACTTATAACCTAAACCTATAAACTAAAACCTAAACCTAAACCTATAACCTAAACCAAAACCTATAACCTCAACCTAAACAAAAACCTATAACCTAAACCTTAACCTATAACCTATAACCTAAACTTATAACGTTAACCTAAACCTAAAACCAAAACCTAAACCTATAACCTAAACCTAAACATTAACCTATTCTCAAATCCCTAAACCTAAACCTACACCTAATCCCAATCTCAACTCCCTAACCTAAACCTAAACGTAAACATGAAAACCCAAGCCTAAACCAGATTCCGAACCCGAACCCGAACCTGATTCCCTAAACCTAAACCTTAACCAATTCTCAATTCCCTAAACCTATAGCTTATAACCTTAACCTAAACCTAAACCTAAACCTTAACCTAAACCTATAACCTTAACCTAAACCAAAACCTATTACCTATAACCTAAACTTATAACCTATAACCTAACAATAACCTAAACCTAAAATCTAAACCTTAACCTATAACCTAAAACCTAAACCTAAACCTAAACCTAAAACCTAAATGTATTCTCAAATCCCTAAAGCTAAACCTACACCTAATCCTAATCTCAACTCCCTAACCTAAACCTAAACCTAAACTTGAAAACCCAATCCTGAACCCGAACCCGAACCCGAACCCGAACCCGATTCCCTAAACCTAAACCTAAACCAATTCTCAATTCCCTAAACCTATACCTTATAACCTAAACCTAAACCTGAACCTAAAACTAAACCCGATTCCCTAAACCTAAACCCAAACCAATTCTCAATTACCTAAACCTATACCTTATAACCTAAACCTAAACCTGAATCTAAAACTAAACCTAAACCTTAACCTAAACCTATAACCTTAACTTAAACCAAAACCTATGACCTAAAACCTTAACCTATTACCTATAACCTAAACTTATAGCCTATTACCTGCCATTCACCTAAACCTAAATCCTAAACCTTAACCTATAACCTAAGATCTAAACCTAAACCTAAAACCTAAATGTATTCTCAAATCCCTAAACCTAAACCTACACTTAATCCTAATCTCGACTCCCTAACCTAAACCTGAACTTAACCTTGAAAACCCAGACCTAAACCCGATCCCAAACCCAAACCCGATTCCCAAAACCTAAACCCAAACCAATTCTCAATTCCCTAAACCTATACCTTATAACCTAAACCTAAACCTTATAACCTAAACCTTAACCTAAACCTATAACCTTAACCTAAACCAAAACCTATGACCTAAAACCTTAACCAAAACCAAAACCTATTACCTATAACCTAAACTTATAACCAATTACCTACCATTCACCTAAACCTAAATCCTAAACCTTAACCTATAACCTAAGACCTAAACCTAAACCTAAAACCTAAATGTATTGTCAAATCTCTAAACCTAAACCTACACCTAATCCTAATCTCAACTCCCTATCCTAAACCTAAGCTTAAACTTGAAAACCCAAACCTAAACCCGATCCCGAACCCGAACCCGATTCCCTAAACCTAAACCCAAACCAATTCTCAATTCTCTAAACCTATACCTTATAACCTAAACCTAAACCTTAACCTAAAACTATAACCTTAACCTAAACCAAAACCTATGACCTAAAACCTTAACCTATTACCTATAACCTAAACTTATAACCTATTACCTAACATTAACCTAAACCTAAAACCTAAACCTTAACCTAAACTTCAAAACCCGATCCCGAACCCGATTTCCTAAACCTAAACTTAACCTATTCTCAAATCCCTAAACTAAAACCTAAACCAACACCAAATCCCAATCTCAACTCCCTAACCTAAACCTAAACCTAAACATGAAAACCCAAGCCTAAACCCGATCCGGAACCCAAACTCGATTTCCTAAACCTAAACCTTAACCTATTCTCAATTCCTGAAGCTATAACCTATAACTTAAACCTAAACCTAACCTAAACCTATAACCTTAACCTATAACCTTAACATAAACCCAAAACCTAAACCTTAACCTAAACCAAAACTGTAACGCCCTGAAAATCGGGGGTCGAGCATAAACTCAACTCCCGAGTTCCAGAACATCACTTATGCAACAAAATGAATGATGATTGAATGTTGACTGTATTCATGCATTGAACATGAGTGAGATTAAGCCAAAACAACATATCATACTCTAGAGACAGTTAAATTTGCAAGCGGAAGACTGTGATAGATAGATAAAATATATAAACTATGATGAGTCTCCAGAGTGTGATAACATTACCAGGTTAACTAATTACAAGTATAGTTCTAAAATATACCAAATGTGAGGAAGTGTAATGTCTCCTATCCCAAGTACCGTAGCCCCGTCAATACAATACCAGGTCTTCATAGACCTGTCAGAGATTACGTGTAGGAGAACTCCTCCTCAACATCATAGTAGTAGTTCGGCTCTACTTCATAAGCATCGCCATCACCTGAAACTCAACAAATCTGGTTGGTGTTGCAAACACCATCCCGTAACGTGGGAGTGAGTGATCAACTCAGTGGAACAGTAAAGCATAGGTTAACATGTTATCAACTCAGTCAAGCAGTAATGATAAAGCAGTACAATCAAACAATTCTAACTACTCTTATTTAATGCAAGTATGAAATGACATGATGATGTATGCCCTTGCCAAACCACCCTCATGCGACATCATCTTACGTTCGCGAATGCATACCTCCCTCAGTGCTCCACATCTACTAGGCACATGCAGTGCGATGATGAGCATGATTACCGAGTTATTATTAGTCCATTTCAAACAGTAGTATTGGGAAACTAAGGTACCTCCCTTGTATCATTCCCAAACATGATCCATTCTAGGGTCGTCAATCCTAGTTAATTTCATATGATATTATGGTTTGAGAGGCATAGCGAAGGCATCACAAAGGGCTCGTCACCCGTCAGTACGGATACAGATCTCACCGTATGTGGCTCAATTGCTGACCGTCAGCTCGAGTACAGGTCTCACCGTACTCAGCTCAATCACTGGCCGTCAGCTCGAATATAGGTCTCACCGTACTCAGCTCAACTCATACTCTAGTTGCTGTGAAGGGCTCGTCGCCAATCACAGACCTTTGAGTATACTCGAAGATACTACAGAGGACTCGTCGGCCGTCAGCATGAGTACAGGTCTCACCGTACTCGGCTCTCGCCGTAAGATCGACAGCTCGAATACAGTGTCCCATACCACCGTATTCGGCTCACGAGTTTGGTTGCTCAATGGTCACTATGGGGAGGCACGTGGCCCCAGCGTAGGCCGACAGCTCGGCCACGGTGTTCCATACCACCATGTCCGGCTCATGAGTCTTAGCGGATCGAGGTACCATGGTTAACGGAATTTCCACTGGTAAGTTTGGTACCCTAGGTTCAAGCAGTAATGACCAAACATGGTGAACATACATAAGACAGATCGGGTTACTTGACGAGCTCGACTAGCTCGAGCGCACAACAAGTTGAACGACATGAAGTGCATAAGCACATCGCGTGGCCGACCACTATCGTCAACCGAAGTACGACTCGGGTTCGTCGAACACATCTCACATGGCAACTGAAACTCAGCCACGAATTCGATCCTGTTACCGACTGCCTGGACTATACAATAGCCCCAATCACATTCAATGGCAGATAGGTAAAGCAGTAATGGATCAAGATTCAAATCATACAATCAAAGTCTGGTATTAACCGTTTAGGGCTGCCAGGGCTGTTGCACGCACTCGTTGCTCCACTCCCCCATTACCCATGACGGATCATACAACGTAAATATTAATTTAAACATGTGCATTACATAGATAAAATCAGAAAAGCAGTTGAGCATGTTATGTAGCACAACACAAGCATGAGTTTGTACATATTCAATTCCTAATCACACAACTATCCATGGAAAACATACACTTAGTTAAAAAAAGTTGAGAATCATATCTCAACACCCTTATACATTACAATTTGCTAACTACTACTCATTCAAACATTTCAACAAACACTTTAAAAATACATACATCAACATACATGACATATGTTGATCACATAGGCATTAGGCCAAATCCTTTCACTAGGGCGTTGCCCCAATCATAACACGCGTACACCCATGACGGATAGTCATGGCAAGCAGGAATCCAAGTTCCATATTCATTTAGTCATTTCCACAAACACTTGGGCCACACATTTCAACATATATAGCGTATAGTGGCCGTGGCGTGATTTAGGGCAAATCCTTTCGTCAAAGGGATATCGCCAATACAACAATCATACATCCATGACAATTAGTCATGGCGAGCACGAATGAGAATTCTTTACTCATTCAGTCATTTTCACAAACACTTCGAATACCCTATTACAACATACATGGTGTATGTTAGCAAAACATGTATTAGGGCTATCCTTTAGCCAAACGAGTATTTTATCCATGTATAATATATTACTACAACAAATAATCATGATAAATACATCTCCAAAATTTATACGTATACAGTATTTTCTAGAATACGCAATTTCAACATACATAGTGTATATAAGTAAAACATATATTTAGGCGAATCCTTTTGCCAAATAAGTATTTTATCCATATATCGTATATCCATATAACAAATAAACATGTCAAACACATTTTTAAAAATATACGTATACCGTACTTTCTACAAATACCTAGAATATGTAGAATTCCATATTTTTCATCTTTAATCGAAACGGAAAACAGACAACACTTTGTACATGTGCAATTGTATGCAGATCATGAATCTATCATTATCTAACATTGAAAGCGTTGAAAACCATAACCTATATACCTAAAGTCCGCACCTTTTGTCGTAGAATCGTAACGGAGTCGATAAGTTTGCTAAGCTTCCGTATTCGGCAGTTTGACAACCTATAGAACGAAATAGGTTAGCTATTTCACAACCTACAACTGTTTAAACCCCAAAACAGATTAGGGTTAGGGTTTCTTACCTAGAAATGACGCCGGAAATGCCGGGAAAGCGATGAGAATCAGGCGGTGGAGCCCGAATAGCGGCAGGGAAGAGTGGCAGGGAGAAACTCCCACTGCTCCCACACTTTCTCTCTCTTTTCTCTCTCTTTTCTCTCTCTCAATCTCAAATTCGTATGGTTGCCAAGAGAAAGGGTTTAAGGTCCTTATATAGTCTAAAAACTCACCGAAATAGACTTATGTTCAAAGTATACTTACATTATAATCAAATCGGCATTGTTTCAGCTCAAAAGAGGGTTTCTGGCAGGCCTCCTCGAGCCAAAGGTCGGACTTAAGCTTACTAACGCAGGATCTACGTTCTATTAAGTTTTCGTTTCAGTGGAAATTCCAGATCACACGTGGCGGACCAGTTTCAGTTCAACGGTCAGCGGATCTCGATCGGAGATTCCGAGTACATGTAAATGTGTATGAAATTTCTCCTGATCCGAGGGTGTAATTTGGTCTGATTCTGACGGTCTAGTTGCTTAATACTGATCCGCAAGCGAGTGGTGCCAGATTACTATTTAAGATATTTTATTTTGAATTAATTTCACATTTCTCACACTCTTCACTCCGAGCTCAAGCGAATAGCGCTGGGACACTATCTGGATTTGATTTCCGAGATGGTTGTCAAGTCCAGCGAGGCGGTCTTAGTTCCTTAACTTCGGGTTAATCGGACTTCCGACGTGCGGTCCAGATCCGATACGGAGTTTCGAGATGCTCCCGTGAGCAGCCGGGTAATGAGATTGATCCTAGGTTTTAGGGTAACCTAGCGTCAATGATTTTACAAGTTTTGGGTCTTGCAGATCATATTTAAAGTGATTGGTGCTAATTTCACAAGCACTCTAGTTTAACACTAGCTAAATCTCGCCAAATTTCTAAAGGATTTAGTCCCGTAAGATTTCTGTCTGAGGTGGTACTTAGTCCTTTGTAGTTTGTATATAAAGTGATCCAAGTTATACTACTTAGCTAGTTTAAGATAGTGTCTATGGTGAAAGTACTTAGAAAATTTAAGGAACAAGGTGGTGAATGGTGGGATTTGTGAAGGAAATGGGTTAAGGAGAGATTTTAGACTGTGGGATTCAGTTCTGACAAGTTAATAAGGTGTTAGGAGCAACCCATTGCCTAAGGGCGTCTAATTCCAGGTTGGGGAAAATCCGGGGTGTTACAAAAACCTACAACCTTAACCTAAACCAAAACCTGTAACCTAAACCTTAGCCTAAACTTATAACTTTAACCTAAACCTAAAACCAAAACCTAAACCTATAACCTAAACCTATAAACTAAAACCTAAACCTAAACCTATACATATAACCTAAACCAAAACCTATAACCTTAACCTAAACAAAAACCTATAACCTAAACCTTAACCTATAACCTATAACCTAAACTTATAACCTTAACCTAAACCTAAAACCAAAACCTAAACCTATAAGCTAAAACCTAAGCCTAAACCTATACCTAAACCTTAACCTATTCTCAAATCCCTAAACCTAAACCTACACCTAATCCTAATCTCAACTCCCTAACCTAAACCTAAACCTAAACTTGAAAACCCAAGCCTAAACCTGATCCCGAACCCGAACCCGAACCCGATTTCCTAAACCTAAACCTTAACCTTAACCTATTCTCAAATCCCTAAACCTAAACCTACACCAAATCCCAATCTCAACTCCCTAACCTAAACCTAAACATGAAAAGCCAAGCCTAAACCCGATCCAGAACCCGAACCCGAACCCGATTTCCTAAACCTAAACCTTTACCTATTTTCAAATCCCTAAACCTAAACCTACACCAAATCCTAATCTCAACTCCCTAACCTAAACCTAAACCTGAACTTGAAAACCCAAACCTACACCCGATCTCGAACCCGAACCCAGTTTCCTAAACCTAAACCATAACCTATTCTCAATTCCTAAAGCTATAACCTATAACCTAAACCTAAACCTAACCTTAACCTTAACCTATAACCTAAACCTAAACCAAAACCAAAACCTATAACCTAAACCTATAAGCTAAAACCTAAACCTATAAGCTAAAACCTAAACCTAAAACCTAAATGTATTCTCAAATCCCTAAACCTAAACCTACACCAAATCCTAATCTCAACTCCCTAACCTAAACCTAAACCTAAACTTGAAAACTCAAACCTAAACCAGATCCCAAACACGAACCCAGTTTGCAGGTACCTAAACCTTAATCTATTCTCAATTCCCAAAGCTATAACCTATTACTTAAACCTAAACAGAACTTAAACCTATAACTTAAACTAAACCTAAAACTAAAACCTAAACCTGTAACCTGAACTTATAACCTATAACCTAAACCTATAACCTATAACCTAAACTTATAACCTATAACCTAACAGTAACCTAAACCTAAACCTTAACCTATAACCTAAAACCTAAACCTAAACCTAAAACCTAAATGTATTCTCAAATCTCTAAACCTAAACCTACACCTAATCCTAATCTCAACTCCCTAACCTTAACCTAAGCTTAAACTTGAAACCCAAAGCTAAACCCAATTTCCTAAACCCTAAACCCTAAACCCTAAACCAATTCTCAAATCCCAAAACCTATACTTATAACCTGAACCTAAACCTAAACCTAGACCTAAACCTGGAGGAGCTGGCGAGGCAGAGGGAGGAGCAGGAGAGGCAGAGCGAGGAGCAGGTGAGGAGGATAGAGGATCAGTTGGCGAGGCAGAGGAGGATGAAGGAGGAGTTAGTGAGGCAGAGGGAGGAGCATGAGAGGAGGATGTAGGAGATGCGGGTGGAGCATGACCGACGGATGACAGAGATGTTTCAGGCTTTCGCTGCACGCTTACCCACTGATGCCCCACCACCTCCGCCTTCATCTTTGTGATTTTTTGTTTATTTGTTTATGTTAAGTTTATATGTATTTATGCGTGAATGAATGTGATGCAGATAAGATTGTTCGTGTTTGGATGAATGTAGTTTATATAGTTTGGGTTTAGATGGATGTGAATGTGAATATGATGAAATGTGTATATCAGGATGAATATGATAGAATATATTGTTAACAGGTGTATATCAGGAATTTTGTACGGATTTCGAGCTAGATTATTTTTTTTTTAAAAAGAAACTTTTGGTGACGAAAATTTTCGTAGCTAAAAGATACGTCAGTTTACTTTTAGCAGCGAAAATTTTCGCTGCTAAAAGTCTTGTACAGTACAAGACTTTTAGCAGCGAAACTTTTCGCTGCTAAAAACAGAAAGTTTTTTTAAAGTATTTTTTAACGACGAATAGTTTCGCCGCTAAAAGTTTATGTAGTTTGGGTTTAAATGAATGTGATTGTGAATATGATGAAATGTGTATATCAGGATGAATGGGATGGAATATATTGTTAACAAGTGTATATCAGGAATTTTGTACAGATTTTGAGGTAGATTATTTTTTTTTAAAGAAACTTTTGGCGACGAAAATTTTCGTCGCTAAAAGATACGTTAGATTCTTAGCAGCGAAAACTTTTGCTGCTAAAAGTCTTGTATAGTACAAGACTTTTAGCAGCGAAAATTTTCGCTGCTAAAAACAGATTTTTTAAAAGTTTTTTAGTGACGAACAGTTTCGCCGCTAAAAGTTTATGTAGTTTGGTTTTAGATGGATGTGAATGTGCATATGATGAAATGTGTATATCAGGATGAATGTGATGGAATATATTGTTAATAGGTGTATATCAGGAACTTTGTACGGATTTTGAGCTGGAATAATTTTTTTTTAAAAGAAACTTTTGGTGACGAAACTGTTCGTCGCTAAAAGATATGTATTTTATTTTTAGCAGCGAAACTTTTCGCTGCTAAAAGTCTTGTACAGTACACGTTTAGCGGTGAATATTTTCGCTGCTAAAAATAGAAAGATAGTTTAAAATTTTTAGCCGCGAAAATTGTTGCTGCTAAAAGTTTTATATAGTGTTTATGTAGTTTCCGTATAGATCGATGTAAATGTGAATATGATGAAATGTGTATATCAGGATGAATATGATGGAATATATTGTTAACAGGTGTATATCAGGAATTTGTATGGTTTTTGAGCTATTTTTAAAAACTGTTGGCGACGAAAATTTTTGTCGCTAAACGATATGTGAATTTATTTTAGCAGCGAAACTTTTCGCTGTTGAAAGTATTGTACAGTACAAGACTTTTAGCAGCGAAAATCTTCGCTGCTAAAAACAGAAATTTTTTTGTATTTTTTAGCGACGAAAACTTTCGCCCCTAAAAGTTTAAGAAAAATGTTCCGGGTCTTTCGCGACGAAACTTTTCGTCGCTAAAAGTCTCATACAGAATTTTTAGCAACGAAAATTTTCGCTGCTAAAAGATATCGCAGTAAAATGTTTGGAGCATTTAGCGATGAAAAGTTTTGTCGTTAAAAGTCTAATGCATGATTTTTAGCTACGAAAATTTTCGTCGCTAAATGTTTTGTCGCTAAAAGTTCACTTTTAGCGACGAAAAGGTATTTCGTCGCTAAAAGTGACCTTTAGCGACGAAAATGTGTTTCGTCGCTAAAACCCCTTTTTTTATGTAGTGTAAGGACTTGAAAGAGTTGAGTCCGGAAGATCGATCCTGGAAGGTGCTCATGCAGCCGGAACGTCTTCATCTTGCAGGTTTAGACTCGGCTGTCACAGGTAACCCTTATTGCGTCTTCATGTCTTCCTTGAACTTCGTCTGACTTGTTTTGCTCTTCTTTCAGATCTAGCTGAAACTCGGCCTTTTCTTAAATCGGTTCCTTCAGATATGGTTGGAACTCGGCCCACCCTTAAGCCGGTTTCCAAAATAAAGGCTCCCCCGCGATCAGTCCTTCTGTTAGAGCTTCGGCCTTCCAAGAAGCAAAAGACAACGCCGAAGGAGAAAGAGCCCGCAGGACCCTCTGCTCCCACTGTGGTCGTGCTTTCTGATCCGGACGAGATGGCGGAAGCGGGGGACGCGGTAGCCGTTGAGGCTCGGACGGCTTCTGAGCCAACACCTGTTTCAGAGGAGCCCACGAGGCAAGAGGCCTCGAAGCAGAGGGAGGAGGCGAGAGCTGAGTCTTCAAGAGGGGAGATGACTTAACAGGAGTCGTCGCCCTTTCAAGCGGTTGTGTTAGGGATGGTTCCCTGGGCCCTAGCTCATGGGAGCGAATAGGACTTTGCCAGCCTTTACAATGCCCCAATGACATAAACCGTTGGTCACGCAGCAAAGAGGCTCTTTGAGATAAGAGTCTTCTTTCCTTTCCTTTCACTTCTTTTGTTGTTTCTTGTTTCGGTCGCTTATCATGACTTTGCGTTTGTCTTTTACAACTAGCCTCCTGGTTGGTCAAGGCTTGCAAGGAGTTATCCTCGACTCAGAGGCTTCACAACCTTGTCACTGAGGCAGAAGGACGATGAGAGATCGCTGAGATTCGGATCGGTGTCCTGACTGGTGAGGCGACCCTTGCCAGGAAAGCTACTGAAGACGCCAAAGTCGAGGCAACTTTCTCCAGGAAAGCTGCTGAAGACGCACAAGCCGAAGTCGCTCGAGTGTTTTCGCTGTTGTCCGCGGCTGAGGAAGAGAATCAGCGAATTCTCAAAATTTATGCTTCTTGTGAAGGCACGTTGGCTAAATCCAAACTCGAGGTGGCAGGGCTCATCCAGCGAGCTCAAGAGGAGGTCCAGAAGGCCGAGAAGGCCAGGGATCAGGCTATTCAGGCCTTTCTCGAGTCCAAGGAGTTCGAGGATGAGAGGGTGTAAGTGCTATGGTCTCATGCTCCTTTGGTTGTCAAATTTTGATGTGTCAAAACATCTATCTGTGTCTTGTGCTTGTATGGTGATTTATATGTATTCAAGACACTGCATAAACACTTCATGACATTATTGAAGTTCAAGAAGCTACAATGTTGAAGTCTCAAGAAGCTACATTATTGAAGTTCAAGAAGCTACAATGTTGAAGTTCAAGTCTTAAGAAACAACTCAAGAAATGACTTCAAGACTAATAAGCAACGCATGAAGTAGTTTTTATGCTGATGAAGATCTCAAGTTTAAAGCTACAACAAGTTCAAGATCTCAAGCCTGATATGGTTCAAAAAAAATCTACATTCGTTGAATGGTTGAAGTTCAATGTCCATACGACATGGTTCAGGTTTGAATGACCTTAGGTTGACCCTTTAAGTAGGTCACTTTGGATACATAAATCAAATGTTTATTTTACATAAGTTTGGTCTATTCTACGACCAGTCCTAGCTCTTGTTCGACCAGTCCTAGCATTGGTTCGACTAGTCCAAGAAATTCCACGACCAGTCCTAAGTTGTTGAAGATTTTTCAGAATTTTTTGGTACACCCACGACCAGTCCTGGAGGTCCTTCGACCGGTCGTAGGTGTGGCTTCGACTCGTCCACGACCAGTCGTAGAGCTACGACTCAAAGTCCAGCAACCTAATCTATGGTCCTACGACCAGTCGTAGAGATCTACGACCAGTCGTAGGTGACCCACGACCAGTCGTAGGGTTCTCACGACCAGTCGTGGAACGACTTTCAAAGATCGCGCTCAATATTTCAAATATCCGTTAGAGTTACGATCAGTCGAAGGTTTCTAAGACCAGTCGTAGGAGCGATTTTTTGCTTCTATAAATTGAAAACGAAATTCAGAGTTTTCACACTTCAACTCGATTCAATTCAAGAAATTTCAAGTGATCACTCTGAGATAAGTCTGTGTTTATTTTAAGCTACATTGTGCTTATTTAATATTCCTTTTTGCTAGCTTATTTAATTTGATTTTGTTTCTGTATTCCAATCTTTTTTGAAAAGAGGAATTATCTTATTCCTTCTTCTTGGAATCAAAATCAAATATAGCTACGCCCACTAGTTAAAATCTAAAATCAATTAGAATTTAGAACCATATGAATGTGAGTATTGGAAATTGAACTTTGACATTCAATCATCTACTCCGATTGGTTCTACCGGGCTGCTACGAAAGGAGAAATCCAGGTATTTTACAATTCTGTAAAATTTATTTACTTTTGGTTTTGTTTGAGGTTAAGCCAGAAAAATCTCATTGTATTGGTTTTGTTTGAGGTTGAACCAGAAAAAATCTCATTGTATTGGTTATCTGAGGAGAACCAGAAAACTTAGAAAAGAGGGGTTTTTGAATTGTGTAAGCCCAAGTGAAAAAGACACAATTGTAAAGGTTTTTGGTGAACCTGTGAAAACCTATTTGATAGTGAACGCTAATATCCCCTGTGTGAGGATATTAGGAGTGGAGTAGCTTTCTGTGTGGCTGTTGAAAGACAGTTGGTGTACACACAGGCGAACCACTATAACTCTTTGTCTTGTGGATTGAATGCTTGCTTAATTTTCATATCTTTTATCATTCAATTGTGTGGAATGTACAAGTGGATGTGAATGTTGTAACTGTTTACATTTCAAGCAAGTGTGGGGATTGTTGTAATAATTTAGATCTATACTTCTGCATTTAATTTCAATTCCTTGCTATTTCATTTACTTCTATTGAAATTGAGTCCTTGATCCAAAAGATGTTCTAGAAATAAGGTTGTCCTACCATAAGCCCTTGTTTATTATGGTGTAAGGTTGTCCTTAGAACTGAATTTGTATCAATCTCTCAATACTTATTTATCAAGGTGATTTAAATTTAGCATTGTGAATTGATTCATAATTGTAAGGCTATTGGTTTACTTTATTTCCACTGATTTTATTTTAAATTTGGCATAGTCCTATTCACCCCCCCTCTAGGACATATAGCTTGGCCTTTTCAAGTGGTATCAGAGACTAATAGCTCATTTTTGTTGCTTTTTATTTGGATTTATTTCCTGAGCTAACGATCTAAGCTATATAAAAAGATGTCAAATTTTGATAGCCTTTCAGTTACTAGGCCTCCACCCTTTGATGGCTCCAACTATGCCTATTGGAAAGTCAGAATGAGGATCTTCCTTAAATCAATGGATGAAAGTGTGTGGCAAGCCACAGTGACTGAATGGAATCCTCCTATCATGGAAGTAACTGGAGTTGATGGTTCAAAATCCTTGAAAATTACACCATATTTCCAATGGACCACACTTCAGAAAAATGAGAGTAGTGCTAATGCTAAAGCACTAAATGCAATCACTTGCGCACTATCACCGGATGAGTTCAAAAGAATCATATCCTGTGATACTGCAAAGCAAGCCTGGGATATTTTAGAAATGACACACGAAGGTACATCAATTGTCAAGAAATCTAAAGTCCAACTCCTCACAACTAAATTTGAAGAAATTCATATGGAGGAAAATGAAATGTTTATGGACTTTTACACTAGATTGAATGACATTGTAAACTCAATGTGGGGTCTTGGCGATAAGATCCCAGAAAGTAAAGTGTGTGCAAAAATACTACGCTCTCTTCCTGAACGGTTCAATTCTAAGGTAACCGCAATCCAGGAACTTCATGATACGGATAATATGAGGGTAGAAGAATTAGTTGGTTCTTTACAAACCTATGAATTAAGTTTTAAAGCTCCTAAAGGTAAATCTATTGCTTTGAAGTCATCTAAAAGTATTACTCATGAAAATTCAGATTCAGAAAAGTCTGAAGATGATATGGCCCTTTTGGCGAAAAAGTTTTATAAGATTTTCAAAAGTAAGAAAAGAGTCGACTTTCAAAAGGCAAATGAAAAGAAACGTTCTAAACCTAAGTCTAAAACTTGGAAGTCATTGAAAGATAGTCAATGTTCAACTGTCAAGAATATGGGCATTTAGCAAACAATGTCCTAAAAAGGACAGATCCAAAAGGAAGGGTATGTTGGCTACTTGGGATGAATCGTCTGATTCTGAAGCCTCTTCTGAATCAAAAAATTTAGAAACCGAGTCGGGCAGTGAACTTAAGGCCCTTATGACTCTAGCCAAGTTTACTTTTTCAGATCACGATGATTCAACAAGTGAAGAAAATTTGGATAGTGATCATGAAAATGATGAAGATCTTCAAGATGCTTACAATGCCTTATATAAGGAAAGTTGTAAAATTGCTGTCAAACTTAAACTTCAAAAAGAAAAGTTTTTTAAACTTAAAGAATGTTTTGAAACCCTTGTTTTAAAAAAATCCCAAATTTCAGATTGTTTTGAAAAATCAAAGTGTGATCTGGAATTCAAAACCTCCCTGATTGAAAATTTGAAATCTGAAAATGAGAAACTTAAAAATGAAGTATCTTCTCTTCTGAGTTTGAAGGACACATGCAGATATGCCCAAGGTGATCCAAAATTAGAAAAATTATTATCCGGATCAAGAAAATGTGGCAATCGATCCGGGTTGGGCTATGATAAAAACACATCTCCTAAACAGAAGAATACGCCTTCCAATTTTGTGAAAGGAGAGACATCTAACTTAAAAGGAAAAGGTACTAGTCAAGTTTTTTCTAAAAATACAAAAACTTTTCAAAAACCCAAAAGCAGCTATATAAACTTCAAAAATCAGATTCAAAACCCACTAGCTGAAAAAATTGTTGATTTACTTAAGGAACTATTAAAATCTAACTCTGTAGGTCACTCTTACAACTGTAAACAAAAGAAGACCAACTATTCTCCTAAACCCAAAACAGTTCTAAAATGGGTTCCTAAGGTTGCCTGTTTGGTTGCTCACACTGCTTTCAAAGTACAAGCCATTCGAAATGGTACCTAGATAGTGGATGCTCCAGACATATGACAGGCGACAAGGCACTATTCACCGATCTTAAATATATGACTGATGGGTCAGTCACATTTGGTGATGGTAGCAACTGCAAGATAATTGGCAAAGGTACGGTCCAACTCTATAACCTTCCCTTATTTAAAAATGTTTTATATGTTGAGGGTTTAAAACACAACCTGTTGAGCATATCTCAAATATGCGATAACAACCATAATGTTAAATTTTCTAATCAAGGTTGTGAAATTATAAACGAAAAGGGTTCTGTAATATTAACTGGTCGCAGAACTTCTGAAAACTGCTATATAGTAAGCAATGGTAGCTCATCTAAACAAACGTGCTACATGGTCCATACCGATGAGACAGAATTATGGCATAAACGCCTTGGACATGTACACTACCGAAATTTATACAGATTGAGCAAAAGTGAACTAATTAGAGGTCTACCTAAGATGCAAAAAGTAGACAAGATTTGTGGTGAATGCCAGTATGGTAAACAAACTAGGAGCTCTCACAAAGAGGTGAACTCCAATACCACCACAAGACCACTCGAGCTTCTCCACATGGATCTTATAGGACCAACAAGAACGGAAAGTCGAGGTGGCAAAAAGTACATCTTAGTTATGTAGATGATTATACAAGATACACTTGGGTTTCATTCTTGAGAGACAAATCAGAAACCCTTGATGAAGTGAAAAAGATTATAAAACGGATTCAAACTGAAAAATGTTCTCAAGTCAACAAGATCCGTAGTGATCATGGATCCGAATTCGAAAATAGCGGTTTTGAGAAATTTTGTAGCGATCAGGGAATATCGCATGAATTCTCTGCACATAAAACTCCTCAACAAAATGGAATTGTCGAGAGGAAGAATAGAGTGCTTCAAGAAATGGGAAATGTTATGTTAAATAGCATGAAGCTCCCTAGGAATCTCTGGGCTGAAGCAGTGAATACAACCTGCTACATTATTAACCGTGTTTATATTTGTAAATCTAATAATAAAACGGCTTATGAAATGTGGTTTGAGAAAAAGCCTTCTTTCAAATACTTTCGAGTTTTTGGCAGCAAGTGCTATGCGTGACCGTGAAAATTTGGGAAAGTTCGACACTAAAAGTGATGAAGGGATCTTTTTAGGATATTCTTTAAACAGTCGTGCATATCGTGTTCTGAACAACAGCACTGGTGTGATTCAAGAGTCAATAAATGTTGTGATTGACGATCTTTTGAATACACCTGTCCCTAGTTCAGATAATGATGAAGTTCTTATACTGGAAAAACAAGAAACTTCATCAAGTGAAACTAATTCTGAATTAAGGACTGTTAAAGATCATCCAACTTCTCAAATACTTGGAAACCCTCTCACTGGTGTGCGCACTCGTAGACAATTAGAGGACATATGTAACTACGTATGCTTTACATCCCAGATTGAACCGGTTAACGTAAAAGAAGCACTTTCGGATGAAAACTGGATTCTTGCGATGCAAGAAGAACTTAATCAGTTTGTCAGAAATGATGTCTGGTACCTTGTTCCTAGACCTAAAGATAAACATATTATTGAAACAAAATGGATTTTCAAAAACAAATCTGATGAACTTGAAAATATTATTCGAAATAAAGCAAGACTAGTTATACAGGGGTATACACAAATGAAGGTATTGACTATAATGAAACATTTGCCCCTGTAGCTCGTCTTGAATCAATCAGACTTTTTATCTCCATTGCTTGTTTTAGGAAGATTAAAATTTACAAATGGATGTAAAGAGTGCCTTTCTGAATGGTGATTTACATGAAGAGGTATATGTTGAACAACCTACAGGGTTTGAAGATCCTAAATTTACTGATCATGTGTATCGTCTTAAGAAGGCTCTTTATGGTCTGAAACAAGCTCCCAGAGCATGGTACGAAAAACTGACTAAGTTTTTACTGAGTCATAATTTTCAGATGGGATGTGTTGATAAGACGCTCTTTGTTAAGAAACATAACGATGATATTCTAATGGTTCAAATATATGTTGACGATATTATTTATGGATCAACCTGTACTAAAATGACTGTTGAGTTTACAGATTTAATGAAGTCTAAATTCGAAATGAGCATGGTTGGAGAATTAAACTATTTCCTAGGGTTGCAAGTAAAACAACAACCTGATGGAATTTTTATCTCTCAAACCAAATATGCTCTGAATTTAATTAAGAAATTTGTATTTGAGAAAGGTAAAAATTTTGATACTCCTATGAGTACAACTTTGAGACTCTCAAAAGACTCTACAGGTAATGATGTGGATCTTAAATTGTATCGTAGTTTGATTGGTAGTTTACTTTATTTGACTGCTAGTAGACCAGATATCGCTTTGAGTGTTGGTATTTGTGCTTGTTATCAATCAAATCCTAAAGAATCTCACTTAACTGCTGTTAAGCGGATTATGCGATATGTCGCAAGTTCTACTAAACTGGGTCTCTGGTATCCACATGAGACTAATGTTCAATTAGCCGGGTACGTAGATGCTGACTGGGCTGGAAACATTGATGATAGGAAATCAACTAGTGGTGGTTGTTTCTACATTGGAAATTGTCTTGTTTCTTGGTTTAGCAAAAAGCAAAGTTCTATATCGCTATCAACAGCTGAGGCTGAATACATTGCTGCTGGAAATGCATGTACTCAACTTGTTTGGATGAAACGTATGTTAAGCGATTACGGAATTACTCAGGATTCTATGATTTTATTTTGTGATAATTCCAGTGCAGTAAATATCTCTAAAAATCTAGTTCAGCATTCACGTACTAAGCATATTGACATTAGATTTCATTACATTCGTGAATTAGTGGAAGAAAAATTAATATATTTGGATTACATTCCAATCGAGACTCAACTTGCGGACATTTTCACTAAACCGCTCGACAAAAGCAGGTTTAATAAATTAAAGTTTGATCTCGGTATGTGCAATTTAAATTGAATTTGCATGATTTGGTGTATCATAATGTACATAAGTTTGATGTTTTATTTGCTTAAATTTGAAAATTATTTGAAAAAATTACAAATTTTGAGTCGGTACTCGACCAGTCGTGAGTGTACACGACCGGTCGTGATACGACCTGTCGAACACTTACACGACCGGTCGTGAAACTCGTGATTTCACTTTATTTTGGGGATTTGACTCTTCTTCTTCATTTCCTTTTTACTCTCCAACGGTCCTAGCTACGACCGGTCGAACCCAACTTCATGGTACTTTAAGGTTAGTGGTTCTTTTACAATTTTCTTGTAGATTCTTGTTATTGGTGTTTCAAATCTCATTCTTGTAGAATCTATTTGGTCGTTCATTGCAAGTTTGGAATTTTATCTTGAAAAATCTGTTCTATCAAAACCCCATTTCTTCTATCTTGCATCTTTTTGTTTCCTTGAGTCCTCCTTTGAAAATGGATGCTAGAGGTAAAAAGAAAACTACACGAGGTCCCTCTTCATCTAGATCAGCATCTATTGCACAACGTCATCTTCGCTCTCCCGAAAATGATCCTTCTAATGCTCGGGATTTGCGTATGGGCAATATTATTGTTGAGCATCCTTTAATGTTAATCACATTGCTTCCTTTGGTATCCTTCCTCTGTTGGATCTGTGGGATGGGATAACATCTTACATTGGGGTGGAGCTGCATACCAGTCCATTGCCCAATCCATGTTTGCATGTATCTGTGATTTTTCTCTTGAGAATTTAACTTTTAAAATTGATACTCAAGAAGGATTATTTTCAGTGGATCGACATTTGATTGCTCACATTATGGAAATACCTGTCAATGATGAGGGCATTCCAATTCATATTTTACATGACAGACTCTCAGAATCTGAACGAAAAATGCTTACTAGAGATTTATGTAATTTGGATGTTCACTGGACTCATAAAGGTCATGCACTTCCCTTAAGGTACTTGTTACCCAGACACAGAGTACTTCATAGGATTTTCATCTCAAATATTTATCCACGTTCTGGTAATAAAACCGAACTCATTGCTTTCATGGTTCGTGTTTTGCATTCTGTCATCTCTGGTGCAAAAATATGTCTACCTTCTTTAATTTGTCATTCCATTATTTTGTCTCGTCACCATCCAGGACATAGTGATATTCCCTTTGGTTATTTGTTGACTATGCTGGCAAATCATATGCTCGTGGCTATGCCTGCTAGAGAAAAACCCATCCATCATCTCCCTTTTAATAATTCCAATATTAACAAGATGAATTTAGAATTGGCTGATGGCCAAGTGGATGCTGGTGGTAGCGCAGTTGTGCTGAAGCAGGAAATGCAGATCAAGCTGGTGATCTTCCTGAAGACGTGAATATGGATGATTTATTTGAAGAACTTGAGTCAGACTCGGCTGATGATCCTGATTTTCAGCCTTCTGATTTTGATGAGAGATTGAATTCCCTTCAAGAGCAGGTGGCTCAAATTCGTGTTACCCAAGACACGCAATTTTCTTATTTACGCAAATATATGAGGCGGGTTGCTAGGGGTTTACACAAAATTGATCCATCTAATCCTGCTCCCTCTTCTGGTTCTGACTGAATTTTTGATGGGTCTGTATTTTTTTTTTGTCTGAACTTTACATGCTTACTGACTTTTTGAATTATGCACTATGCTCTCTTGAATCAACTCCTATTTTCATTATCATTGTTGCTCTTCTTCCTTTGTCATTTTGTGTCAAAAAGGGGGAGAAGTTTTGGGAGGCTTTGGCTTTATTTGAATTTAATGATTATGATGTGCTCCTATTACTCAGGGGGAGTTAAGCTTCTCAGGGGTAGTTATGGGAGAATGATGCTAGTTATTACTTATCATATCTATATAACTGTGCATGCTTCTCTATTTTGAACCTGTTGCGCCTTTTGTACTTCTCTTATTTCTATTGGAAGTATTATTTGGGTGTTTTGTCACAAATTTGACAAAGGGGGAGATTGTAAGTGCTATGGTCTCATGCTCCTTGGTTGTCAAATTTTGATGTGTCAAAACATCTATCTATGTCTTGTGCTTGTATGGTGATTATATGTATTCAAGACACTGCATAAACACTTCATGACATTATTGAAGTTCAAGAAGCTACAATGTTGAAGTCTCAAGAAGCTACATTATTGAAGTTCAAGAAGCTACAATGTTGAAGTTCAAGTCTTAAGAAACAACTCAAGAAATGACTTCAAGACTAATAAGCAACGCATGAAGTAGTTTTTATGCTGATGAAGATCTCAAGTTTAAAGCTACAACAAGTTCAAGATCTCAAGCCTGATATGGTTCAAAAAAATCTACATTCGTTGAATGGTTGAAGTTCAATGTCCATACGACATGGTTCAGGTTTGAATGACCTTAGGTTGACCCTTTAAGTAGGTCACTTTGGATACATAAATCAAATGTTTATTTTACATAAGTTTGGTCTATTCTACGACCAGTCCTAGCTCTTGTTCGACCAGTCCTAGCATTGGTTCGACTAGTCCAAGAAATTCCACGACCAGTCCTAAGTTGTTGAAGATTTTTCAGAATTTTTTGGTACACCCACGACCAGTCTTGGAGGTCCTTCGACCGGTCGTAGGTGTGGCTTCGACTCGTCCACGACCAGTCGTAGAGCTACGACTCAAAGTCCAGCAACCTAATCTATGGTCCTACGACCAGTCGTAGAGATCTACGACCAGTCGTAGGTGACCCACGACCAGTCGTAGGCTTTTCACGACAAGTCGTGGAACGACTTTCAAAGATCGCGCTTAATATTTCAAATATCCGTTAGAGCTACGATCAGTCGAAGGTTTTTAAGACCAGTCGTAGGAGTGATTTTTTGCTTCTATAAATTGAAAACGAAATTCAGAGTTTTCACACTTCAACTCGATTCAATTCAAGAAATTTCAAGTGATCACTCTGAGATAAGTCTGTGTTTATTTTAAGCTACATTGTGCTTATTTAATATTCCTTTTTGCTAGCTTATTTAATTTGATTTTGTTTCTGTATTCCAATCTTTTTTTGAAAAGAGGAATTATCTTATTCCTTCTTCTTAGAATCAAAATCAAATATAGCTACGCCCAACTAGTTAAAATCTAAAATCAATTAGAATTTAGAACCATATGAATGTGAGTATTGGAAATTGAACTTTGACATTCAATCATCTACTCCGATTGGTTCTACCGGGCTGCTACGAAAAGGAGAAATCCAGGTATTTTACAATTCTGTAAAATTTATTTACTTTTGGTTTTGTTTGAGGTTAAGCCAGAAAAATCTCATTGTATTGGTTTTGTTTGAGGTTGAACCAGAAAAAATCTCATTGTATTGGTTATCTGAGGAGAACCAGAAAACTTAGAAAAGAGGGGTTTTTGAATTGTGTAAGCCCAAGTGAAAAAGACACAATTGTAAAGGTTTTTGGTGAACCTGTGAAAACCTATTTGATAGTGAACGCTAATATCCCCTGTGTGAGGATATTAGGAGTGGAGTAGCTTTCTGTGTGGCTGTTGAAAGACAGTTGGTGTACACACAGGCGAACCACTATAACTCTTTGTCTTGTGGATTGAATGCTTGCTTAATTTTCATATCTTTTATCATTCAATTGTGTGGAATGTACAAGTGGATGTGAATGTTGTAACTATTTACATTTCAAGCAAGTGTGGGGATTGTTGTAATAATTTAGATCTATACTTCTGCATTTAATTTCAATTCCTTGCTATTTCATTTACTTCTATTGAAATTGAGTCCTTGATCCAAAAGATGTTCTAGAAGTAAGGTTGTCCTACCATAAGCCCTTGTTTATTATGGTGTAAGGTTGTCCTTAGAACTGAATTTGTATCAATCTCTCAATACTTATTTATCAAGGTGATTTAAATTTAGCATTGTGAATTGATTCATAATTGTAAGGCTATTGGTTTACTTTATTTCCACTGATTTTATTTTAAATTTGGCATAGTCCTATTCACCCCCCCTCTAGGACATATAGCTTGGCCTTTTCAGAGGGATCGCTTATTCCAAGGTGGGTACATAACATGTATCAAAGTAATGAAGGATGTTTTCCCCAATCTTGATCTCTCGGGATTTGATGGAGAAGCCTCGGGTTCTGAGGATCCAGATGTTGGTCCTGCTAACCTCATTGCTGATGCTACTGCTGGGGGCAAGGCTGGTGTCTTTGGGACTGTTTCGGGAGTAGCCCCTGATGCTTCTAGGACTGCTTTGGGAGTAGCCCCTGATGCTTTTGGGACTGCTTCGGGAGTCGCTCCGGCCGAGGGGCCGTAGCCAAGCTTCATTTTTTACACTCACACCAGCATATAGTGTCAAGTTTCAGGACTTCTTCATTTTTGGCACTCACACCAGCATAGTGCCGAGCTCGAGAGTGTCCTCTGCTGTCCTGAATGACTATCTTTGCCTTAGTTTTGTCTTTCTTATTTTCTCGACACAACGTTGTAATGGATTTTGACATGTAATCCGATGTAAAAACACTTAAACAGATGAAAGAATTTACTTAGTTTTATTCATATGACTCGGCTTATATGTTTTCCCACTTTGGAATCCCTTATGCTTCGAATACCGAACTAAGGGTAGTAAATCTTGAGATGTTCAACATTCCAAGGATGAGGCAATAATCGTCCGTTCAGGTCGTTTAACCGATATGTCCCTGGTCGGATGGTACTCGAGATGATATAGGGTCTTTTCCAATTGGGTCCCAGTGTACCCGAGCCAACTTCCTTTGTATTGAGAAAAGTTTTTCGAAGAACCATGTCTCTAACTCGAAAATGTCGGACCTTGACTCGGGTATTGTAGAATCGAGCTACCTGCCGATGCCGAGCTTTCACACGTAGCCGAGCCATTTCTCTTTGTTCATCCACAAGATCGAGTCTGAATGTTAAGAGTTCTTCATTATCCTCTTCATTAAACAAACTGACTTGGGCTGAAGGTAACCCAATCTCGACAGGAGTGACGACTTCTGAGCCATAAGCAAGGGAGAAAGGAGTTTCTCCTTTGGCGGTTCGAGCTGTAGTTCGATATGCCCATAATATTTTCGGGAGTTCTTCAGTCCATGCTCCTTTGGCTCGGTCAAGCTTGGTCCGGAGATGTTGTTTGATGATCTTGTTGACCGCCTCAACCTGTTCGTTCGTCTGAGGATGGTGGGGCGACGAATACGGGTTTCTAATCCTGAGATTGTCACACATCTCGCGAAAGCCCCTCTTGTCAAACTGCTTTCCATTGTCGGTAATAATGGTACGGGGTACCCCGAATCGACAGACAATGTTCTTCCATACAAAATCAGTGATCTTCTGTTCGGTTATTTTTGCTAGTGGCTCAGCCTCAGCCCACTTCATGAAATAATCCACGGCTATAACAGCAAACTTGGTCTGACCTTTTCCCATAGGGAGTGGTCCTATGATGTCGATTCCCCACTGTGCGAAGGGCCAAGGACTAGTCATAGGTGTCAGTGCTTCTGGAGCTTGTTTCGGGATAACCGTGAATCTCTGACACTTGTCTCATCTTTGGACGAGCCTATGAGCGTCGTGTTGGATAGTTTGCCAGTAATATCCCTGACGTAAAACCTTATGCGCGAGAGATCGTCCTCCTGAATGGTTTCCGCAGATCCCTTCGTGAATCTCTCGTAGTACATAGTCAGCTTCACTGGGGTTTAGGCATCGTAGCAACGAAGCATAATAACCTTTCTTATATAAAGTCCCGTTAAGTATGGTATAACGAGAGGCTCAAATCTTCAATCGTCAAGCCTCGGCACGGTCTTCAGGCAGCTCACCCTTGTCGAAATATTGGACGATCTGATCAAGCCAGGAAGGTTCCGAGTTAATCGCATGGATGACCGATCTAACTGGTTCATTAGTACTCGGTTTAGCGACGTACTCGATCGGAACAGACCTAGGTATGTCATCTTCGTCGGCGGAGGCGAGTTTCGCTAACAAGTCGGCTTTGGCATTTTCTATCTGAGGGATCCGAGTAACGACACAAAATTGAAAGCCGCTGATCAGCTCTTTAGCTTTTTCCATGTATGCTTTTAATTGCTCTTTCCATGTTTGATATACACTGGTAACTTGGTAGACAACCAGTTGAGAGTCACTGAAAACATTTAGATGCGTAACGCCCATGCTGGCCGCAAGTCAGAGGCCAAGTAATAATGCTTCATATTCGGCTGTATTGTTCGAAGCTTAAAATCCAAGTCTTAAGGCATACTGCATGTAGGTGTGATCAGGAGTTTCCAAAACCACTCCTGCCCCGCTTGCCTTAGAGTTGGAAGAGCAGTCG
Organism: Magnolia officinalis; assembly: GCA_021015155.1. Classification (NCBI taxonomy): domain Eukaryota; kingdom Viridiplantae; phylum Streptophyta; class Magnoliopsida; order Magnoliales; family Magnoliaceae; genus Magnolia; species Magnolia officinalis. The sequence goes on along the minus strand of JAJHSJ010000006.1, from coordinate 40,880,251 downwards.
ACATATAGCTTCCAGAGAATGGGGTCGGGCGGTGTCGTGGGAGAAACAATAGTCGAATTGTCACGCCCCAAACTTGGAAAACGGGCTCACAAAGTTTCCGATCGCCGAATCCGGTGCCGACAGCCTCCGTAATACCCCATTCTCGGCTCGCAGCACCCATACGCCAGATTTCGATCCTGGGATCCTACAAGGAGGATTTTCAGTATGATTATATATATATATATATATATATATATATATATATATATATAATAGAGCATAACCATAAGCATAACCAAGTCACAAAACAACATCACCACATATCCACTATATCAAAAACTTTTACGTACAATGCGGAAAGGGAAATACAGGGTGATCAAAAAGCTCCAAAATGATCAGATGTGCGCTCCTGCTTCAGGGCTGCTGCTGTCTAACACTATGTACACGCAACGGTCGTGCATAAGCTTACAAAAGCTTAGAGGGTGGTGTAAGTGTGTGCACAAGGCGAGTGCCAAGTGTACAATATCAGAGTAATTTGAAAATATGCGGTAAGTCCATGAATGCAGCCAGCTGTACCAAAGCTATGTAATGCAAGGTATGAATGCTATCGGCCATACCAAAGCCATGCGATGCGAGGCCTATGTAGCCAAATGTCATATGCGAGATGCAATACAAGCATGTCAGTACTCATCAAGTACACATATCAGTACAGTTCCTCTCTGGATATCACCGGGGTCTAATACACCTCACACTGACTGCCTCCTCCCTAGCTGCACAGTCAAGTAAGTGGAAGAGACCACACTATCCGCCTGACCAGTAGTCTGCCAATACCTACCCGGCTCGTCGATAGCGGACTCATTTACGAGCTGGTCAAACTCAGCTTAGCTTATAGCCCCTCACTCGGGCGGATAAGGCCACACCCCCTTCTAACCGACCACAACACAGTGGGAGACACGACCTACTGGTATTCGGCACTCGGGTGCTCGTGTATCCACTCGGTCTAGACGTTGGAGCATCTCCTGGTACCAAAAAGGTTCTGAGATTTTTACCCAAGGACATCCTAAGTGCCCACAATGCTAGAGCCAATATTTCTGGTATCCGATACGACCATCCACGATGTGTCTGTGGAGGCCACGACCTTGATGTCGCTAGGGCGTGCAGTGATCAAGTCACACATATGCGAGATGCATGAGTCACACCGTACAATCATGCAGCAATCCTGCGCGTAGCACACGATCATGTGAGGCACTCTGTCTCATAAGGAGTCCTGTAAATGTTTTAGCCCAACGGCTTATGCTATGGTCAAACATTCCTCATATCAAGCATACATATGATGCATATGGGCATGAATCATGGAGGTGTACTAAGCATGTTATAAAGTAATGAACTATCCTTACACCGAAGATGGGCCTAGACGGCCTACCCATAACTAGTATGGGCCTATCAATGGGCCCTAGGGAGATTTATAATGCGGACATTAAACCAACATTATTCTTACAATGTGGATGTCAAACCAACATTGCTCCCAAGGCATGGCCTGCCATAAATATCATCACACAAACCATGGGGAAATCACCCATTGCAATGGACCCTAGGACATCCCATTGGGCCTCGACCCATAGGCCTTGAATATATATATCAAATGGGCTGCATCATATGGGCCTTATATAATCAAGTGGGCCGTATCAATGGGCCTTATGTACATTGCAATGGGCCATATCCCATGGGCCTTTGAAAACATCACAATGGGCCTTGTAACATGGGTCTCATATATATCAAAGTGGGCCTCGACAACGGGCCACGAATACATCGAATGGGCATAATCACTTGGGCCTTATGTACATCAAGGTGAGCCTCAACAATGGGCCACAAAGACATTAAGATGGGCCCACATTACATGGGCCTTATGTATGTCAAATGGGCCACACCCAAATACAAGTGGTGATAATGATTTCCACCATTAAAATTCCTAAGGCCCACCGTAACGTATATTTCCCATCCAACCTGTTCCTAAGTTAACATAGGGATAGATGAAGTGGAACAAATATCCGCTTAATAGGAAACTACTGTGGCTCCTTAGAAATTTTGAACGGTGGACGTCATTGTCCACTACTTTAGATGGTGGGGTCCACTTGAACTTTAGATCTGACTTATTTTTAGTCTCAAGCTCGTAAGGCAGGCTTCCCAAATGGTTGAACGGTTTAGATGCAACACAAACATCATGGTGGGTTCCATGAAGGCCCACCATCACACACACACACACACACACACACCACAACACATATATATATGAAATATAATATATATAATATTTATATAATATATATTATATTTCATATATATATATATATATATATATATATATAATATATATATATACACACACACACACACACGCACAGCACACACACACACACACACGCACACGAGGATGGGTTCCACCATCCACTTGGACGGTGGAAATATAACACAAACATCACTGTTGGCTCCACCGTCCGCCTGGACGGTGGGAGACAAACACATACATCACTGGGGTCCCATGTGGGGCCCACCATTATGTTTATATGCAATCCAGCCCATCCATAGGGTCACGCAGACCTAGATGAAGGGTAAAAACAAATTTCATCTTAATCCAAAACTTCTGTGGACCCAAAAAGGGTTTCAATGGCAGAGGGCTAGCCCCACTGTTTCCTGTGATGTGGGCCACCCGAGTGTTAGATCGGCTTGATTTTCGGAGGGGGCCCACTTCAGGGAGGGGCCCACATAATGAACGGGTTGGATGACATACATACATCAAGGTGGGACCCACGGCTGGGGGCTGTGGGACCTGCTCGTCCGCCCACAACGCAGGACGTCTGCGCGTCCTCTCTCTCTGACACCAGCAGCAGCAATGTTGTTGTTGTTATTATTATTATTATTATTATTATTATTATTGTTTTGTTGTGGTTTCATAGGTGGGGCCCGCATCAGGGAAATTCGACCCCAACATTGGTCCCCATAGCTTAAGACAAGCCGAACGAGCCCAATATTGGGCATGTTTCGGGGTACCGAAATAACAGGGTAGTTTTCAACGGTACAGGAATTGTTTCCTATGCTATGGCCCGCCAGAGCCTCGGATGGACTTCATTTTTCAGCTCAACGCCTAAAATGATACGGGGAAAAGGATGGACGGCGTGGATTGAATCCATTCATCAAGGTGGGGTCTACATGGACCACCCTCTCCAAGGCTTGAGAACCAAGCTAATATTTTGTTTTCCCAAGTCCACGTCCAGGGACGTCCCTGGACGTCTGGTCATAACACAGGCGTTGAGGTGGGCCCTGCTCAGGTGGGCCACCAAATGGATAAATGGTATGTATAAAACATACATTAAGGTGGGGTCCATCTAAGTGGGCCACATGGCCACCTCATCACACACAAAGATAAATAAATAAATAATAAAAAGAGAGGGAGAGAGAGAGATAGAGAGAGAGAGACGGGACACGCATGATGGAGGGCTCCGCCACTATGAGCCCTCCCTTACAAGCAATCATACATCGAGTGGGTCCCATTGCATGTGGGCCCACCAAATCAAGAATCAACGGTGGAGATCCCTTCTCCACCAAAAATGAAAGGTCTAGATGACCCATTTCAAGCTAGAAAATAAACATCATGATGGGGTCCATGGAGAATGGCCCCATCACGGAATGATCATGAAGATCAAGGTGGGCCATCGGCCACATCTTAAGGTCCCAAGTGAGATCCATACCATTGATTGGTAGGCCTCACTTGGTTCATCATCAAAACATGAAAAACCTATCTTATAAAGCACCCACCGTCGATCTTCTTGGTCCGTTGGAAAGCTGATATCTTAGTGTCTCACTTTGATGGTGGAAGATAAGGTTTGAATGGTTAGGATGATGGATTTGGGATGGGAAAGTGAGCCATACACAAACTCACTTTTCTCTCTCACATGAAATGCTTGGACGTGTGGTGCTCTTGCTTGGAATTGTTGCTTGGAAAATGTGAAGGGAAGAGAGAAAGAGAGAGAGGGGGTTGTAAGATGTGAGAGATGGGTGATGGACACTACGCCAAAATAGCGAAAAAAGGACGGTCCAAAATCGTCTCAAATGACCAAAAAGGACGGTCATAGACCGTCGCATAGGCATTCAAATTTTGACGTGTCCTATTACTTAAAGGATGGTTGAAAACTGTCATTCTTATTGATGAAAAAAAGACGGTCATGGACCGTCCTAAAAAAGGACGGTCATGGACCATCCTTAAAATAGACTGTCATGAACTGTCTCTTATGAGCCTAAAAAGGACAGCCATGGACCGTCCTTTAAAAGGACTGTCATGGACCATCCTTAAAAAGGACTGTCATGGACCGTCTCTTATGAGCCTTCAAAGGACGGCCATAGACCGTCCTTTAAACGGACAGTTATAAACCGTCCTTAAAAAGGACTGTGATGGACCGTCTCTTATGAGCCTTCAAAGGACGGCCATGAACCGTCCTTTAAACGGACAGTTATGGACCGTCCTTAAAAAGGACTGTCATGGACTGTCTCGTATGAGCCTTCAAAGGACGGTTATAGACCGTCCTTTAAAAGGACGGTCATGGACCGTCCTTTAAAAGGACTGCTATTGGCCATCTCTTATGCCCCTTGGACATTTTCAAATTTGACCTGTTACAGTATTCTTCCTGATATACACCTGTTATACAATATATTTCATCACATTCACATTCACATCCATCTAAACCCAAACTACGTAAATCCATCCGAACATAAACTACATCCATCCAAACACAAACAATCTTATCCACATTACATTCATCCACGTATAATACATATAAATAAGTTTTAACTTCATAAGTAAAAAAAACGATCTTATCCACATTTCATCACATTCACATCCATCTAAACCCAAACTACGTAAATCCATCCAAACATAAACTACATCCATCCAAACACAAACAATCTTATCCACATTACATTCATCCACACATAATACATATAAATAAGTTTAACTTCTCATAAGTAAAAAAAAAAAGGAAAAAAATCAGCAACGATTTTCTTTTTGTGTCTTTCATCTATAAAAAAATATTCAACCAACAAAACATTATAATTCAGAATCATGAAGAATTGCAGAAACTTCATCCAAAAAAGTGAGCACTTTTTAAAAATAAAACTGAACATTAAAATAAAACTAATACGAGCAAATAATGCAAAAAATGTTTCAATTAATAGAAACAACAAAAATTAAAGCTTTGTAAAAAGGGGCATGTGTTAAAAGGGATACATTCTTGTTTGTTGCCATGTGATTGGGCTACATTATTACAGCAATCGAGTTCGGGTTCGGTATCGGGTTTAGGTTTGGGTTTTCAAGTTTAGGTTTAGGTTAGGGAGTTGAGATTAGGATTATGTGTAGGTCTAAGTTTAGGGATTTGAGAATACATTCAGGTTTTAGGTTTAGGTTTAGGTTATAGGTTATAGGTTTAGGTTTAGGTTTAGGTTTAGGTTTTAAGTTTAGGTAAAGGTTTAGGTTTAGGTTAAGGTTTAGGTTTAGGGAATTGAGAATAGGTTAAGGTTTAGGTTTAAGAAATAGGGTTCGGGTTCGGGATCGGGTTTAGGTTTGGGTTTTCAAGTTTAGCTTTAGGTTAGGGAGTTGAGATTAGGATTAGGTGTAGGTTTAGGTTTAAGGATTTGAGAATACATTTAGGTTTTAGGTTTAGGTTTAGGTTTTAGGTTATTGGTTAAGGTTTAGTTTAAGGTTAGGTTATAGGTTACAAGTTTAAGTTATAGGTTATAGGTTAAGGTTTTAGGTCTTATACGCTATAGGTTTAGGGAATTGAGAATATGTTAAGGTTTAGGTTTAGGAAATCGGGTTTGGGTTCGGGATCGGGTTTAGGTTTGGGTTTTCAAGTTTAGGTTTAGGTTTAGGTTAGGGAGTTGAGATTAGGATTAGGTGTAGGTTTAGGTTTAGGGATTTGAGAATACATTTAGGTTTTAGGTTTAGGTTTAGGTTTTAGGTTATTGGTTAAGGTTTAGGTTTTAGGTTTAGGTTAAGGTTAGGTTATAGGTTATAAGTTTAGGTTATAGGTTAAGGTTTTAGGTCATAGGTTTTGGTTTTAAGGTTATAGGTTTAGGTTAAGGTTAATGTTTTAGGTCTTATAAGCTATAGGTTTAGGGAATTGAGAATATCTTAAGGTTTAGGTTTAGGAAATCGGGTTTGGGTTCAGGATCGGGTTTAGGTTTGGGTTTTAAAGTTTAGGTTTATGTTTAGGTTAGGGAGTTGAGATTAGGATTAGGTGTAGGTTTAGGTTTAGGGATTTGAGAATACATTTAGGTTTTAGGTTTAGGTTTAGGTTTTAGGTTATTAGTTAAGGTTTAAGTTATAAGTTTAGTTAATAGGTAATAGGTTAAGGTTTTAGGACATAGGTTTTGGTTTTAAGGTTATAGGTTTAGGTTAAGGTTAAGGTTTTAGGTCTTATAAGCTATAGGTTTAGGGAATTGAGAATATGTTAAGGTTTAGGTTTAGCATCGAGTTCGGGTTCGGGTCGGGTTTAGGTTTGGGTTTTCAATTTTAGGTTTAGGTTTAGGTTAGGGAATTGAGATTAGGATTAGGTTTATGTTTAGGTTTAGGTTAGGGAGTTGAGATTAGGATTAGGTGTAGGTTTAGGTTAAGGGATTTGAGAATACATTTAGGTTTTAGGTTTAGGTTTAGGTTTTAGGTTATTGGTTAAGGTTTAGGTTTTAGGTTTAGGTTACGTCACAGGTTTAGGTTTTAGGTTTAAGTTTAGGTTACAGGTTTAGGTTTAGGTTATAAGTGTAGGTTATAGGTTTAGGTTTAAGTTAGGTTCTAGGTTAAGGTTTAGGGAATTGAGAATAGGTTAAGGTTTAGGTTTAGGAAATTGGGTTCGATTTCGGGATCGGGTTTAGGTTTGGATTTTCAAGTTAGGTTTAGGTTTAGGTTAGGGAGTTGAGATTAGGATTAGGTGTAGGTTTAGGTTTAGGGATTTGAAAATAGGTTAAGGTTTAGGTTTAGGAATTCAGGTTCGGGTTCGGGATTGGGTTGAGGTTTGGGTTTTCAAGTTTAGGTTTAGGTTAGAGAGTTTAGATTAGGATTAGATGTAGGTTTAGGTTTAAGGATTTGAGAATAGGTTAAGGTTTAGGTTTAGGAAATCGGGTTCGGGTTCGGGATTGGGTTTTAGGTTTGGGTTTTCAAGTTTAGGTTTAGGTTTAGGTTAGGGAGTTGAGATTAGGATTAGGTGTAGGTTTAGATTTAGGGATTTGAAAATAGGTTAAGGTTTAGGTTTAGGTATTTGGGTTCGGGTTCGGGATTGGGTTTAGGTTTGGGTTTTCAAGTTTAGGTTTAGGTTTAGGTTAGAGAGTTTATATTAGGAATAGGTGTAGGATTTGATTTAGGGATTTGAGAATAGGGTTTGGGTTCAGGATCGGGTTTTAGGTTTGTGTTTTCAAGTTTAGGTTTAGGTTTAGGTTAGGGAGTTGAGATTAGGATTAGGTGTAGTTTTAGGGATTTGAAAATAGGTTAAGGTTTAGGTTTAGGAATTCGGGTTCGGGATTGGGTTTAGGTTTGGGTTTTCAAGTTTAGGTTTAGGTTTAGGTTAGGGAGTTTAGATTAGGATTAGGTGTAGGTTTAGGTTTAGGGATTTGAGAATAGGTTAAGGTTTAGGTTTAGGAATTCGAGTTTGGGTTCAGGATCGGGTTTTAGGTTTGGGCTTTCAAGTTTAGGTTTAGGTTTAGGTTAAGGAGTTAAGATTAGGATTAGGTGTAGGTTTAGGTTTAGGGATTTGAAAATAGGTTAAGGTTTAGGTTTAGGAATTCGGGTTCGGGTTCGGGATTGGGTTTAGGTTTGGGTTTTCAAGTTTAGGTTTAGGTTAGAGAGTTTAGATTAGGATTAGATGTAGGTTTAGGTTTAGGGATTTGAGAATTAAGGTTTAGGTTTTGGAAATCGGGTTCGGGTTCGGGATCGGGTTTTAGGTTTGGGTTTTCAAGTTTAGGTTAGGGAGTTGAGATTAGGATAAGGTGTAGGTTTAGGTTTAGGGATTTGAAAATAGGTAAGGTTTAGGTTTAGGAAATCGGGTTCGGGTTCGGGATCGGGTCGGGATTGGGTTTAGGTTTGGGTTTTCAAGTTTAGGTTAGGTTTAGGTTAGGGAGTTGAGATTAGGATTAGGTGTAGGTTTAAGTTTAGGGATTTGAAAATAGGTTAAGGTTTAGGTTTAGGAATTCGGGTTCGGGTTCGGGATTGGGTTTAGGTTTGGGTTTTCAAGTTTAGGTTTAGGTTTAGGTTAGGGAGCTTATATTAGGAATAGGTGTAGGATTATGTTTAGGGATTTGAGAATCGGTTAAGGTTTAGGTTCAGGAAATCCGGTTTGGGTTTGGGTTCGGGATCGGGTTTTAGGTTTGTGTTTTCAAGTTTAGGTTTAGGGTTAGGTTAGGGAGTTGAGATTAGGATTAGGTGTAGTTTAAGGGATTTGAAAATAGGTTAAGGTTTAGGTTTAGGAATTCGGGTTCGGGATTGGGTTTAGGTTTGGGTTTTCAAGTTTAGGATTAGGTTTAGGTTAGGGAGTTTAGATTAGGATTAGGTGTAGGTTTAGGTTTAGGGATTTGAGAATAGGTTAAGGTTTAGGTTTAGGAAATCGGGTTTAGGTTTAGGATCGGGTTTTAGGTTTGAGATTTCAACTTTAGGTCTAGGTTTAGGGTAGGGAGTTAAGATTAGGATTAGGTGTAGGTTTAGGATTAGGGATTTCAAAATAGGTTAAGGTTTAGGTTTAGGAATTCGGGTTCGGGTTCGGGATTTGGTTTAGGTTTGGGTATTCAAGTTTAAGTTTAGGTTAGGGAGTTTAGATTAGGATTAGATGTAGGTTTAGGTTTAGGGATTTGAGAATAGGTTAAGGTTTAGGTTTAGGAAATCGGGTTCGGGTTCGGGATCGGGTTTTAGGTTTGGGTTTTCAAGTTTAGGTTTATGTTTAGGGATTTGAAAATAGGTTAAGGTTCAGGTTTAGAAATTCGGGTTCGGGTTCGGGATTGGGTTTAGGTTTGGGTTTTCAAGTTTAGGTTTAGGTTTAGGTTAGGGAGTTTATATTAGGAGTAGGTGTAGGTTTCGGTTTAGGGATTTGAGAATAGGTTAAGGTTTAGGTTTGTGAAATTGGGTTTGGGTTCGGGATCGGGTTTTTGGTTTCGGTTTTCAAGTTTTGGTTTAGGTTAAGGAGTTAAGATTAGGATTAGGTGTAGGTTTCGGTTTAGGGATTTGAAAATAGGTTAAGGTTTAGGTTTAAGAATTCGGGTTCGGGTTCGGGATTGGGTTTAGGTTTGGGTTTTCAAGTTTAGGTTTAGGTTTAGGTTAGGGAGTTTATATTAGGTGTAGGTGTAGGTTTCGGTTTAGGGATTAGAGAATAGGTTAAGGTTTAGGTTTATGAAATTGGGTTTGGGTTCGGGATCAGGTTTTACGTTTGAGTTTTCAAGTTTAGGTTTAGGTTTAGGTTAGGGAGTTGAAATTAGGATTACGTGTAGGTTTAGGTTTAGGGATTTAAAAATAGGTTAAGGTTTAGGTTTAGGAATTCGAGTTCGGGTTCGGGATTGGGTTTAGGTTTGGGTTTTCAAGTTTAGGTTTAGGTTTTGGTTAGGGAGTTTATATTAGGAGTAGGTTTAGGTTTCAGTTTAGGGATTTGAGAATAGGTTAAGGTTTAGGTTTATGAAATTGGGTTTGGGTTCGGGATCGGGTTTTAGGTTTGAGTTTTCAAGTTTAGGTTTAGGTTTAGGTTAGGGAGTTGAGATTAGGATTAGGTGTAGGTTTAGGTTTAGGGATTTGTAAATAGGTTAAGGTTTAGGTTTAGGAATTCGAGTTCGGGTTCGGGATTGGGTTTAGGTTTGGGTTTTCAAGTTTAGGTTTAGGTTTAGGTTACGGAGTTTATATTAGGATTAGGTTTAGGTTTAAGTTTAGGGATTTGAGAATAGGTTAAGGTTTAGGTTTAGGAAATCGGGTTTGGGTTCGGGATCGGGTTTTAGGTTTGGGTTGTCAAGTTTAGGTTTATGTTTAGGTTTGGGAGTGAAGATTAGGATTAGGTGCAGGTTTGGGTTTAGGGATTTGAAAATAGGTTAAGGTTTAGGTTTAGGAATTCGGGTTTGGGTTCGGGATTGGGTTTAGGTTTGGGTTTTCAAGTTTAGGTTTAGGTTAGAGAGTTTAGATTAGGATTAGATGTAGGTTTAGGTTTAGGGATTTGAGAATAGGTTAAGGTTAAGGTTTAGGAAATCGGGTTCGGGTTCGGGATCGGGTTTTAGGTTTGGGTTTTCAAGTTTAGGTTAGGGAGTTGAGATTAGGATAAGGTGTAGGTTTAGGTTTAGGGATTTGAAAATAGGTTAAGGTTTAGGTTTAGGAATTCGGGTTCGGGTTCGGGATTGAGTTTAGTTTTGGGTTTTCAAGTTTCGGTTTAGGTTAGGGAGTTATGATTAGGATTAGATGTAGGTTTAGGTTTAGGGATTTGAGAATTGGTTAAGGTTTAGGTTTAGGAAATCGGGTTCGGGTTAGGGATCGGGTTTTAGGTTTGGGTTTTCAAGTTTAGGTTTAGGTTTAGGTTAGGGAGTTGAGATTAGGATTAGGTGTAGGTTTAGGTTTAGAGATTTGAAAATAGGTTAAGGTTTAGGTTTAGGAATTCGGGTTCGCGTTTGGGATTGGGTTTAGGTTTGGGTTTTCAAGTTTAGGTTTAGGTTTAGGTTAGGGAGTTTATATTAGGATTAGGTGTAGGTTTAGGTTTAGGGATTTGAGAATAGGTTAAGGTTTAGGTTTAGGAAATCGGGTTTGGGTTCGGGATCGGGTTTTAGGTTTGGGTTTTCAAGTTTAGGTTTAGGTTAGGGAGTTAAGACTAGGATTAGGTGTAGGTTTCGGTTTAGGGATTTGAAAATAGGTTAAGGTTTAGGTTTAGGAATTCGGGTTCGGGCTCGGGATTGGGTTTCGGTTTGGGTTTTCAAGTTTAGGTTTAGGTTAGGGAGTTTAGATTAGGATTAGATGTAGGTTTAGGTTTAGGGATTTGAGAATAGGTTAAGGTTTAGGTTTAGGAAATCGGGTTCGGGTTCAGGATCGGGTTTGGGTTTGGGCTTTCAAGTTTAGGTTTAGGTTTAGGTTAGGGAGTTGAGATTACGATTTGGTGTAGGTTTAGGTTTAGTGATTTGAAAATAGGTTAAGGTTTAGGTTTAGGAATTTGGGTTCGGGTTCGGGATGGGGTTTAGGTTTTGGTTTTCAAGTTTAAGTTTAGGTTTAGGTTAGGGAGTTTATATTCGGATTAGGTGTAGGTTTAGGTTTAGGGATTTGAGAATAGGTTAAGGTTTAGGTCTAGGAAATCGGGTTTGGGTTTGAGATCGGGTTTTAGGTTTGGGTTTTCAAGTTTAGGTTTAGGTTTAGGTTAGGGAGTTGAGATTAGGATTAGGTATAGGTTTAGGGATTTGAAAATAGGTAAAGGTTTAGGTTTAGGAATTCGGGTTCGGGATTAGGTTTAGGTTTGGGTTTTCTAGTTTAGGTTTAGGTTTAGGTTAGGGAGTTTAGATTCGGATTAGGTGTAGGTTTAGGTTTAGGGATTTGAGAATAGGTTAAGGTTTAGGTTTAGGAAATCGGGTTTGGGTTCAGGATCGGGTTTTAGGTTTGGGTTTTCAAGTTTAGGTTTAGGTTTAGGTTAGGGTGTTAAGATTAGGATTAGGTGTAGGTTTAGGTTTAGAGATTTGAAAATAAGTTAAGGTTTAGGTTTAGGTTTAGGTTAGGGTGTTAAGATTAGGATTAGGTGTAGGTTTAGGTTTAGTGATTTGAAAATAAGTTAAGGTTTAGGTTTAGGAATTCGTGTCCGGGTTCGGGATTGTGTTTAGGTTTTGGTTTTCAAGTTTAGGTTTAGGTTAGGGAGTTTAGATTAGGATTAGATGTTGGTTTAGGTTTAGGGATTTGAGAATAGGTTAAGCTTTATGTTTAGGAAATCGGGTTCGGGTTTGGGATCGGGTTTTAGGTTTTGGTTTTCAAGTTTAGGTTTAGGTTTAGGGATTTGAAAATAGGTTAAGGTTTAGGTTTAGGAATCGGGTTCGGGTTCAGGATTGGGTTTAGGTTTGGGTTTTCAAGTTTAGGTTTAGGTTTAGGTTTGGGAGTTTATATTAGGGGTAGGTGTAGGTTTAGGTTTAGGGATTTGAGAATAGGTTAAGGTTTAGGTTTAGGAAATTTGGTTTGGGTTCGGGATCGGGTTTTAGGTTTGAGTTTTCAAGTTTAGGTTTTGGTTTAGGTTAGGGAGTTGAGATTTGGATTAGGTGTAGGTTTAGGTTTAGGGATTTGAAAATAGGTTAAGGTTTAGGTTTTGGAATTCGGGTTCGGGTTCGGGATTGGGTTTAGGTTTGGGTTTTCAAGTTTAGGTTTAGGTTTAGGTTAGGGAGTTTATATTAGGATTAGGTTTAGGTTTAGGTTTAGGGATTTGAGAATAGGTCGAGGTTTAGGTTTAGGAAATCGGGTTTGGGTTCGGGATCGGTTTTTAGGTTTGGGTTTTCAAGTTTAGGTTTATGTTTAGGTTAGTGAGTTAAGATTAGGATTAGTTGTAGGTTTCGGTTTAGGGATTTGAAAATAGGTTAAGGTTTAGGTTTAGGAATTCGGGTTCGGGTTCGGGATTAGGTTTAGGTTTGGGTTTTCAAGTTTAGGTTTAGGTTAGGGAGTTTAGATTAGGATTAGATGTAGGTTTAGGTTTAGGGATTTGAGAATAGGTTATGGATTAGGTTTAAAAAATCGGGTTCGGGTTCAGGATCGGGTTTTAGGTTTGGGTTTTCAAGTTTAGGTTTAGGTTTAGGTTAGGGAGTTGAGATTTGGATTAGGTGTAGGTTTAGGTTTAAGGATTTGAAAATAGGTTAAGGTTTTGGTTTAGGAAGTCGGCTTAGGGTTCGGGATGGGGTTTAGGTTTGGGTTTTCAAGTTTAGGTTTATGTTTAGGTTATGGAGTTTATATTAGGATTAGGTGTAGGTTTAGGTTTAAGGATTTTAGAATAGGTTAAGGTTTAGGTTTAGGAAATCGGGTTTGGGTTCGGGATCAGGTTTTAGGTTTGTGTTTTCAAGTTTAGGTTTAGGTTTAGGTTAGGGAGTTGAGATTAGGATTAGGTGTAGGTTTAAGGATTTGTAAATAGGTTAAGGTTTAGGTTAACGAATTTGGGTTCGGGATTGGGTTTAGGTTGGGGTTTTCAAGTTTAAGTTTAGGTTTAGGTTAGGGAGTTTAGATTAGGATTAGGTGTAGGTTTAGGTTTAGGGATTTGAGAATAGGTTAAGGTTTAGGTTTAGGAAATCGGGCTCGGGTTCGGGATCGGGTTTTAGGTTTGTGTTTTCAAGTTTAGGTTTCCGTTTAGGTTAGGGAGTTGAGATTAGGATTAGGTGTACGTTTAGGTTTAGGTATTTGAAAAGAGGTTAAGGTTTAGGTTTAGGAATTCGGGTTCGGGTTTGAGATTGGGTTTAGGTTTGGGTTTTCAATTTTAGGTTTAGGTTTAGGTTAGGGAGTTTATATTAGGAATAGGTGTAGGATTAGGTTTAGGGATTTGAGAATAGGTTAAGGTTTAGGTTCAGGAAATCGGGTTTGGGTTCGGGATCGGGTTTTAGGTTTGTGTTTTCAAGTTTAGGTTTAGGTTTAGGTTAGGGAGTTGAGATTATGATTAGGTGTAGGATTAGGGATTTGAAAATAGGTTAAGGTTTACGTTTAAGAATTTGGGTTCGGGATTGGGTTTAGGTTTGGGTTTTCAAGTTTAGGATTAGGTTTAGGTTAGGGAGTTTCGATTAGGATTAGGTGTAGGTTTAGGTTTAGGGATTTGAGAATAGGTTAAGGTTCAGGTTTAGGAAATCGGGTTTGGGTTCAGGATCGGGTTTTAGGTTTGGGTTTTCAAGTTTAGGTTTTGGTTTAGGTTAGGGTGTTAAGATTAGGATTAGGTGTAGGTTTAGGTTTAGAGATTTGAAAATAGGTTAAGTTTAGGTTTAGGAATTCGGGTTCAGGTTCGGGATTGGATTTAGGTTTGGGTTTTCAAGTTTAGGTTTAGGTTTGGGAGTTTAGATTAGGATTAGATGTAGGTTTAGGTTTAGGGATTTGAGAATAGGTTAAGATTTAGGTTTAGGAAATCGGGTTCGGGTTCGGTATCGGGTTTTAGGTTTGGGTTTTCAAGTTTAGGTTTAGGTTTAGGGATTTGAAAATAGGTTAAGGTTTAGGTTTAGGAATTCGGGTTCGGGTTCAGGATTGGGTTTAGGTTTGGGTTTTCAAGTTTAGGTTTAGGTTTAGGTTAGGGAGTTTATATTAGGGGTAGGTGTAGGTTTAGGTTTAGGGATTTGAGAATAGGTTAAGGTTTAGGTTATGGAAATTGGGTTCGGGTTCGGGATCGGGTTTTAGGTTTGGGTTTTCAAGTTTAGGTTTAGGTTTAGGTTAGGGAGTTGAGATTAGGATTAGGTGTACGTTTCGGTTTAGGGATTTGAAAATAGGTTAAGGTTTAGGTTTAGGAATTTGGGTTCGGGTTCGGGATTGGGTTTAGGTTTGGGTTTTCAAGTTTAGGTTTAGGTTTAGGTTAGGGAGCTTATATTAGGAATAGGTGTAGGATTAGGTTTAGGGATTTGAGAATAGGTTAAGGTTTAGGTTCAGGAAATCGGTGTTTGGGTTCGGGATCGGGTTTTTAGGTTTGTGTTTTCAAGTTTAGGTTTAGGTTTAGGTTAGGGAGTTGAGATTAGGTCTTAGGTTTAGGTTAAGGGATTTGAAAATAGGTTAAGGTTTAGGTTTAGGAATTCGGGTTCGGGTTCGGGATTTGGTTAGGTTTGGGTTTTCAAGTTTAGGTTTAGGTTAGGGATTTTAGATTAGGATTAGATGTAGGTTTAGGTTTAGGGATTTGAGAATAGGTTAAGGATTAGGTTTAGGAAATCGGGTTCGGGTTCGGGATCGGGTTTTAGGTTTGGGTTTTCAAGTTTAGGTTTAGGTTTAGGTTAGGGAGTTGAGATTAGGATTAGGTGTAGGTTTAGGGATTTGAAAATAGGTTAAGGTTTAGGTTTAGGAATTTGGGTTCGGGATTGGGTTTAGTTTTGGGTTTTCAAGTTTAGGTTTATGTTTAGGTTAGGGAGTTTAGATAAGGATTAGGTGTAGGTTAGGTTTAGGGATTTGAGAATAGGTTAAGGTTTAGCTTTAGGAATCGGGTTTGGGTTCAGGATCGGGTTTTAAGGTTTTGGTGTTTTCAAGTGTAATTTAGGTTTATAGGTTAGGGAGTTAAGATTAGGATTAGGTGTAGGTTAAGGTTTAGGGATTTGAAAATAGGTTAAAGGTTTTAGGTTTAGGAATTCGGGTTCGGGTACGGGTTTGGGGTTTTTCAAGTTTAGGTTTAGGTTTAGGATTTGAGAATCGGTTAAGGTTTAGGTTTAGGAAATCGGGTTCGGGTTCGGGATCGGTTTTAGGTTTGGGTTTTCACAGTTTAGGTTTAGGTTTAGGGATTTGAAAATAGGTTATGGTTTAGGGCTAGGAATTCGGGTTCGGGTTCGGGATTGGGTTTAGGTTTAGGTTTAGGTTAGGAGTTTGTATTAGAAGTAGGTGTAGTTTTTAGGTTTATGGATTTAAGAATAGGTTAAGGTTTAGGTTTAGAAAATTGGGTTTGGGGTCGGGATCGGGTTTTAGGTTTGAGTTTTCAAGTTTAGGTTTAGGTTTAGGTAGGGAGTTGAGTTAGGAAGTAGGTGTGGGTTTAGGTTTATGGATTTAAAAATAGGTTAAGGTTTAGGTTTAGGAATCGGTGTCGGGTTCGGGATGGGTTTAGGTTTGGGTTTTCAAGTTTAGGTTTAGGTTTAGGTTAGGGAGCTTATATTAGGAATAGGTGTAGGATTAGGTTTAGGGATTTGAGAATAGGTTAAGGTTTAGGTTCAGGAAATCGGGTTTGGGTTCGGGATCGGGTTTTAGGTTTGTGTTTTCAAGTTTAGGTTAGGTTTAGGTTAGGGAGTTGAGATTAGGATAGGTGTAGGTTAAGGGATTTGAAAATAGGTTAAGGTTTAGGTTAGGAATTCGGGTTCGGGTTCGGGATTTGGTTTAGGTTTGGGTTTTCAAGTTTAGGTTTAGGTTAGGGAGTTTAGATTAGGATTAGATGTAGGTTTAGGTTTAGGGATTTGAGAATAGGTTAAGGATTAGGTTTAGGAAATCGGGTTCGGGTTCGGGATCGGGTTTTAGGTTTGGGTTTTCAAGTTTAGGTTTAGGTTTAGGTTAGGGAGTTGAGATTAGGATTAGGTGTAGGTTTAGGGATTTGAAAATAGGTTAAGGTTTAGGTTTAGGAATTTGGGTTCGGGATTGGGTTTAGTTTTGGGTTTTCAAGTTTAGGTTTATGTTTAGGTTAGGGAGTTTAGATAAGGATTAGGTGTAGGTTTAGGTTTAGGGATTTGAGAATAGGTTAAGGTTTAGCTTTAGGAAATCGGGTTTGGGTTCAGGATCGGGTTTTAGGTTTGGGTTTTCAAGTGTAGATTTAGGTTTAGGTTAGGGAGTTAAGATTAGGATTAGGTGTAGGTTAAGGTTTAGGGATTTGAAAATAGGTTAAGGTTTAGGTTTAGGAATTCGGGTTCGGGTACGGGTTTGGGTTTTCAAGTTTAGGTTTAGGTTAGGGATTTGAGAATAGGTTAAGGTTTAGGTTTAGGAAATCGGGTTCGGGTTCGGGATCGGGTTTTAGGTTTGGGTTTTCAAGTTTAGGTTTAGGTTTAGGGATTTGAAAATAGGTTATGGTTTAGGGCTAGGAATTCGGGTTCGGGTTCGGGATTGGGTTTAGGTTTAGGTTTAGGTTAGGGAGTTTGTATTAGAAGTAGGTGTAGGTTTAGGTTTATGGATTTAAGAATAGGTTAAGGTTTAGGTTTAGAAAATTGGGTTTGGGTTCGGGATCGGGTTTTAGGTTTGAGTTTTCAAGTTTAGGTTTAGGTTTAGGTAAGGGAGTTGAGATTAGGATTAGGTGTGGGTTTAGGTTTAGGGATTTAAAAATAGGTTAAGGTTTAGGTTTAGGAATTCGGGTTCGGGTTCGGGATTGGGTTTAGGTTTGGGTTTTCAAGTTTAGGTTTAGGTTTAGGTTAGGGAGTTTATATTAGGGGTAGGTGTAGGTTTAGGTTCAGGGATTTGAGAATAGGTTAAGGTTTAGGTTATGGAAATCGGGTTCGGGTTCGGGATCGGGTTTTAGGTTTGGGTTTTCAAGTTTAGGTTTAGGTTTAGGTTAGGGAGTTGAGATTAGGATTAGGTGTACGTTTAGGTTTAGGGATTTGAAAATAGGTTAAGGTTTAGGTTTAGGAATTCAGGTTCGGGTTCGGGATTGGGTTTAGGTTTGGGTTTTCAAGTTTAGGTTTAGGTTTAGGTTAGGGAGCTTATATTAGGAATAGGTGTAGGATTAGGTTTAGGGATTTGAGAATAGGTTAAGGTTTAGGTTCAGGAAATCGGGTTTGGGTTCGGGATCGGGTTTTAGGTTTGTGTTTTCAAGTTTAGGTTTAGGTTTAGGTTAGGGCGTTGAGATTAGGATTAGGTGTAGGTTAAGGGATTTGAAAATAGGTTAAGGTTTAGGTTTAGGAATTCGGGTTCGGGTTCGAGATTTGGTTTAGGTTTGGGTTTTCAAGTTTAGGTTTAGGTTAGGGAGTTTAGATTAGGATTAGATGTAGGATTAGGTTTAGGGATTTGAGAATAGGTTAAGGATTAGGTTTAGGAAATCGGGTTCGGGTTCGGGATCGGGTTTTAGGTTTGGGTTTTCAAGTTTAGGTTTAGGTTTAGGTTAGGGAGTTGAGATTAGGATTAGGTGTAGGTTTAGGGATTTGAAAATAGGTTAGGTTTAGGTTTAGGAATTTGGGTTCGGGATTGGGTTTAGTTTTGGTTTTCAAGTTTAGGTTTATGTTTAGGTTAGGGATTTAGATAAGGATTAGGTGTAGGTTTAGGTTTAGGGATTTGAGAATAGGTTAAGGTTAGCTTTAGGAAATCGGGTTTGGGTTCAGGATCGGGTTTTAGGTTTGGGTTTTCAAGTGTAGATTTAGGTTTAGGTTAGGGAGTTAAGATTAGGATTAGGTGTAGGTTAAGGTTTAGGGATTTGAAAATAGGTTAAGGTTTAGGTTTAGGAATTCGGGTTCGGGTACGGGTTTGGGTTTAGGTTTGGGTTTTCAAGTTTAGGTTTAGGTTAGGGATTTGAGAATAGGTTAAGGTTTAGGTTTAGGAAATCGGGTTCGGGTTCGGGATCGGGTTTTAGGTTTGGGTTTTCAAGTTTAGGTTTAGGTTTAGGGATTTGAAAATAGGTTATGGTTTAGGGTTAGGAATTCGGGTTCGGGTTCGGGATTGGGTTTAGGTTAAGGTTTAGGTTAGGGAGTTTGTATTAGAAGTAGGTGTAGGTTTAGGTTTATGGATTTAAGAATAGGTTAAGGTTTAGGTTTAGAAAATTGGGTTTGGGTTCGGGATCGGGTTTTAGGTTTGAGTTTTCAAGTTTAGGTTTAGGTTTAGGTAAGGGAGTTGAGATTAGGATTAGGTGTGGGTTTAGGTTTAGGGATTTAAAAATAGGTTAAGGTTTAGGTTTAGGAATTCGGGTTCGGGTTCGGGATTGGGTTTAGGTTTGGGTTTTCAAGTTTAGGTTTAGGTTTAGGTTAGGGAGTTTATATTAGGATTAGGTGTAGGTTTAGGTTTAGGGATTTGAGAATAGATTACGGTTTAGGTTTAGGAAATCGGGTTTGGGTTCGGGATCGGGTTTTAGGTTTGGGTTTTCTAGTTTAGGTTTCAGTTTAGGTTTGGGACTTGAGATTAGGATTAGGTGTACGTTTAGGGATTTGAAAACAGGTTAAGGTTTAGGTTCAGGAATTCGGGTTCGAGATTGGGTTTAGGTTTGGGTTTTCAAGTTTAGGTTTAGGTTAGGGAGTTTAGATTAGGGTTAGGTGTAGGTTTAGGTTTAGGGATTTGAGAATAGGTTAAGGTTTAGGTTTAAGAAATCGGGTTTGGGTTCGGGATCGGGTTTTAGGTTTGAGTTTTCAAGTTTAGGTTTAGGTTTAGGTTAGGGAGTTAAGATTAGGATTAGGTGTAGGTTTAGGTTTAGGGATTTGAAAATAGGTAAAGGTTTAGGTTTTGGAATTCGGGTTCGGGTTCGGGATTGGGTTTAGGTTTGGGTTTTCAAGTTTAGGTTTAGGTTTAGGTTACGGAGTTTATATTAGGATTAGGTTTAGGTTTAGGTTTAGGGATTTGACAGTAGGTTAAGTTTTTGGTTTAGGAAATCAGGTTTGGGTTCGGGATCGGGTTTTAGGTTTGGGTTTTCAAGTTTATGTTTATGTTTAGGTTAGGGAGTTAAGATTAGGATTAGGTGTAGGTTTCGGTTTAGGGATTTGAAAATAGGTTAAGGTTTAGGTTTAGGAATTCGGGTTTGGGTTCGGGATTGGGTTTAGGTTGGGTTATCCAGTTTAGGTTTAGGTTAGGGAGTTTAGATTAGGATTAGATGTGGGTTTAGGTTTAGAGATTTGAGAATAGGTTAAGGTTTAGGTTTAGGAAATCAGGTTCGGGTTTTAGGTTTGGGTTTTCAAGTTTAAGTTTAGGTTTAGTTTAGGGAGTTGAGATTAGGATTAGGTGTAGGTTTAGGTTTAGGGATTTGAAAATAGGTTAAGGTTTAGGTTTAGGAATTCGGGATTGGGTTTAGGTTTGGGTTTTCAAGTTTAGGTTTAGGTTTAGGTTGGGGAGTTTATATTAGGATTAGGTGTAGGTTTAGGTTTAGGGATTTGAGAATAGGTTAAGGTTTAGGTTTAGGAAATCGGGTTTGGGTTCGGGATCGGGTTTTAGGTTTGGGTTTTCTAGTTTAGGTTTCGGTTTAGGTTTGGGAGTTGAGATTAGGATTAGGTGTAGGTTTAGGGATTTGAAAACAGGTTAAGGTTTAGGTTTAGGAATTCGGGTTCGAGATTGGGTTTAGGTTTGGGTTTTCAAGTTTAGGTTTATGTTTAGGTTAGGGAGTTTAGATTAGGATTAGGTGTAGGTTTAGGTTTAGGGATTTGAGAATAGGTTAAGGTTTATGTTTAGGAAATCGGGTTTGGTTTCAGGATCGGGTTTTAGGTTTGGGTTTTCAAGTTTTGGTTTAGGTTTAGGTTAGGGAGTTAAGATTAGGATTAGGTGTAGGTTTAGGTTTAGGGATTTGAAAATAGGTTAAGGTTTAGGTTTAGGAATTCGTGTTCAGGTTCGGGATTGGGTTTTGGTTTGGGTTTTCCTGTTTAGGTTTAGGTTAGGGAGTTTAGATTAGGATTAGATGTAGGTTTAGGTTTAGAGATTTGAGAATAGGTTAAGGTTTAGATTTTGGAAATTGGGTTCGGGTTTTAGGTTTGGGTTTTCAAGTTTAGGTTTAGGTTTAGGGATTTGAAAATAGTTTAAGGTTTAGGTTTAGGAATTCTGGTTCGGGTTCGGGATTGGGTTTAGTTTTGGGTTTTCAAGTTTTGGTTTAGGTTTAGGTTAGGGAGTTTATATTAGGATTAGGTGTAGGTTTAGGTTTAGGGATTTGAGAATAGGTTAAGGTTTAGGTTTAGGCAATTGGGTTTGGTTTCAGGATCGGGGTCTAGGTTTGAGTTGTCAAGTTTAGGTTTATGTTTAGGTTAGGGAGTTGAGATTAGGATTAGGTGTAGGTTTTGGTTTAGGGTTATGAAAATAGGTTAAGGTTTAGGTTTATCAATTCGGGTTCGGGATTGGGTTTAGGTTTGGTTTTCATGTTTAGGTTTAGGTTTAGGTTAGGAGTTTAGATTAGGATTAGGTGTAGGTTTAGGTTTAGGGATTTGAGAATAGTTAAGGTTAGGTTTTAGGAAATCGGGTTCGGGTTCGGGATTGGGTTTTAGGTTTGGTTTTTCAAGTTTAGGTTTAGGTTTAGGTTAGGGAGTTGAGGTTAGGATTAGGTGTAGGTTTAGGTTTAGAGATTTGAGAATAAATTTAGGTTTTAGGTCATAGGTTTTGGTTTAGGTTAAGGTTATCTGTTTAGGTTTAGGTTTAGGTTATAAGCTCTAGGTTTAGGGAATTGAGAATAGGTTAAGGTTTAGGTTTAGGAAATCGGGTTGGGGTTCGGGATCGGGTTTAGGTTTGGGTTTTCAAGTTTAGGTTTAGGTTTAGGTTAGGGAGTTGAGATTAGGATTAGGTGTAGGTTTAGGTTTAGGGATTTGAGAATACATTTAGGTTTTAGGTCATAGGTTTAGGTTTTAGGCTTAGGTTTAGGTTATAGGTTTAGGTTTAGGTTTAGGTTATAAGTGTAGGTTATAGGTTTAAGTTTAGGTTAGGTTGTAGGTTAAGGTTTAGGGAATTATGAATAGGTTAAGGTTTAGGTTTAGGAAATCAAGTTTGGGTTCGGGATCGGGTTTAGGATTTCAATTTAGGTTTAGGTTTAGGTTTTGGTTAGGGGAGTTGAGATTATGATTAGGTGTAGGTTTAGGTTTAGGGATTTGATAATATGTTAAGGTTTAGGTTTAGGAAATCGGGTTCGGGTTCGGGATCGGGTTTTAGGTTTGGGTTTTCAAGTTTAGGTTTAGGTTTAAGTTAGGGAGTTGAGATTAGGATTAGGTGTAGGTTTAGGTTTAGGGATTTGAAAATAGGTTAAGGTTTAGGTTTAGAAAATCGTGTTCGAGTTCAGGATCGGGTTTAGGTTTGGGTTTTCAAGTTTAGGTTTAGGTTTAGGTTAGGGAGTTGAGATTAGGATTAGGTTTAGAGATTTGAGAATACATTTAGGTTTTAGGTCATAGGTTTTGGTTTAGGTTAAGGTTATAGGTTTAAGTTTAGGTTTAGGTTTAGGTTTAGGTTAAGGTTTAGGTTTAGGTTATAAGCTATAGGTTTAGGGAATTGAGAATAGGTTAAGGTTTAGGTTTAGGAAATCTGGTTCGGGTTCGGGATCGGGTTTAGGTTTGGGTTTTCAAGTTTAGGTTTAGGTTTATGTTAGGGAGTTGAGATTAGGATTAGGTGTAGGTGTTGGTTTAGGGATTTGAGAATACATTTAGGTTTTAGGTTTAGGTTATAGTTATAGGTTTAGGTTTTGGTTAAGGTTAAGGTTTAGGAGAATATGTATGCGTCCATTCCCATTTCCTTCATGATCTTCACATCTTCCTATATCTTTTCACAGTCAGCAGAGCATCTCAGAAAAAAGAAAAAAAAAAAAGAAAAAAGAATTGATTCAACTACATGGAATGCACTTGTATGGCACTCATCTTTCACACTAGGTAACATGGCATATGTGAGAGAACTCTTTTTTTAAAAACTCCAGCTCTTTTAAACATTGAAACTCTTTCAGGTGCTAATTCTAGACCAGTTGAATCTCAAATCTCATAAGATTTGGGCTTCCTTGAAATACCACACATGCACAGGGAAGTAATTTAAAAATGAAAGCTATATCAACTTAACAGACGATTTCAGTAATTTAAAAATGAAAGCTATACCAACCCGTTAGCACCAATGGAGGTTGAATGTATTTCATCAATTTCTCTAATTTTTATCCATGCCATTCATCTATTTCTCTGATTTACATCCCTCTAATTTTTGGGATACAGCCCTAAAATGATCTGTAAAAATGGATGAATGGCATGGATAAGATATATTTAAACAACAATTGTCAGTTTGGAACAACAACTTCAATTGTTCCATTGTTCCTTAGAAAATCTGTAAAAGGATTTTCAATGGTATTTAATGTATAGAAAATCTAACACCATCGTTGTGTGGAAAAGGATTTTTGAAGGAACTATGGTAGCTAACATTCGGCAAAAGGATTGTCAGCTATACAACAATGGAACAATGGAACAATCCTTTATGAAATTTCACAAACGACCAAGTGCTTCTCTCATTATACACATACAATTGTGAAGTAGACATGATTACATGAGAGAATTCACAGAGGACAATGGCTACATATTAGACGTAGATTCCTTGATTTCTTCCAAGGAGATGGCCTGCATTTCAACCAAACCAATCTGTGTAAGATCCACAATCCAAACTCTGTAAAAATATGTACATCACAGTAAAGGAAAGAAACTTCAAAACTGTAAGTGTTATGGTCTCATGCTCCTTTGGTTGTCAAATTTTTATGTGCCAAAACGTCTATCTGTGTCCTGTACTTGTATGATCATTTATTGGAATTCAAGACACCTCAAGAAGCTACATGTTGAAGCCTCAAGAAGCTACAATGTTGAAGTTCAAATCTAAAGAAACAACGCATGAAGTAGTTCTATGTTGATGAAGATCTCAAGCATGATATGGTTCAAGATCTCAAGCATGATATGGTTCAAGATCTCAAGCATGATATGGTTCAAGATCTCAAGCCTGATATGATTCAAATTATCTACATTCGTTGAATGGTTGAAGTTCAATGTCCATACGACATGGTTCAGGTTTGAATGACCTTAGGTTGACCCTTTAAGTAGGTCACTTTGGATACATAAATCAAATATTTATTTTACACAAGGTTGGTCTATTCTACGACCAGTCCTTGCTCTTGTTCGACCAGTCCTAGCATTGGTTCGACTAGTCCAAGAATTCCACGACCAGTCCTAAGTAGTTGAAGATTTTTCGGAATTTTTGGTACGCCCACGACCAGTCCTGGAGGTCCTTCGACCGGTCGTAGGTGTGGCTTCGACTCGTCCACGACCAGTCGTGGAGCTACGACTTAAAGTCCAGCAACGAAATCACTGGTCCTACGACCAGTCGTAGGTATCTACGACCAGTCGTAGGTGACCCACGACCAGTCGTAGGGTAGTCACGACCAGTCGTAGAACGGCTTTCAAATATCGCGCTTATTTTTCAAAAGTCTGTTAGAGCTACGACCAGTCGTAGGTTTCTAAGACCAGTCGTAGGAGCGATTTCTTCTGCTTCTATAATTGAACACGACGAATTCAGAGTTTTCACAACTTCAGCACTATTCAATTCAAGGAATTTTCAAGTGATCACTCTGAGATAAGTCTGTGTTTATTTTAAGCTAGATTGTGCTTATTTAATATTCCTTTTTGCTAGCTTATTTAATTTGATTTTGTTTCTACATTCCAATCTTATTTGAAAAAGAGGAATTATTTTATTCCTTCTTCTTGGAATCAAAATCAAATATAGCTACGCCCAACGAGTTAAATCTAAAATCTATTAGAATTTAGAACCTTATGAATGTGAGTATTGAAAATTGAACTTTGACATTCAAATCATCTACTCCGATTGGTTCTACTACGGGCTGCTACGAAAAAGGAGAAATCCAGGTATTTTACAATTCTGTAAAATTCATTTACTTTTGGTTTTGTTTGAGGTTAAGCCAAAAAATCTCATTGTACTGGTTTTGTTTGAGGTTGAACCAGAAAAATCTCATTGTATTGGTTGTCTGAGGAAAACCAGAAAACTCAGAAAAGAGGGGTTTTTGAATTGTGTAAGCCCAAGTGAAAAAGACACAATTGTAAAGGTTTTTGTGAACCTGTGAAAACCTATTTGTTAGTGAACGCTAATATCCCCTGTGTGAGGATATTAGGAGTGGAGTAGCTTTTTGTGTGGCTGTTGGAAAACAGTTGGTGTACACACAAGCGAACCACTATAACTCTTTGACTTGTGGTTTGAATGCTTGCTTAATTTTCATATCTTTTATCATTCGATCTTGTGGAATGTACAAGTGGATGTGAATGTTGTAATTATTTACATTTCAAGCAAGTGTGGGAAAGTTGTAATAATTTAGATCTTACTTCTGCATTTAATTACAATTCCTTGCTATTTCATTTATTTACTTATATTAAAATTGAGTCCTTGATCCAAAAGAGGTTCTAGAAATAAGGTTGTCCTACCATAAGCCCTTGTTGATTATGGTGTAAGGTTGTCCTTAGAACTGAATTTGCATCAATCTCTCGATACCTATTTATCAAGGTGATTTAAATTTAGCTTTGTGAATTGATTCATATTGTAAGACTATTGGCTTATTTTATTTCTGCTGATTTTATTTTAAATTTGGCATAGTCCTATTCACCCCCCCCTCTAGGACATATAGCTTGGCCTTTTCAAGTGGTATCAAAGCCAAATAGCTCATTTTGTTGCTTTTTATTTGGATTTATTTCCTGAGCTGACGATCTAAGCTATATAAAAAATGTCAAATTTTGATAGCCTTTCAGTTACTAGACCTCCTCCATTTGATGGCTCCAACTATGCCTATTGGAAAGCCAGAATGAGGATCTTCCTCAAATCAAGGATGAAAGTGTGTGGTAAGCCACAGTGACTGAATGGAAACCTCCTATCATGGAAGTAACTGGTGTTGATGGTTCAAAATCTATGAAAATTACACCGTATTATCAATGGACCTCACTTCAGAAAAATGAGAGTAGTGCTAATGCTAAGCACTAAATGCAATCACTTGCGCACTATCACCGGATGAGTTCAAAAGAATCATATCCTATGATACTGCAAAGCAAGCCTGGGATATTTTAGAAATGACACATGAAGGTACATCAATTGTCAAGAAATCTAAAGTCCAACTCCTCACAACTAAATTTGAAGAAATTCATATGGAGGAAAATGAATGTTTATGGACTTTTACACTAGATTGAATGACATTGTAAACTCAATGTGGGGTCTTGGCGATAAGATCCTAGAAAGTAAAGTGTGTGCAAAAATACTACGATCTCTTCCTGAACGGTTCAATTCAAAGGTAACCGCAATCCAGGAACTTCGTGATACGGATAATATGAAGGTAGAGAAATTAGTTGGTTCTTTACAAACCTATGAATTAAGTTTTAAAGCTCCTAAAGGTAATCTATTGCTTTGAAGTCATCTAAAAGTATTATTCAAGAAAATTCAGATTCAGAAAAGTCTGAAGATGATATGGCCCTTTTGGCGAAAAAGTTTTATAAAATTTTCAAAAGTAAGAAAAGAGTCGATTTTCAAAAGGAAATGAAAAGAAACGTTCCAAACCTAAGTCTAAAACTTGGAAATCATTAAAATAGTCAATGCTACAACTGTCAAGAATATGGGCATTTAGCAAACAAATGTCCTAAAAAGGACAGATCCAAAAGGAAGGGTATGTTGGCTACTTGGGATGAATCGTCTGATTCTGAAGCCTCTTCTGAGTCAGAAAATTCAGAAACCGAGTCGGGCAGTGAACTTAAGGCCCTTATGACTCTAGCCAAGTTTACTTTTTCCGATCACGATGATTCAACAAGTGAAGAAAATTTGGATAGTGATCATGAATATGATGAAGATCTCCAAGATGCTTACAATGCCTTATATAAGGAAAGTTGTAAAATTGCTGTCAAACTTAAACTTCAAAAAGAAAAGTTTTATAAACTTAAAGAATGTTTTGAAACTCTTATTTTAGAAAAATCTCAAAATTTAGATAGTTTTGAAAAGTCTAAATGTGATCTAGAATTCAAAACCTCCCTAATTGAAAATTTGAAATCTGAAAATGAGAAACTTAAAAATGAAGTATCTTCTCTTTTAGTTTGAAGGACACATGGAGATATGCCCAAGGTGATCCAAAATTAGAAAAATTGTTATCCGGATCAAGAAAATGTGGCGATCGATCCGGGTTGGGTTATGATAAAAACACATCTCCTAACAGAAGAATACTCCTTCCAATTTTGTGAAAGGAGAGACTTCTAACTCAAAAGGAAAAGGTACTAGTCAAGTTTTTTCTAAAAATACAAAAACTTTTCCTAAACCCAAAAGCAGCTATTTAAAAATCAGATTCGAAACCCACTAGCTGAAAAAATTATTGATTTACTTAAGGAGCTATTAAAATCTAATTCTGTAGGTCACTCTTACAACTATAAACATAAGAAGACCAATTATTCTCCTAAACCCAAAACAGTACTGAAATGGGTTCCTAAGGTTGCCTGTTTGGTTGCTCACACTGCTTTCAAAGCTACAAGCCATTCGAAATGGTACCTAGACAGTGGATGCTCCAGACATATGACAGGCGACAAAGCACTATTCACCGATCTTAAAGATATGGCTGATGGGTCAGTTACATTTGGTGATGGTAGCAACTGCAAGATAATTGGCAAAGGTACGGTCCAACTCTTAACCTTCCCTTATTTAAAAATGTTTTATATGTTGAGGGTTTAAAACACAACCTGTTGAGCATATCTCAAATATGCGATAACAACCATAATGTTAAATTTTCTAATCAAGGTTGTGAAATAATAAATGAAAAGGGTTCTGTAATATTAACTGGTCGCAGAACTTCTGAAAACTGCTATATAGTAAGCGATAGTAGCTCATCTAAACAAACGTGTTACATGGTCCATACCGATGAGACAGAATTATGGCATAAACGCCTCGAACATGTACACTATCGAAATTTATACAGATTAAGCAAAGGTGAACTAATTAGAGGTCTACCTAAGATGCAAAAAGTAGACAAGATTTGTGGTGAATGCCAGTATGGTAAACAAACTAGGAGCTCTCACAAAAAGGTGAACTCCAATACCACCACAAGACCACTCGAGCTTCTCCACATGGATCTTATAGGACCAACAAGAACGGAAAGTCGAGGTGGCAAAAAATACATCTTAGTTATTGTAGATGATTATACAAGATTCACTTGGGTTTCATTCTTGAGAGACAAATCAGAAACCCTTGATGAAGTGAAAAAGATTTTAAAACGGATTCAAACTGAAAAAAATTCTCAAGTCAACAAGATCCGTAGTGATCATCGATCCGAATTCGAAAATAGCGGTTTTGAGAAATTCTGTAGCGATCAGGGAATATCGCATGAATTCTCTGCACCTAAAACTCCTCAACAAAATGGAATTGTAGAGAGAAAGAATAGAGTGCTTCAAGAAATGGGAAATGTTATGTTAAATAGCATGAAGCTCCCTAGGAATCTCTGGGCTGAAGCAGTGAATACAGCCTGCTACATTATTAACCGTGTTTATATCTGTAAATCTAATAATAAAATGGCTTATGAAATGTGGTTTGAGAAAAAGCCTTCTGTCAAGTACTTTCAAGTTTTTGGCAGCAAGTGCTATATTTTGCGTGACCGTGAAAATTTGGGAAAATTCGACACTAAAAGTGATGAAGGGATCTTTTTAGGGTATTCTTTAAACAGTCGTGCATATCGTGTTCTGAACAACAGGACCGGTGTGATTCAAGAGTCAATAAATGTTGTGATTGACGATCTTTTGAATACACCTGTTCCTAGTTCAGATAATGATGAAGTGCTTATACTTGAAAAACAAGAAACTTCATCAAGTGAACCTAATTCTGAATTTAGGACTGTTAAAGATCATCCAACTTCTTAAATACTTGGAAACCCTCTCACTGGTGTGCACACTCGTAGAAAATTAGAGGACATATGTAACTATGTATGCTTTACATCCCAGATTGAACCAGTTAACGTAAAAGAAGCACTTTTGGATGAAAACTGGATTCTTGCGATGCAAGAAGAACTTAATCAGTTTGTCAGAAATGATGTTTGGTACCTTGTTCCTAGACCTAAAGATAAACATATTATTGGAACAAAATGGATTTTTAAAACAAATCTGATGAACTTGGAAATATTATTCGAAAATAAGCAAGACTAGTTGTACAGGGATATACGCAAATTGAAGGTATTGATTATAATGAGACATTTGCCCCTGTAGCTCGTCTTGAATCAATCAGACTTTTTATCTCCATTGCATGTTTTAGAAAGATTAAAATTTATCAAATGGATGTAAAGAGTGCCTTTCTGAATGGTGATTTACATGAAGAAGTATATGTTGAACAACCTACAGGGTTTGAAGATCCTAAATTTACTGATCATGTGTATCGTCTTAAGAAGGCTCTCTATGGTCTGAAACAAGCTCCCAGATCATGGTACGAAAAACTGACTAAGTTTTTATTAAGTCATAATTTTCAGATGGGATGTGTTGATAAGACACTCTTTGTTAAGAAGTATAACGATGATATTCTAATGGTCCAAATATATGTTGACGATATTATTTATGGATCAACCTGTACTAATATGACTGTTGAGTTTGAAGATTTAATGAAGTCTAAATTCGAAATGAGCATGGTTGGAGAATTAAATTATTTCCTAGGGTTGCAAGTAAAATAACAACCTGATGGAATTTTTATCTCTCAAACCAAATATGCTCAGTGTTTAATCAAGAAATTTGGATTTGAGAAAGGTAAAAATTTTGATACTCCTATGAGTACAACTTTGAGACTCTCAAAAGACTCTGCAGGTAATGATGTGGATCCTAAATTGTATCGTAGTTGATTGGTAGTTTACTTTATCTGACTGCTAGTAGACCAGATATCGCTTTGAGTGTTGGCATTTGTGCTCGTTATCAATCAAATCCTAAAGAATCTCACTTAACTGCTGTTAAGCGGATTATGCGATATGTCGCAAGTTCTACTAAACTGGGTCTCTGGTATCCACATGAGACTAATGTTCAATTAGCCGGGTACGCTGATGCTGACTGGGCTGGAAACATTGATGATAGGAAATCAACCAGTGGTGGTTGTTTCTACATTGGAAATTGTCTTGTTTCTTGGTTTAGTAAGAAGCAAAGTTCTATATCGCTATCAACAGCTGAGGCTGAATACATTGCTGCTGGAAATGCATGTACTCAACTCGTTTGGATGAAACGAATGTTAAGCGATTATGGAATTACTCAGGATTCTATGATTTTATTTTGCGATAATTCCAGTGCAATAAATATCTCTAAAAATCCAGTTCAGCATTCACGTACTAAGCATATTGATATTAGATTTCATTACATTCGTGAATTAGTGGAAGAAAAGGTAATATATTTGGATTACATTCCAACCGAGACTCAACTTGCGGACATTTCACACTAAACCGCTCGACAAAAGCAGGTTTAATTAATTAAAGTTTGATCTCGGTATGTGCAATTTAAATTGAATTTGCATGATTTGGTGTATTATAATGTACAATAGTTTGATGATTTATTTGCTTAAATTTGAAAATTATTTAAAAAAATTGCAAATTTTAAGTCGTACTCGACCAGTCGTGAGTGTACACGACCGGTCGTGCTACGACCGGTCGAACACTTACACGACCGGTCGTGAAACTCGGGATTTCATTTTAATTTGGGGATTTTGACTCTTCTTCCTCATTTCTTTTTTTCCCACCAACGGCTCTAGCTACGACCGGTCGAACCCACCTTCTTAGTTCTTCAAGGTTAGTGGTTCCTTTGTGTTTTTATTGTAGATTCTTGATATTAGTGTTTCAAATCACATTCTTGTAGAATCTATTTGGTCGTTCATTGCATGATTGGGGTTTTATCTTGAAAAATTTGTTCTACCTAAAACCCATTTCTTTTATCTTGCATCTTGTTGTTTTATTGAAATCCTCCATTAAAAATGGATGCTAGAGGTAAAAAGAAAACTACTAGAGGTCCCTCTTCTTCTAGATCAACTTCTATTGTACAACGTCATCTACGGTCTCCCGAAAATGATCCTCCTAATGTTCGGGATTTGCGTATGCGAAATGTTATTGTTGAACGTCCTGTGAATGTTAATCACATTGCTTCATTTGGTATCCCTCCTCTGTTGGAATCTGTGGGATGGGATAACATCTTGCATTGGGGTGGAGCTGCATACCAGTCCATTGCCCAATCCATGTTTGCATGTATCTGTGATTTTTCTCTTGAGAATTTAACTTTTAAAGTTGATACTCAAGAAGGATTGTTTTTAGTAGATCGACATTTGATTGCTGATATTATGGAAATACCTGTCAATGATGAGAGCATTCTAATTAATATTTTACATGACAGTCTCTCTGAATCTGAACGTAGAATGCTTACTAGAGATTTATGTAATTTGGATGTTCATTGGACTCATAAAGGTCATGCACTTCCCTCAAGATTTTTGTTACCCAGACACAGAGTACTACATAGGATTTTCATCTCTAATCTTTATCCACGTGCTGGTAATAAAACCGAACTCACTGCTTTTATGGTTCGTGTCTTGCATTCTGTCATCTCTGGTGCAAAAATATGTTTACCTTCCTTAATTTGTCATTCCATTATTCTGTCTCGTCAACATCCTGGACATAGTGATATACCCTTTGGTTATTTGTTGACTATGCTGGCAAATCATATGCTCGTGGCTATGCCTACTAGAGAAAAACCCATCCATCATCTCCCTTTTAATAATTCCAATATTAACAAAATGACTTTAGAATTGGCTGATGGCCAAGTGGATGCTGGTGGCGGTGGTGCTGAAGCAGGAGATGCTGGTCAAGCTGGTGATCCTACTGAAGACGTGAATATGGATGATTTATTTGAAGAACTTGAGTCAGACTCGGCTCCCTGATTTTGATGAGAGATTGAATTCCCTTAAAGAGCAAGTGACTCAAATTCGTGTTACCCAAGATACGCAATTCTCTTATCTACGCAAATATATGAGGCGGATTGCTAAGGGTTTACACAAAATTGATCCTTCTAATCCTGCTCCATCCTCGGGTTCTGACTGAATTTTTTTTTATGGGTCTGTATTTTTTTTTAAACTTTACATACTCACTGACTTTTTGAATTATGCACTAAAGCTCTCTTGAATCTATATTTTAACTGCTATATTCATTATCATTGATGCCCTTCTTCCTTTGTCATTTTGTGACAAAAAGGGGGAGAAGTTTTGGGAGATGTGCTCCTAGTACCTATTACTCAGGGGGAGTTAAGCTTCTCAGGGGTAGTTATGGGAGAATGATGCTAGTTATTTCTTATCATATATATCTGTGCATGCTTCTCTATTGATGAACTTGTGGTGTGTATGCTTCTCTATTGTTGAACTTGTTGTGAATATGTTGTGAGTACTTCGTTTCAATTTGAAGTATTATATTTTGGGTGTTTTGTCACAAATTTGACAAAGGGGGAGATTGTAAGTGTTATGGTCTCATGCTCCTTTGGTTGTCAAATTTTTATGTGCCAAAACGTCTATCTATGTCCTGTACTTGTATGATCATTTATTGGAATTCAAGACACCTCAAGAAGCTACATGTTGAAGCCTCAAGAAGCTACAATGTTGAAGTTCAAATCTAAAGAAACAACGCATGAAGTAGTTCTATGTTGATGAAGATCTCAAGCATGATATGGTTCAAGATCTCAAGCATGATATGGTTCAAGATCTCAAGCCTGATATGATTCAAATTATCTACATTCGTTGAATGGTTGAAGTTTAATGTCCATACGACATGGTTCAGGTTTGAATGACCTTAGGTTGACCCTTTAAGTAGGTCACTTTGGATACATAAATCAAATATTTATTTTACACAAGGTTGGTTTATTCTACGACCAGTCCTGGCTCTTGTTCGACCAGTCCTAGCATTGGTTCGACTAGTCCAAGAAATTCCACGACCAGTCCTAAGTAGTTGAAGATTTTTCGAAATTTTTAGTACGCCTACGACCAGTCCTGGAGGTCCTTCGACCGGTCGTAGGTGTGGCTTCGACTCGTCCACGACCAGTCGTGGAGCTACGACTTAAATTCCAGCAACGAAATCACTGGTCCTACGACCAGTCGTAGGTGACCCACGACCAGTCGTAGGGTAGTCACGACCAGTCGTAGAACGGCTTTCAAATATCGCGCTTATTTTTTCAAAAGTCTGTTAGAGCTACGACCAGTCGTAGGTTTCTAAGACCAGTCGTAGGAGCGATTTCTGCTTCTATATATTGAACACGAAATTCAGAGTTTTCACAACTTCAACACTATTCAATTCAAGGAATTTTCAAGTGATCACTCTGAGATAAGTCTGTGTTTATTTTAAGCTAGATTGTGCTTATTTAATATTCCTTTTTGCTAGCTTATTTAATTTGATTTTGTTTCTACATTCCAATCTTATTTGAAAAAGAGGAATTATTTTATTCCTTCTTCTTGGAATCAAAATCAAATATAGCTACGCCCAACGAGTTAAATCTAAAATCTATTAGAATTTAGAACCTTATGAATGTGAGTATTGAAAATTGAACTTTGACATTCAAATCATCTACTCCGATTGGTTCTACCGGGCTGCTACGAAAAAGGAGAAATTCAGGTATTTTACAATTCTGTAAAATTCATTTACTTTTGGTTTTGTTTGAGGTTAAGCCAGAAAAATCTCATTGTACTGGTTTTGTTTGAGGTTGAACCAGAAAAATCTCATTGTATTGGTTGTCTGAGGAAAACCAGAAAACTCAGAAAAGAGGGGTTTTTGAATTGTGTAAGCCCAAGTGAAAAAGACACAATTGTAAAGGTTTTTGGTGAACCTGTGAAAACCTATTTGTTAGTGAACGCTAATATCCCCTATGTGAGGATATTAGGAGTGGAGAGTAGCTTTTTGTGTGGCTGTTGGAAAACAGTTGGTGTACACACAAGCGAACCACTATAACTCTTTGACTTGTGGTTTGAATGCTTGCTTAATTTTCATATCTTTTATCATTCGATCTTGTGGAATGTACAAGTGGATGTGAATGTTGTAATTATTTACATTTCAAGCAAGTGTGGGGAAGTTGTAATAATTTAGATCTTACTTCTGCATTTAATTACAATTCCTTGCTATTTCATTTACTTATATTAAAATTGAGTCCTTGATCCAAAAGAGGTTCTAGAAATAAGGTTGTCCTACCATAAGCCCTTGTTGATTATGGTGTAAGGTTGTCCTTAGAACTGAATTTGCATCAATCTCTCGATACCTATTTATCAAGGTGATTTAAATTTAGCTTTGTGAATTGATTCATATTGTAAGACTATTGGCTTATTTTATTTCTGCTGATTTTATTTTAAATTTGGCATAGTCCTATTCACCCCCCCCCCTCTAGGACATATAGCTTGGCCTTTTCAAAAACTCAAATGGAAAAAGATGATTCATGCCAGTGAGATTACCAATGCATACAATAGAGATCGTTTGAAGGAGGAAAAGGTCTCCAATCAAACAGATTCTGGATTTCTAATGTGTGGATAAAGGGTATTTTATATTTCTAGTCTTGGGACACGAGCAAAATACTACCATGTACTTCCACTGCCATAGTGTGCATGAATGCTTGATTATGTACCCCTAAATTAAAGAACAAACAGGATAGAGGTCCCCTGCAAAGCCCCAAATCTATACTTACATTCTGTTTGATGAAAATAAAGTATAATGGATTAATTTAAAAATGAAACATTTTATATCAATACAAAAAAAAAGGTCTTTTAAGGGAAAGATATGAGCATTTCATTAGACCATGTTGCAATCACTACAGTTGGGACTCAAAGAGAGCATTATGATTTGATTGGAGTTCCAGCAAATGTTTGTTGGTACAACACATAACATGCTTGGCTTCACCAATTTCCCTACACCAATTGTAAGATTTCTGATTTTCTTAAATTACCAAACAAAAAAAAAAAATCTGAAAAATATATAAATGGAAAATTAAAAGCTCATCAATCATCCATTTCCCATCAACATGCACCTATAAGGTAATCTCATGTCATGATATTGGTAATTGAGAACACGAATATGGATGCAAATCATGACAGTGTTCAGGGATTCTCGTCTTTCCTTTTTGCTCTCTCAGGGTGGAAAAGCTAAATTAGCAACAAACTTGAATATTAGGAGCAAAGCCACCTTCATCACCAACATTCATTGCATCTTGGCCATATTTTTCCTTAATCACAGCTTGAAGGAGAAGAGGGAATCAAAGTTTGTAGCTGAGACCTAAATAGATAGTTTTTGAAGCTGTTAAGCAAAATAAAAGCTTACCTTCAAATGGTGATATACTTCGACACCCATCTTCATGGCTTCCTTGAAAGTGGATGCCCCAACAGGAAGGATCGTCTGTTAACACCAACAGAGGTTGAATGCATTTCATCCATTTCTCTAATTTTTCTCCATTTCTCTGATTTACAACCCTTTAATTTTTGGGATAAATACCTAAAATAATCTGTAAAAATGGATGAATGACATGGATAAAATATATACATCATGGTGGGGCCATAGATCATGGTGGTGCTGCAAAGGAAATCGGATTGCATACTGAGTTAGTACGCTCTTATTGTACTGAGTAAATTCAGTAGGGCCCACCTTAATCCCTAAATCCCTAAATCCCCAAATCCTTAAATCCCTAAATCCCTAAATCCTTAAATCGTTTCAATTGGTATTGAGATTGAGAGAGATTGAGCGAGAGAGAGAGATAGAGAGAGAGAGAGAGAGAGGAGAGAGAGATACCTCATGTGGATGCGCGAGAGAGAGCACTGAGAGAGACAGAGAGAGAGAGAGGGCGCGGTGGAGAGAGGACCGAGAGAGAGAGAGAGAGGATGCATGAGAGTGAGAGAGGGCGTGAGGGAGGGTGGCGAGGGAGGGCAGGGGTGAGAGAGAGAGAGAGAGAGAGAGAGAGAGAGAGAGAGAGAGAGAGAGAGAGAGAGAGGGAAGAGGGAGGGTGCCGAGTGAGAGATTGGGCGCGCGCCTAATTTTGGGCTGACTGGTGGTCGGTTCTCTGTGGGCCCTAGCATGATGTATGTGTTTCATCCATTCCGTTCATCTATTTTTAAAGATCATTTTAGAGCTTTATGCCAAAAATTAAAGGAATATAAATCTCAGGTGGTCCACACCACATGAGAACAATAGTGATTGGATATCCACCATTAAAATCCTCCTAAGGCCCACTGTACTGTTTATTTGACATCCAATTTGTTGATTTGGTCATACAGGACCAGATGAAGGGAAAAAAAAAATTAGCTTGATCCAAAACTTTTATGGCTACCAAAATGTTTTTAATGGTCGACGCTCATTCAACATTGTTTCCTATAATGTGGTCCACTTGAGATTTGGATATATCTCATTTTCAGTCTCATATTGTAAAATTATCTGTAAAAATATATGGACGGCATGGATGAAACACATATATCATGGTGGGGGCCACAGAGCATCGACCACCAGCCATTGGATGGTGTCATGGGGAGTAGCCAATCCATTCCTAAGCGTACTAAGTAAATCCTTTGGGGGCCCACATCATAGGAAATAGTATAAACTGAACTCTACCATTGAAAAATTTTGGGAGGTCACTGAGGTTTTGGATCAAGTTGATATTTTAGTTTTACCTTCATCAATGTATTTGTAAAAATACATCATGGTTGGGCCCACACAGCACCAACCACAAGCCATTGGATGGTGTAGGGGGAGGAGCCAATTCGTTCCCCTTATTTGTGGTTTGGTCCATTTAATCTTTGGATATGATTCATTTTTTGGATAATTCTATAAAATGATCTTGAAAAATGGATGAACGGTGTGGGTTGATCCCAAATTTTCGGTAAATCCATAACTCAAGTGGACCATGCCACATAAAACAGTGTGGAATAATGATTTCCACCGTTGATACCTTCCTTGGGCCCACAGTAATGTTTATTTGTCATCCAAAATGTTCATAATATCAAAAAAATATATGAATGAAGGGAAAACACAAACATCAGCCTAAATGCGGGCCACACCACATAATATAATAGAGGGGCCATCAAAATCACTTCAAATTCACAAGAAATTCTAAAAACAATTAAATAATTTCACAATTTTTACTCAAGACCAAGAAAATACTGATTAGGTAACCTAATCTACCACCTCCAACCTAAAATCTACATTGTCTTCAATGTAAAAGAAATAAGCAGGCAATGCACATGGGACAACGAAAGTAAAAGAGGAGTGATGGAAAGATAGTACCTGGACGAAAGAATCAAGAAGCTTTCCAAAGATATCAGCGTAAGGGTAGGTCAGCATAAGAGAGAAATCAATGAAAGCAAAACAAAAATAAAATCCTACCTACACCATTTTCACAGGTACTCTCGATTGCATTTAGCGTATGCGACAAGCCTTTAAACCCCTAGGTTGCCCCTAGTGGACGAGTTGTAGTCTCGTGAGGGTTTGCAGCAATGTTACTCACAAACATTGAACTAACTAACTAGGAAAATGTAATGAAAAGCTGGATTGCCTCCCAGGAATGCTAAGTTTAACGTCTTCAGCCAGACAAGCATTGAAAGCAACAATGGACTATAAATTAATCAATCTTGATAACCTGGGTCCTCCAAATAAATTTCCTCAACATTTTGATTAACCAATCCCAGACTTTTTGGGAACAACTTGAACTGGGCTGACCCACGTGTTATTCGAAATGGGGTAAATGATACCATCGTCTAATAATTTAAGCACTTCCGTTCGAACGACTTCTTTCATGTTAGGGTAAGCCTCCTTTGCAATTCATGTGACGTTTCCGCATTTTCTTCAAGATCATTACGATGCATACACATAGTGGGGCTTACTCCCTTCATGTCCGCTATCGTCCACCCAATAGTTGGCGTATATTCTCTAAGAACATTAAGCAACTTGATCTCTTGTTCCTTATTGAGGTTAAAAGCTATGATGACAGGTAGAGTCTCAGAAGGACCTAAAAATGCATACTTGAGATTTTCAGGTAATTATTTAAGGTCAAGTTTAGGTGGTTTCTCAACAGACGGGACCAGTGTAGACTCAGAGGGTGGAAGAAGTTCCACTTTAGTTTTCCATTTTGTAGTATCCATTATAGGAGTAGAGTCGAGCAATGCATTGACTTCTTGGATGGAACTTTCTATGTCAAAATCTGTGCCAAAATGTGCTAGACAAGTCTTAAGTGCGTCTTTGGAAGATTGAAGGAAAGATTCATGCACTAGGCTCGCAATCATGTCCACTTCGAATATATCATCCGAGTCCGCTGGTTGTTGTGCAACATTGAAAACATTAAGTTTAATCTTCATGTTACCAAAAGACAATTTCATAACTCTATTCCTGCAATTTATGATAGCATTGGATGTGGCTAAGAATGGACGTCCCAGAATAATCAGAATTTGACTAGTAGGATTCTGGATAGGCTGAGTATCTAGAACGATGAAATCCACTGAAAAATAAAACTTATCAACCTGGATTAGTACATCCTCAATAACACCACGGGGCACCTTGAAAGATCTATCAGCTAGTTGTAGTATTATTTTAGTTGATTTTAGTTCACCAAGTCCTAGTTGCTCATATACAGAATATGACAACAAATTAACGCTCGCCCCTAAATCAAGCAATGCCTTCTCAATCTTATGATCTCCTATGACACAAGAAATGGTGGGAGCTCTTGGATCCCTAAATTTAGGAGTGTTGTATTGAATCATGGAGCTAAGTTGCTCTGCAAGGAAGACCTTCTTGTGGACTTTCAGCTTACGCTTTTGAGTGCATAAATCTTTAAGAAACTTAGCATAAACAGGGACCTGCTTGATAGCATCAAACAACGGAATGTTAATTCGCACTTGCTTAAACATGTCCAATATATCATTAAAGTTGTTTCCTTTCTTAACTGGTGCCAGACGTTGAGGAAAAGGTGCTTTAGGCACATAGGATGACACAAGAGTGGTTCCTAGAGAGTCAGAGTGCTTTTGGACTTTGGATGCACTAGTAGGTCTCTCGCTTCATTTTGATCTTCCATTTGGAATCTTTGATTATTTATTTGATTCTATACTTTGTTCTTTCTTGATCTGTTTGCCAGACCTAAGGGTAATGATTGATTTGGCTTGCTCATGATATTGTTCTTGGTTTGAATTAGAGCCAATCTCATACTGTCCCTTTGGATTTGCCACAGGTTAGCTAGGGAACTTGCCCTTCTCTCTCTCACTCAATGTGGTAGCAAGTTGACCCAACTGTACTTCCAACTTGGCAATGGATTGCGCATTTGCATATAAGCTTTGCTGGTTAGCTTGTAGAGTTTGTTGGGTGTCTTTTTGAAATTGAAGAGAACTCTGCATAAAAAGACTGAGTGTATCTTCAAGAGATGGTTTCCGTGATTGTGAAGGAAGTTGTTGATATTGCGGAAACTGTTGATGCTGTTGACTACCAACTTGGGGGTAAGGTTCCATAGGAGGATTTTCAGATGGTCCTCCTTGTTGTGGTCCTTTTGCCTAAGAAAAGTTTGGATGTCTAGCCCACCCTGGGTTGTAGGTGTCTGAGTAAGGATCATTCCCAGTTCTCCGATAGGTGTTCATAGCATGCACTTGTTCAGAGAGAAATTCTGGAAATACCGCACCAGATGGATGAGATTGCGTAGGATGGGCGGGACTGGAACATATGGCACATGACTCGATTTGAGTTATTTTTGGAGGTCCATTATTTAATATCAAAGCATCAACTTTCTGTGTCAAGCTATCAATTTTGGCATAAAGATCTGGCGTGACTCCTATCTCATGTATACCACCTTTCTTATGTGGTTGGGGATTCTTTCACCTCTATTTGAATAGTCCCATTGCTGGGAGTTTTCACACAAGGTTTCAAAGAAATTCCACGCTTCAACATCACTTTTGGTCATGAATGACCCTCCACTAGTGGCATCAACCATGCGACGGTTTTCGGGTGTCTGACCGTCATAGAAATATTAAACCTGTTGCCACTTCTCAAAACCATGGATTTAAGAAGTAAGTCCTTCCATCTTTCCCAACATTCATGAAAGTGCTCACCCTCTTTTTGTGTGAAATTAGTAATTTCTCTACGGAGAACATTAGTTTTGTGAACAAGGAAGAACATGTTTAAGAATTTCTTAGACAGTTGGTCCCATGTAGTGATAGACCCAACTTGTATAGAATTCAACCATGCTTTCACCTTATCCTTCAAAGAAAAAGGAAAAAGGGGCAAACAGATCGAATCATCTGAAAAGTTTTAGAACCTAAAGGTAGAGCAAATGTCTAGGAATTCTTTCACATGATGATATGGATCCTCCTTATCTAAACCATAGAAGGAGGGCAATAATTGTATAACCCAAGGTTTAAGTTCAAAATGTGCTGCCGTGGTGGCTGGCAACACTATGCATGAAGGTGCATTAAATTGGACAGGAGCTGAATAATCTCTAAGAGCATTAATGCCATTCTCGTCCACCATTTCAAATAGGATGTTTCTCAATCTTCTACGAAATGTTCTTTTTATTTTAAGATTAAAAGGTGCTAGTTCTATGTTCAGAGATCTACGTCCTAGCATAAACTGAATTATTGTAATGTAAGAAAGAAAGCTAAACTAAGATGCAACCTAAGAGAAATAAAACTAGAGCTAAAAATCACGAATTCCTAAAAACAAGATGAAACTATATAAACAAGAATTGGAAGAAAGAACCCGAAAAAGGAGATGATTGATTTCCGAAGAATTGGGAGCTCCTCCACTTTGCAGACATTTTTTTTTTTTTTTTTTTTTTTTTTTTTATTTAAATTTTAGCTTCCTTCCTCAATTCCTGTAGAAAATAAAGACAAAAATAAATTAAGTTTCCTAAAATTTATGAAATGATGCAAGAAAAATCCTAGGGCTATGAATTATGATAAGAGAGAATCCTAAATCTAATTGGACCGAAACAGTCCCCGGCAACAGCGCCAAAAACTTGATGTTTTATTTAAACTAATCTGATTTAAATGATTTTAAACTCGCAAGTATACGAATCAGATGTAGATACGGTACGTATTACGAGATCGTTCCCACGAGGACTGGTTGTCATAATTCGAACTTTACGATTCTTCTTAACTAATCCAACAAATAATTGAGCTAGTGATTAAATAAACTAATGAAATTCAGTGTAAAATAACTGAGAACAAGAAGGAAAATTCAATCAAGGAGAGCACTAGGACTTTTGAATCCACCCCTAATTATCCTAACCCTTGTTTTACCTGTTGATTCACCCTGATTCAGATTGATATATAAATTTAATAAATAAAGCATACTCTATGTCCTTGGTCGGGCACACAGAATGTATAATTCCTTAAAGCATAAGGATCACATCTTTCCATCCATGGTCAAGCATGAAGAGATGTAAATTCCTATTTCTTTCTTTATAGGAAACCTATTCATGGTCAGACACAAGCACCTAGAATAAGATTCCAAACAACATCCACATCTAGACTTTGGTTAAACTCATAGAATGGAGAAGTACGGAGTTTTCGGTTAAGCACACTAGAGAAAGAAACAAATCAATCAATTCAGATGAAATCAACACATAACAAGAGTTATTCAAATCAGGGGCTTCATCTCAGCCCTAGCTAAGAAATTAGCAATTCATGGAATCAACTAGAAAGAAGGAAAAATAAAATTGATAAAATAAAAACATCCTTCTCTCCCTTCTCTCTCTCTCTCTCTCTCTCTCTCTCTCTCTCTCTCTTCTCTTTTCTCTCCCCAAACTCTCCTCTCTAAGCTCTGGCTCCCCTCAAGCTCTCCCTTTTAGCCTCTCTTTATAGCTTGCTAAGGGTGGTGGAGAAGCTGGAGTCGGCTGCGAAAGCTCTTTACGCAGCAGAGTTTGTATGCGCAGCGAAAGGCAAAACGTCTTGCGTTTGGAGCAGAATTGCAGCATGATATCAACCCATCTATGGATTCTGACGTCTTGGCTAGGGTCTTGGCCTTCCTATGAACATGTTGGGCGGTCTGGATCACCCATCCGATCAACGACCTAGTCACACAGTGGCCCGCAAAATCGTACGGCGTCCGGTCAGTTTCTGCACTGTGATGCTCGGTGGGGCGCACATTGATGTCAGCGGTGAAATCCAGTCCGTCCATTGGATTCCTCTCGAAATTTCAGTCAGGAATGGTAGGTTTTGAATGTCTATTGATGCAGCCAAAAGTAGTACTCAGCTAAAATCGTTGCAGGATGTCGCAGAGCAGCTTGCTTGTGACCTCTGTAGTAGGCACGTGTGCTTTCTTTGTTAAACAACTATCAGCTTGGGTTTGATTCTTTCGAGCCCCTCTACATGATGGACGGATCGGATCGTCCCCTTGAGCTACGATGGTGGCCCACTAGCATCTGCAAAATCCGATTCCGGACGTCGGTTACGCAGCAGGAAACGGAAACATCCGTTTTAGGAAGGAAGTCGGGTCAGCGCCTGCTGACCGACTTGTTCCATTCGGTGCACAGCTAGTGCACATGTCACACAAGGTGGGGTCCACCACAATCTTTCTGAGGAATCCTCTTCGTCCATCCATCTCATCATCCCATTTAAGGCGTCGAGTCTAAAATTGAAGTATATCCAGATATCAGGTGGGCCCCACTTAAGGAATTAAGGGACTGATCTGTTTATTGGGCCACTTCCAAAGGGATCCGATGGCTGATTTTCGGTGTGTATGGTTAATTTATGGTCCCCAAGCCATGTATGAAGTTTCGAACCGAATAGATGGTTGAAACCATGTGATCTTGAATCTTGTACAACTTTTGGGCCTCTTTAACGTGAACGGCTTGATTTTCTCGGATCTCTGGCATGTACATCCATCAATCTTGATCCTCTGGTGTCCGTCCCTTGCCTTGGTTACTTCAGAGCATTAATTCCATGCTTGTAGTATCCTTTTTCAGTCCAAGCTCCTAATTACACCCTACATCACAAACACAATTAAGATTTGACGTTAAACATTATCATGTACGTAAAATTAGGTAATAATTGGGGTCTAATATGCAATATTCAACCCTCATCACCTTCCACTAAACTATTACTTCTTTTTCTTTATTTTATTTTGTTACTAAAGGGCGAAAATGGTGCCTCCATCAAAGAAATGACGCATTGCCGGTATATTTGAAAAAATTGGCCTAAACGCTAAACCCTGAACTGAAAAAATTGTACTTGCATGAATTCTCGATCAATTTCATCGAGTCCTCGATCAATTTGACCTACTTCTTGGTCAATTTACCCAAGTTGTTGGTGAAATTGTCGGAGTGTGATCAGTGAAGTTGCCCGAGCACTTCATGA
This sequence comes from Magnolia officinalis, assembly GCA_021015155.1. Taxonomy (NCBI): domain Eukaryota; kingdom Viridiplantae; phylum Streptophyta; class Magnoliopsida; order Magnoliales; family Magnoliaceae; genus Magnolia; species Magnolia officinalis. The sequence continues at coordinate 40,837,659 of JAJHSJ010000006.1, read as the reverse complement.
AATTGGCCCGAAGAGAAATCATAAAAAAATGACTAATAACTTCTACAAATTGACCGAGTAATTCATGAAAATGACCGAGTACTTCTTAAAATTCCCCGAGCACTTCTTGCTCGATCAATTTCATGTAACGCTCGATCATTTTCATGTAATGCTCGGTCAATTTCATGTAAAACTCGATCAATTTCAAGTGATGCTCGGTCAATTTCATGTAATGTTCGCTTAATTTCATGAAGTGCTTAGTCAATTTCCTACGATGCTTAGTCAATTTCATGTAATGCTCGTCAATTTCATGAAGTACTCAGTTAATTTCATAAAGTACTCGATCGATTTAAATTATTTCTGGATTTTCACACTATGCTTCACTAACTATTGAACTTTATTTTTGATATATTTTGTAATTCATTCTTGTAGATGACGAGTCTCCTGTTGGAGACCAAAACCTATCCTCCAAGTGTTCACTAACATGGTAGTTTTATACCGTGAAACGTGGGTTGGTGAAGAACGAGAGCTGGTTAAATAATTTTAGGCAATCCCCATTTCTTTTTTGTTACACATTCCATTGTTTAGATTCATAGGAGCTATATGTAACTGAACAATAGGCCAACTAGATGTAGATGTAGAGGGGGGGGGGGGGGGGTGAATAGGACTATGCCAAATTAAATTAAAATCAGCAGAATAAAATAAATCAATAGCCTTACAATTATAAATCAATTCACAATGCTGAAATCAAATCACCTTAATAAATAAGTATTGAGAGATTGATACAAATTCAGTTCTAAGGACATCCTTACACCATAATAAACAAGGGCTTATGGTAGGACAACCTTACTTCTAGAACATCTTTTGAATCAAGAATTCAATTTTAATAGAAATAAATGAATAGCAGAGAATTGAAATTAAGTGCAGAAATATAGATCTAATTTATTACAACAATCCCACACTTGCTTGAAATGTAAATTGTTACAACATTCACATCCACATGTACATTCCACACAAATGAATGATAAAAGATATGGAAATTAAGCAAGCATTCAATCCACAAGACAAAGAGTTATAGTGGTTCGCCTGTGTGTACACCAACTGTTCTTCAACAGCCACACAGAATGCTACTCCACTCCTAATATCCTCACACAGGGGATATTAGCGTTCACTATCAAATAGGTTTTCACAGGTTCACCTAAAACCTTTACAATTGTGTCCTTTTAACTTGGGCTTACACAATTAAAAAACCCACACTTCTGAGTTTTCTGGCTCTCCTCAGATAACCACACAAATTGAGATTTTTCTGGCGAATCCCAAACAAAAACAAAAATGGAATGGAATTTACAGAATTGTAAAATACCTGGATTTTTCCTCTTGTAGCTGGCCGGAAGAACCAATTGAAGTAGACGTTCGAATATAGAAGTTTAATGTCCACTACTCACTTTAATATGGTTATAAGTTCTAATTGATTTTAGATTTAAATCAGTTGGGCGTAGCTATATTTGATTTTGATTCCAAGAAGAAGGAATAAGTCAATTCCTCTTTTCAAATCAGATTGGAATACAAAAACAAAATCAAATTAAATAAGCTATCAAAAAGAGAAAGAAATTATGCACAAAATAGCTTTAAAATAAACACAAACTTATCTCAGAGTGGAGCCTTGAATATACTTAATTTTTAATGAAAAACTCTGAAATTCGTGTGCTATTTATAGCAGAAGAAGTTCGTCTTCGACTGGTCCTAGGGTCACCACGACTGGTCTTGGAATAAACTGATTTTTGAATTTTTGAGCGCGATCGCATCAGACCGGTGTACGACCGGTCGTAGGTAGTCCACGACTGGTCGAAGGCAGTCCACGACCGGTCGAGACTCCTCTACGGCTGGTCGTGCGACAATTGATTTAGTCGCTGGAGTTTGAGTCATAGCATTACGACTGGTCAAAGGTTGAGTCGAGACCATCCCACGACCGGTCGAGCAGACTCCAGGACTGGTCGTAGCCGAACCAAAAAATTTGATAAATTGCAACAATTATAGGACTGGTCTTGGAACTTCTTAGACTGGTCGAGACAGTGCTAGGACTGGTCGAACAGGGTCTAGGACTGGTCTTAGAGTAGACCAAAATCATGTAATAATATTCATTTAGATTGTGTATCCAAAGTGACCTACCCTAAGGTCAATCGAATGGTCTATCAAACCTGGAACATGAAGTATGGATATTGAATACTTCATTTGCTTAGACTTTGATCTTTACGAAATTTGATTTCTTCTCGATGTAGCTTAACTACTTCAGAAGCTTCAATGTAACTTTAAGTTGTACTTGAGTCCCGCATTTAGATTTGAATCTTGAATTTGCACTTGAACTTGATTCTTGACCTTGAGCTCTCTCTTAATATTGTAGCTTGAACTATCATGAAGCTTGAAGAATTCTTTGAGCTGGTCTTCAAGTGTTGACGAAGTGTCTCGAACAAATTTATCAAGATATAAACATATGACAAACGGAGAAGTTTTGACACACAAAATTTGACAATCAAAGAGGAATCAAATCATAGCACTTACAATCTCTCCCTTTGTCAAATTTGTGACAAAACACTTCTCAAACTTCAATAAGATAAGCATCACATTATATAATAACGAATCATGCACCAGTTGACATAAAACAAGCAGCTGAGACAACTCAACTCCCCCTGAGTTAATACACCTCAACTCCCTCTGAGTAGGTATACATCATATCAATCATACCACATAAATAGAATTCACACACATTCTCCCCCTTTTTGTCAAAATATGACAAAGGAAGAAACAAAGATAGGACATGAAAGACAGAAATAGAGATAGCAACTCAGTAAGATAGAATGATAAAAAAGTGCAGAGTGAAGAACAAAACAAGAGAAGTATGGAAGGTGAGTTAGAGTACATATTAAGAGAATTAACAAGTGATGTTTTAAGACAGTAATCCACACAACCAAGGAAAGAAACTTAGTAAACTTGTTACAGACCAAAGATTAAACAATCTCAATCAGAACCAGAAGATGGAGTAGGAATGTTAGGATCACTTTGGTGAAGGCTCTTCTGTAAGCGCCTAAAATATTTGCGCATATTTTTAAATTATTGATTGTGTCCAACATTCATCTGTTTTACTTTTTCCTCCAATGCACTAAGACGTGCATTGAAATCAGATGGTTCAAAGTTTGGATCATTTCCAGAATCAGAATCAATTTCATTAAAAATATCATCCATGTCAATATCATCGGCTGGCAACTCATCTCCTTCGACACCCATCTCAGCTTCAGCAGCAGCAGCACCCGCATCAACATCGACTTGACCAGGAGCCAACTCCAACTTCATCTTATGTAGGTTGGAATTGTTCAATATTAGGTGTTGGATAGGAGCCTCACCGACGGGCATAACGACTAACATGTGAGTAGCTAATATATTTAACAAATATCCAAATGGAATATCACCATGACCAGGATGACTACGAATTTGTATGATAGAGGAACAAATCAAGGAGGGCAAATAGATGTTAGCACTAGTAATGATCGAGTACAAAATACGAACCATAAACAGAGTCAACTCAGTCTTGTTTCCAGAGCGGGGATACAGATTAGAAGTGAAGATACGATGCAAAACTCTGTATTTGGGTAACAAGTATCTGGTTTTAAGGGCATTTCCATTTGCAGTCCATGGTGCATTCATGTTACACAATGCTCTAGTAAAAATTCATTTTTCCGATTCTGAGACTCTCTCAGTAAGTGCACTAGGATGAACACTATCATCATTTACTTGTATATCCATAAGGCCGGAAATTAAGTGTCGATCAACATGAAACGGCCCTTCTCTAGTATCAATAGTAAAAGTCAGTTGCTCAGCAGAAAAGTCAGATATGCATGCAACCATGGCCTGTGCTATGGACTGATATGCCGGTCCACCCTAGCGTAAAATGTTTTCCCAATCTACAGATTGAAGGAGAGGAAGGAGACTGTAAGGAGCAATATGATTTAAGCTAACAGCTTTCTTAACAATAATATTGAGCATACGCAGGTCACGTACATGCGGAGGATCATCTTCAGGATCCCTAAGATGACGTCTAGTGATTGCATTTGAACGAGAAGAAGATGTACCTCTATGAATTTTCTTTTTACCTCTAGATTCCATAATCTTGAAGAAATGAAAGAAAACTCAAGAAAATAGAGATGGGTTTCTCTAGATTAAAAAAAAAGGAAGAAGAACCCAAAAAGTTGAAGATTTATAAGAAATAGACAACAATGATCAAGAAAATTAAGAGTTAAGATTAAGATTCTCCAAGAAAACAAGAAAAATCATTCTAACCTGGAGGAATTAAACACAAGGGTTCGACTAGTCGAAGCTCGGCTCATTGGTGAGGAGGGTTAGAATGAAGAAGAAACAAGTTTTCTCCAAATTAAAAAGATCATCGCGCGCACGACCGGTCTTGGGACATACTCGACCGGTCGTATCAAGACTGGTCGAACACGTTCTCGACCGGTCTTAGACCAGAAAAAAATATGCAATTTTCACAAAATTTTGAAATTTAAATTAATAACATATTAACATTATATATAATATGCTACAAAAATGCATGATCAATCATTTAAATTTGCACATACCAAGATCAAATTTCAATTTGTTAAACCTGCTTTTGTCGAGCGGTTTAGTGAAAATGTCAGCAAGCTGAGTCTCGGTAGGAATATATTCTAAAGATATTATTTTTTCTTCCACTAATTCATGAATATAATGAAATCGAATGTCAACGTGCTTAGTACGTGAATGCTAGATTGGGTTTTTTGAAATGTTTATCTCACTGGAATTATCACAGTATAAAACCATAGAGTCTTGTGTGATTCCATAATCACTCAGCATACGTTTCATCCAAACCAATTGAGTACATGCATTTCCTGCTGCAATATATTCGGCCTCAGCAGTTGAGAGTGATATGGAACTTTGTTTCTTGCTAAACCATGAAACTAGACAGTTTCCAATGTAAAAACAACCATCGCTGGTTGATTTTCTATCATCTATATTTCCTGTCCAATCAGCATCCGAATACCCAGCCAATTGAACACTAGAATCATAGGGATACCAAAGACTCAGATTAACTGAACTTGCGACATATAGAATAATTCGTTTAACAGCAGTTAAGTGAGATTCTTTAGGATTAGACTGATATCTAACACAAATTCCAACACTTAAAGCAATATCGGGTCTACTTGCAGTTAGGTAAAGTAGGCTACCTATCATACTGCGATACAATTTAGGATCTACATCTTTACCTGTAGAGTCTTTTGAGAGTCTTAGAGTTGTACTCATAGGAGTATCAAAGTTCTTACCACCATGCTCATTTCGAATTCAGATTTCATTAGATCTGCAAACTCAACAATCATGTTAGTACAAGTTGATCCATAAATTATATCATCAACATAGATTTGAACCATTAAGATATCATTGTTATGTTTCTTAACAAAGAGCGTCTTATCGACACTACCCATCTGAAACTTGTGACTTAGTAAGAACTTAGTCAATTTTTCATACCATGCTCTAGGAGCTTGTTTCAGACCATAGAGAGCCTTTTTAAGGCGGTATACATGATTGGTAAACTTAGGGTCTTCAAACCCAATCGGTTGTTCAACATATACCTCTTCATGTAAGTCGCCATTCAAAAAGGCGCTCTTTACATCTATTTGAAAAATTTTAAACTTTTTAAAATATGCAATAGATATGAAAAGTCTGATCGATTCAAGGTGAGCAACTGGGGCAAAGGTTTCATCATAATCAATCCCTTCAATTTGTGTGTACCCTTGCACAACCAGTCTTGCCTTGTTTCGAATGATATTTCCCAATTCATCAGACTTATTTTTGAAAATCCATTTTGTTCCAATAATATGTTTATCTTTAGGTCTAGGAACAAGGTGCCAGACATCATTTCTGATAAACTGATTAAGTTCTTCCTGCATCGTAATAGTCCAGTTTTCATCAGAAAGTGCTTCTTTCACGTTAACCGGTTCTATCTGGGATGTAAAGCAAACATAGTTACATATGTCCTCTACTTGTCTACGAGTGTGCACACCAGTGAGAGGGTTTTCAAGTATTTGATCAGTAGGATGATCTTTAACAGTTCTTAATTCAGAATTAGTTTTACTTGATGAAGTATCTGGTTTTTCATATATAAGAGCTTCATCATTATCTGAACTAGGTGCAGGTGTATTTAAGTGATCGTCAATTACTACATTTATTGACTCTTGAATCACACCGGTCCTGTTGTTCAGAACACGATATGCACGACTGTATAAAGAGTATCCTAAGAAGATCCCTTCATCACTTTTAATGTCGAACTTTCCCAGATTTTCACGGTCACGTAAAATATAGCACTTACTGCCAAAAATTCAAAAATATTTGACAGTAGGCTTTTTCTCAAACCACATTTCATAAGCCGTTTTATTATTATATTTGTAGATATAAACACGGTTGATAATGTAGCAAGCGGTATTCACTGCTTCAGCCCATAAATTTCTAGGGAGCTTCATGCTATTTAACATAACATTTCCCATTTCTTGAAGCACTCTATTTTTTCTTTCCACAGTACCATTTTGTTGTGGAGTTTTGGGCGCAGAGAATTCATGTGATATTCCCTGATCACTACAGAGTTTCTCAAAACTGCTATTTTCAAACTCGGATCCATGATCACTACGGATCTTACTAACTTGAGAACATTTTCCAGTTTGGATCCGTTTTATAATCTTTTTCACTTCATCAAGGGTTTCTGATTTGTCACTCAAGAATGAAACCCAAGTGTATCTTGTATAGTCATCTACGATAACCAAGATGTATTTTTTGCCACCTCGACTTTCCGTTCTCATTGGTCCTATAAGATCCATGTGGAGAAGCTCGAGTGGTCTTGTGGTAGTATTGGAGTTCACCTTTTTGTGAGAGCTCCTAGTTTATTTACCATACTGGCATTCACCACAAATCTTATCTACTTTTTGCACTTTAGGTAGACCTTTAATTAGTTCACTTTTGCTCAATCTGTACAAATTTCTGTAGTGTACATGTCCAGGGCGTTTATGCCATAATTCTGTCTCATCAGTATGGACCATGTAACACGTTTGATTAAATGAGCTTCCATTGCATACTATATAGCAGTTTTCAGAAGTTTTGCGACCAGTTAATATTACAGAACCCTTTTTATCTATAATCTCACAACCTTGATTAGAAAATTTAACATTATGGTTGTTGTCACATATTTGAGATATGCTTAACAGGTTGTGTTTTAATCCCTCAACATATAAAACATTCTTAAATAAGGGAAGATTATAAAGTTGAGCCGTACCTTGGCCAGTAATCTTGCAGTTGCTACCATCACCAAATGTGACTGATCCATCAGTCATATCTTTTAGATCGGTAAATAAAGCCTTGTCACCTGTCATGTGCCTGGAACATCCATTGTCTAGGTACCATTTTGAATGACTTGTTGCTTTGAATGCAGTGTGGGCAACCAAGAAGGAAACTTTAGGAACCCATTTCAAATCTGTTTTGGGTTTAGGAACATGGTTGGTCTTCTTTTGTCTGATGTTGTAAGAATGACCTACTGAGTTAGATTTTAAGAGCTCCTTAAGTAAATCAATTATTTTTTCAGCAAGAGGATTTCTGTTCTGATATTTAAAATTCATATAACTGCTTTTAGGTTTATGAAAAGTTTTTGTATTTTTAGAAAAAACTTGACTACTACCTTTTCCTTTTGAGTTAGAAGTTTCCCCTTTCACAAAGTTGGGAGAAGTATGCTTCTGATTAGGAGATGTATTTTTCTCATAACCCAACCCGGATCTATCGCCACATTTTCTTGATCCGGATAATAATTTTTCTAACTTTGGATCACCCTGGGCATATCTCCATGTATCCTTCAAACTCAAAAGAGAAGATACTTCATTTTTAAGTTTTCATTTTCAAATTTCAAATCATCAATTAAGGAGGTTTTGAATTCCAAATCACATTTTGATTTTTCAAAACAATCTGAAATATGCAATTTTTCTAAAACAAGAGTTTCAAAACATTCTTTGAGCTTAGAAAACTTTTCTTTTCGAAGCTTAAGTTTGACAGCAATTTTACAACTTTCCTTATATAAGGCATTATAAGCATCTTGAAGATCTTCTTCATTTTCATAATCGCTATTTAAATTTTCTTCACTTGTTGAATCATCGTGATCTGAAAAAGTAAACTTGGTTAGAGTCATAAGGGCTTTAACTTCACTGCCCAACTCGGTTTCAGAATTTTCTGATTCAGAAGATGCTTCAGAATCAGACGATTTATCCCACGTAGCCAACATACCCTTCCTTCTGGGTCTGTCCTTTTTAGGACATTTGTTTACTAAATGCCCATACTCTTGGCAGTTGTAACATTGACTGTCTTTCAAAGACTTCCAAGTTTTGGACTTAGGTTTAGGTCGTTTCTTTTCATTTCCCTTTTGAAAGTCAACCCTCTTCTTACTTTTGAAAATTTTGTAAAACTTTTTCGCCAAAAGAGCCATATCATCTTCAGAATTTTCTAAATCTGAGTTTTCTTGAGAAATACCTTTAGAAGATTTCAAAGCTATAGATTTACCTTTAGGAGCTTTAAAATTTAATTCATAGGTTTATAAAGAACCAACTAGTTCTTCTACCCTCATATTATCCGTATCACGAAGTTCCTGGATCGCGGTTACTTTAGAATTGAACCGTTCAGGAAGTGAGCGTAGTATCTTTGCACACACTTTACTTTCTGGAACCAAGACCCCACATAGAGTTTACAATGTCATTTAGTCTAGTGTAAAAGTCCATAAACATTTCATTTTCCTCCATATGAATTTCTTCAATTTTGGTTGTGAGGTGTTGGACTTTAGACTTTTTTACAATTGATGTACCCTCGTGTGTCATTTCTAGTATATCCCAGGCTTGCTTTGCAGTATCACAGGATATAATTCTTTTGAACTCATCCGGTGATAGTGCGCAAGTGATTGCATTTAGTGCTTTAGCATTGACACTATACTCACTTTTCTGAAGGGTGGTCCATAAATAGTAAGCAGGTACAGACATAGTTTTTGAACCGTCAGATTCAGTTACTTCAATGGTAGGAGAGTTCCATCCGGTCACTGTGGCTCACCACACGCTCTCATTCATTGATTTGAGGAAGATCCTCATTCTGGCTTTCCAATAGGCATAGTTGGAGCCATCAAAGGGTGGAGGCCAGTACTGATAGGCTATCAAAATTTGACATCTTATTAATATAGCTTAGATCGTTAGCTCAGGAAATAAATCTAAAAAAAATAATAAGAACGAGCTATTAGGCTCTGATACCACTTGAAAAGGCCAAGCTATATATCCTAAAGGGGGGGGGGGGGGATGAGAACTAAATGAAATAAAAGAAAATCAAAGGAATATAAAATAAAATAAGTAAAAAATAAATCAATCACAATGTGAAATCAAAACAATATTGATACAAATTAGGAAGATAAACATAATAATACAGGCAAGTAGACCATTTTCTCAGCGAACATAGCTTTTTAATCAACAACTGAAATACCTTAATATTATAGAATGATACAAATAGCTAGATTGAATAAAGAACTTATCTAGAAATTTTGAATAGACAATAATAGAATAATGCAGAGAATTGAAATTAAGTGCAGAAATATAGATCTAATTATTACAACAATCCCACACTTGCTTGAAATGTAAATTGTTACAACATTCACATCCACATGTACATTCCACACAAATGAATGATAAAAGATATGGAAATTAAGCAAGCATTCAATCCACAAGACAAAGAGTTATAGTGGTTCGCCTGTGTGTACACCAACTGTTCTTCAACAGCCACACAGAATGCTACTCCACTCTTAATATCCTCACACAGGGGATATTAGCGTTCACTATCAAATAGGTTTTCACAGGTTCACCTAAAACCTTTACAATTGTGTCCTTTTAACTTGGGCTTACACAATTCAAAAACCCACACTTCTGAGTTTTCTGGCTCTCCTCAGATAACCACACAAATTGAGATTTTTCTGGCGAATCCTAAACAAAAACCAAAATGGAATGGAATTTACAGAATTGTAAAATACCTAGATTTTTCCTCTTGTAGCTGCCCGGAAGAACCAATTGGAGTAGACGTTCGAATATAGAAGTTTAATGTCCACTACTCACTTTAATATGGTTCTAAGTTCTAATTGATTTTAGATTTAAATCAGTTGGGCGTAGCTATATTTGATTTTGATTCCAAGAAGAAGGAATAAGTCAATTCCTCTTTTCAAATCAGATTGGAATACAGAAACAAAATCAAATTAAATAAGCTATCAAAAAGAGAGAAATTATGCACAAAATAGCTTTAAAATAAACACAAACTTATCTCAAAGCGGAGCCTTGAATATACTTAATTTTCAATGAAAAACTCTGAAATTCGTGTGCTATTTATAGCAGAAGAAGTTCGTCTTCGACTGGTCCTAGGGTCACCACGACTGGTCTTGGAATAAACTGATTTTTGAATTTTTGAGCGCGATCGCATCAGACCGTTGTACGACCGGTCGTAAGTAGTTCACGACTGGTCGAAGGCAGTCCACGACCGGTCGAGACTCCTCTACGGCTGGTCGTGCGACAATTGATTTAGTCGCTGGAGTTTGAGTCATAGCATTACGACTGGTCAAAGGTTGAGTCGAGACCATCCCACGACCAGTCAAACAGACTCCAAGACTGGTCGTAGCCGAACCAGAAAATCTGATAAATTGCAACAATTCTAGAACTGGTCTTGGAACTTCTTAGACTGGTCGAGACAGTGCTAGGACTAGTCGAACATGGTCTAGGACTGGTCTTAGAGTAGACCAAAATCATGTAATAATATTCATTTGGATTATGTATCCAAAGTGACCTACCCTAAGGTCAATCTAATGGTCTATCAAACCTGGAACATGAAGTATGGACATTGAATACTTCATTTGCTTAGACTTTGATCTTTACGAAGCTTGATTTCTTCTCGATGTAGCTTGACTACTTCAGAAGCTTCAATGTAACTTTAAGTTGTAATTGAGTCATGCATTTAGATTTGAATCTTGAATTTGCACTTGAACTTGAGTCTTGACCTTGAGCTCTCTCTTAATATTGTAGCTTGAACTATCATGAAGCTTGAAGAATTCTTTGAGCTGGTCTTCAAGTGTTGACGAAGTGTCTCGAACAAATTTATCAAGATATAAACATATGACAAACGGAGAAGTTTTGACACACAAAATTTGACAATCAAAGAGGAATCAAATCATAGCACTTACAGTAACGTCTCGAAAAAATCCGTACAAAGACACAAGTACCACCTCAGGCAGAAATCACTAGGGACTGAATTCTGTAGGAATTAGATGAAAATTAATTAAGTACTAAACTAAATAATCAGTGAAATTATCTTGAACCACTACCTGTACGAATGGCAAGACCCAAAACCATTAAAACCGCTAGCTCAACATTACTTAAAAACCTAAGAGCAATCTCAAAACCCAATTGCTCTTGGAAGCACATTGAAACTCTGTATCGGACTTGGACCGCGTGTCGAAAGTCCGATGACCGCGAAACTATAGGCTTAGGACCACCTTATTGGGCTTGACAACCATCGTGGGAATCGAGCTTAGATAGTGTCCCGAAACGCACAACTTGAGTCCTAAGCAAAGTGTGTGAGAAATGCGAATATCTTTAGAAAATGAACCAAAACTTAAGTGATTTGGACCGTTTGCTTGCGAGCAAAATTAAAGACTTCAGACCGTCAGATTCTGACCAAACTATACCCCTGGATCAGGGAAATTTCCCTGGACATATCGGTATCCTTGTGGCCCTGATCGAGCGACGACGACCATTGGACTGACACGAGTCCTCCACAGTTGATCCACTAATCTGATCAGACCGAAATCATAACCTGGCTTAGATCCATCATCAGGGAACTTGCTCCATGCCGTATGCGAGTAATGGACCTCTAGATGGGCCTCATTCGTTAGAAACAGTCGCCCTTTGGCTATAACCTAAGTATACCATGGCCCTAAGGCCATTTACATCACTTCTGAGCCTATATAAGGCCCTTAAATCACCCCATTCCTATCCCATACGAATTTTCTCTAACCCTAGGAGAGAAGAGAGAAAAGAAGAGAAAATAGTGGAGAGTGAAGGGAGATGTTTGAAGTTTGCTGCAGTCCTTCTTTCCTGCTACTCCACGCGTTGAATTGTCTTTACATCTACCTACGCGGGCCATTCCAACTTCATTTTGGGTAAGAAATCCTAACCCTAATATTATTTTAGGAATCTAAATAGAGGAATCGACGAAATAGCTAACCTATTTCGTGATTTAGGTAGCAGTTGTTCTGTAGACGGAAGTGTAGGATTCAAACCGTGTTCAAAACAAGCAATCCGACGAAAGGTGCGGACTATAAATGTTTAGGTAATGGTTTTCAAGGCTTTCAATGTCAGCTAATGATTTATGTCTGACTTGATTGCCACCATATGATCTTAGTCATGATGTATTCGGTAAATTATACATGTGTGTGTGAACTATGCCACTATATAATGTATTCCATGTGTTTGTTGAAATATTTGAATGAAATTACAATTATGATTTATACTTGCCATGACTTTTAATCTAGAACACATGTTTGTTGTATGTATGACAACTCCCTTATGAAAGGATTTGCCATAATTTATGCTATAACTAAGCTAGGTCATGTATGTGGTAGTGTGTAGACTAAGTGTTTGATAAAATGTCTGAATGAGAAATTGTTTGATGAAATGTACTTACTAAGGGTGTTGAGATAGGATTCTCAACTACCTTATCTACACGTATAAATTCCTTCATGTAACCTTAAATTCAACTACGTGATTTATGTATGAAAATATGTTCATTATATGTTTTATAAAATGCTCAAATGATTATTGTATTTGAATTGTTTGTTAAATCCTGTGATGACTACCACGTATGATTACCTACTGCATTTGAGTATGATTGGGGCTACTACGTAGTCCAGGCAATCGGTAATGGTTTCCGATCGAGTGGCCGAACTAGTCTCGCCACAATGGATACGTTCAATGAATCCGAGTCGTACGGTAATTGTCGACAGTGGTTAGGCCACGTGGAGTGCTTATGCGCTCCATGTCGATTAATCTAGCGTGTGCTCATACCAATCGAACTTGTCAAATAACCCGATTAACCTAATGTGTGTTTACCATGTATGGACGCTACTGCTTGAATCTAAGGTACCGCTTACCGATGTAACAACCCGTTCCAACTATGGTACCACGATCCGCTAAGACTCATGAGCCGGGCATGGTGGTGTATGGGACACCGTGGTCGAGTTGTCAGCCTACGATGGGGTGACGAGCCTCCCCGTAGTGACCAGTAAGCAATCCAGACTCGTGAGCCGAATATGGTGTTGTATGGGACACTATATTCGAGTTGTTGGCCTACGTTCAGGTGATGAGCCTCCTGTAGTGACCTCGAGTATAATCAATTAAACTTACCTATCCACTGCTTACAATAGGGGTGATGCCCTACAACTTGCCTATCGTATGTGATTAACTAGGATTGACGACCCTGATAGATCCCTATTGGGTTAATGATATAAAGAGAGGTACTTTAGTTTCCCGAATCTGCTGTATGAATAAGCCTAATTAAGAACTTGGCTAACACGACCATGCATCGCATTGCATGTGCTTTGGCAAGGAAGCGCACGTTTAGGGAGTTTGCCATGCGCGACCGTGAGATGAAGTCGCTGAGGGAGTGCAGGAGAGGGCATGAATCATTACAGGATACTATTCCTGCATTAATAAGAATACTTAGGATATGATTGTTGTACTACTTTATCACTACTGCTTGACTGAAGTGATAACATGTTAACCTTTGCCTTATAGTACCACTGAGTTGATCACTTACTCCCACTCTGGGATGATATTTTGAAACACCAACCAAACTCTGACTTAGTTGCAGATGACGATGTGGCTTACGCGACGAAGCCGGATTTCTTAGACGAGGAGGAGTTCTCCTACGTTCAACTATCTGGCGGGTCTGTGTAGACCTAGAGCTGCGTCGCCGAGATTACAGGGTTATGGATTTGTTGGACTTTACACTTGATATTTTATAAATTTTGGAACAATACATATATATATATATATATATATATATATATATATTCAACTTGCTAACATACTCATACTCTAGGGATTGAGAAACACTTATATACATTATATACTTATCTCAGTCTTCCGCTTGCTTAATTTAATTATATATAGAGTATGATATGCTGATTTAGTATAATCCCACTCATGTTTAATGCACTAATATGGAAAACATTTAAACACCATTATCTATGTTGCATAAGTGATGCGTTCGATCTCGGGAGTTGAGTTTTGCTCGACCCTCGAAATCCGGGGCATTACACTATATTTCACCTTCTTTTTGTAAGATATAGAGGTGTTCTTGTATTTGAGATACAAAAGACACCTTTGAAATTTACGGAAATGGACTTCACCCTTATAACAAGTCTTAAGACTGGAGACCTTTATATACCGAGAATTCATCCCACTAAGAAGACAATAAGAGAGAATTGTAACGTCTCGGAAAAATCTGTACAAAGACCTGAGTACCACCTCAAGCAGAAATCACTCAGGGTCAAATCCTTTAGAAATTAGACTAGGATTAACTAGTGTTAAACTAGATTACATACGAAATCAGCACTAATCACTTTAAATACGATTTGCAAGACCCAAAACTTGTAGAATCATTGATGCTAGGTTACCCTAAAATCTAGGATCAAACTCTATACCCAGTTACTCTTGAGAGCACATTGAAACTCCGTATCGGATCTGGACCGCACGTCGAAAGTCCGATCACTGCGAAACTATACGATTATGACCGCCTTACTGGGCTTGACAACCACATTGGAAATCAAGTCCAGATATTATTTTGAAGCTATTCGCTTGAGCCTGGAGTGAAGTGTGTGAGAAATGTGGGTATCTTTAGAAATAAAAGTAATTTGAGACTTGTCGCTTGCGGGCTGAATATAAGGATTCAGACCGTCAGAATCTAACCCAAATACACCCTCGGATTAGGAGAAATTTCCCATACATGGCAGTGTACTTGTAACCCTGATCGAGTTTTGGTGACCGTTGAACTGAAACTGGTCTGCCACATGCGATCTGAAAACCCGATTAGAACGAAAACTTAACTCGACCTAGATCCAAGATTGGTGAGCTTAAGTCTGACTGCACGCAGAAAGGGGGGCTCCGAAAGTGCTCCGTTGGGCTGAAACAGACGCTCTTTGGACATAACCTAAGTATACCTTGGCCCTGGGGTCATTCCCATCAGTTTTGGGCCTATATAAGGACCTTAAACCCTCTCCCTCTCACTTCACACGAATTTTCTAAACCCTAAGAAAGAGAAGAAAGAAAAGAGAGAGAAAGAGAGAGAGAAGTGAGGATTCTTCCTGGGATTCGATCCCGCTATTCCACGTGCCTTACCATCACTTCTGTATCGCTCTACCGGCGATACCGATCCCGTTCTTAGGTAAGAAAACCTAACCCTAATCCGTTCTAGGGTTTCAAATAGTTGAAATGATGAAATAACTAACCTGGTTCATGCTATAGGTTGTAAATCCGCCGTTGACAAAGACTTAACGTCTAAAATGACTCTGTTACGTGTTTATCGATGTAAGGTGAGGACTATAGACGTATAGGTTATGGTTTTCAAGGCTTTCAATGTCGGTTAATGATTTATTCTTGACATGGGTGCTATTTCACATGCAAAATGTGTCGTTTGTTTCGCTTTACGATTATATATGAGCTATGTTGCATATAGTGTATTCTATGTACGTATTGAAATGTTTGAATACGTATGGAATTTGGATTTGTGTCTAACATGATTATTTGCCATGACTATATGCTTGTTATGTATGTGACAACTCCCCAGCGAAAGGACTTGCCCTAAATCATGCCACGGCCAATATACGCTATATATGTTAAAGTGTGTAGCCCACGTGTTTGTGGAAATGATTAAATGAGTATGGAACCCGGATTCATGCATGACATGATTATCCGCCTTGGGTATAGGCGTGTGATATACGGGGCAACTCCCTAGTAAAAGGATTTGGCCTAATACATGTATAACCAACATACAACATGTATGAAGATGTGTGTAGTCTAAGTGATTGTAGAAATGTTTGAATAAGCTAGTTGTTACTAAGGAATACCTTGTATGAGGATTGAGATATGCTTCTCGGTTACCTTAATTATGTGTACGATTTCCTCCATGTATGTTTACATTATGATACCTGTTTTATTTATGGAATGAATGTGTGAAAACATGTTTGTGTTGCACTTCACAACATGCTCATATGATTGCAAGAATAGAATTATTCGTTCATTACTGCTGTGACTGTCTCCTATGATTACTTGTTGAAATGAAATGAGGTTGGGACTATGATATAGTCCAGGCAATCAGTAACCGACCCTAATTTGGTGGTTGAGGTTGTTCCACCACACGAAACGTGTTTAGCGAATCTGGGACATACTTTGGTTGGCGACAGGGTTAGGCCTCGCGGAGTACTTACGCGCTTCATGTCGTTCAACTTGTCGTGCCCTCGGGCTAGTCGAGCTCGTCAAGTAATCCGATTGACCCGATGTATGTTCACCATGTATGGACGCCACTGCCTGAACCTAAGGTACCAAACTCGCCAGAAATCCCGTTTAACCTTGGTACCTCGATCTGCTAAAACTCATGAGCCGGACATGGTGGTATGGGACACCGTGGTCGAGCTGTCGGCCTACGCTGGGGCGTGAGCCTCCCCGTAGTGACCAGTGAGCAACCCAGACTCGTGAGCCGAATACGGTTGTATGGGACACTGTATTCGAGCTATCGGCCTACACTGATCAAGTGAGGAGCCCTTTGTAGTGACCTCGAGCGTACTCTGAGTCTACGTGGAGGCGACGACCCTTCCGTAGCAACAAGAGTATAAACTAGACCTGCACTGATCAGGCGATGAGCCCATTGCAGCGACCTAGAACCGCAACATCGTATGAGATTTACTAGGACTGACGACCCTAGAATGGATCCTTATTTGGGAATGATATAAGGGAGGTACCTTAGTTTCTCAATCCTGCTGTAGAAAAAGGACTAATAAAAACTTGGTAATCACGCTCATAAAATCGCACTGCATGTGCCTCGGGTTGAAGAGCACAGAGGGAAGAAAGCATGCTACGACCGTAAGATGGTGTCACACGAGGGAGTGCAGGCGAGGGCATGCATCATGAATACATTTCATCCTTGCATTAATAAGAGTATCTAGGAATGTCTGATATGTCTGCTTTATCATTACTGCTTGACTGAATTGATAACATGTTAACCTTTACTCTATGATTCCACTGAGTTGATCACTCACTCCCACGTTCTGGGATGGTGTTCTGAACACCCACCAGACCCTGTCTTAGTTGTAAATGACGATGTGACTCAGGAGGCGGAGCCTGATTACTATGACGATCAGGACGAGTTCTCGTATATGCAGTTCTCCGGCAGTTTCGTTTAGGTCATCCGGATCGACGGGGCTACAGGGCTTATCAGTGTAGTTAAACTATTTTTAAAATTTTAATTTTTGAACTATTACATGTATATGGTGACTCAGTGATGTATTCATACTTTGGAGACCAGTCGTGAACTTTTGTCTCATACACGTCTATATATACATCTTTCAGTCTTCCGCTTGTGTTATATTAATTGATCTGGAGTATGAATTACAGTTTTAGTATAATAGCACTCATGATTAACATACTAACACGGACAACATTCAATCATAAGCATATATGTTGCATAAGTGATGTTTTGGAACTCGAGAGTTGAGTTGCTGCTCGACCCCCAATTTTTAGGGCGTTACAAGTTGGTATTAGAGCATGATTTGAATTAAACCGGACCTGGGTTATGTTCACACGACATACGCTGATGATTTTCGACATAGATGGGTGCGAGGAAAATGTAGAAACAAGCTTAGGTTTTCCCAATTTCGCCAATTGACGAAGTTCATCGATATCGATCGCCGAGATCGAGTCCGTACACCTCCGTGATCGCTTGAGGGGACCCTGGATCTTTCCTAGACCATCTATTGACGGGTTTAGACAATAAATCATCTCTTCTCAGCCCTCAATACTGTATAGATGCAGCTATACATCAGAAACACACCCGATAGGACCCGAAATGACTCAAAGCGGAGTCGGGGGCTAAACGAGACTCTTTCAGGGGGACCCAGGGTGGGACCCACATACATTTGAAGTCCATGGGACAGGAGGACCTCGTCTAAAGGGCGAGCCCTTGCCAGAAGATCCAGAAACCGGCGAGGGCCTCGCCGGTTTGGCGAGCCCTCGCCGCCAGACGGGCCTGGCCGGGCGGGTCGGCTCGGGCCGACCCATTTTTTGGGGTTGTGTGGCCCACTAATCCAGGGTTTTTTGTTTTAAACCCCCCTATGACGCCTCTCCTTCACAAACTACCACTCTAAGCTATCATTTTCTTCAAAAACCCCTTATTCCTCACTCAAATCGCCCCACCAAGAGTTCTCTTTGCCATTTTCGTGCACTTTCTCCACTACCCTATTGTAAACCCTTCTCCATTGCTGCCTGCCCTCTCCATTCTCTCTCATTTGAGCTCTTAAACCCCCCATTTGAGTCTCAAATTCATATAAACCCACTAACCCATCCCATCTCTTCATTTTCCTTCTTTAACCCCTGTCATTTGAGCCTTAACACACCCTTTGGAGGCTCAAATCCGTGGAGACCTAAAGACCCTAACCCTTTCCTTCATTTTCTTCACTTTTTCATGGCTCTATTCGAGCTTATTACGGCCGTATTTTCAATTTTCACCTTTCTCTCTCATGGGAAAGAGAAAGGGTGTAGTGGATGAAGCCGGGCCTAGTCACCCCACTCGTTTAAGGAGACCGAGAGGCGCCACCGCAAGCACATACGTTGAACGTGAGATACAGACTAAGCCGGATCTCAATCCCCAGGCTCCCGTCGGAAGGGCTCTATTGGCAGAGCTATCGCATGGTGTTTATGAGGGTCGTAGGGTCCTTTTTGAAGCGCATGTGGATGGACGGCTCTTTGGGGAGTACCTGTTATTGGGCCCTGTGTTTGAGGGAAAATATCATGCAAATGTGGGCACTGTTCGAGCATTCTATGCCCATATTCAAGAGCTTACGCTGGAGCCCTTGCAGTTCAAGATTCCCACGGGAAGAGGTTAGGAGGCCACAATTGACGCTGACCTGATAGCTCGACTCATGGGAATACTACTTGGCCAAGTCCACGTAAGTGAGCAGAATCTGAAGAGTGCACGTGAAAGGGATCGCCGTACGCTGTTCCTTTATGGCCGACTGGTACAGTGGCGGCCCAACAATAGCCTTCTAGCGACTAGCATGACGGATGATTTCCGCCTACTGCACCATATCTACATGTTTAACGTGTACCCCAGGTGGGGTAATCGCAGTGAGTGCATGCACCTGATGGTAGACTTTTTATACCAAGCGGGGCAGGGAGAGAAGTTGTGCGTGCCTACGTATGTTTTGCGACAGATAGTTCTTACCACACGCTCTAATAGAAGGACTGATTCGCTCCCCTTCGGCCGGCTTATATGCAAGATTGCACGCGAGTTCGACTACAGTCTTGGTGCAGAACTCCCAGTGCCGCAACATTTCATCGACGAAACTACTCTCAATCAGATGAAGATCGGGCCACAGCAGCGGTAAGCCCGACTTGATGAGGGTGAGGATGAGACGGCTAGCGAGGAGTATGAGAGAGAGGAAGAAAGCAGAGAAGAGATAGAGGAGGAGCAGGAAGAGGAAGTGGAGGCTCAAGATACGAAGGAGAGCTCCCCTCCTATGGCACCTGAGCAGGACACTGATCGGACTGCTAGGGATGCCCGTTTAGCTCGAATTGAGGAGGGTCAAGCTACCTTGCCACAGGATATTGTTGACCTTTGGGCCCTTGTGAAGCATAAGTTCCAGAAGGTGACTCGCATCTTGAAGACTATCCTGTGCTGTCTGCAGGACAAGGGTGCCCCTCCCCCGTCACCAGATTCAGATACCTAGTCTTCTGTACCGTTGTCTTGTAACTTGTTTGTTGCTGTTTTAGGATGTTTGTGTTTAAATGATTAGTAGTGTAGAAGGTAGAAAGTGTGTTTGGGTTGAATAGTTCATAGCCGCATGCTTTCCTGTCATGATTCATGTAGAACTGTATTCCATGTATTGTGACAAATTTTGGTAAATTAAATGCATGCAGTTTCTTTTGCTATGAAGTGTGTGGAATGCTTAAAGGATTGTGTATTGCTATGCTATATCTTACACAAGTTATGCCCTATGTCATATACGGAATGCCGCCTGCGGTCACGTGGAGCACGGCATGCCTCACATTTACTGATTCGATGGCTCAGGCACCTCCCCAGAGTGATGGTCATACGGACCCCGGTTTGGGCCCTGTTCGTGAGACTATGCCTGAGTCTCAGCCATCTACTGGTCCTATAGTTGGGCCGCCACCTTACACACCACCAGTTCGTGAGCAACACTGTACGTCTTCTTCTGCACGGCACGTGCCTCAGGCAGCCCCACCTACAGATAGGTTAGAACAGTTATTGATGATGATGCACCAGCAGCAGGTGCAGCACCAGCAGCAGCAGATGCAACATCAGTAGAAGCAGCAGCAACTTTTGGCCACTATTGCAGAGGGCCGGAGTGCGACTCCACCTTCACCATCTGTACACCCTACTGAGACTGTAGGGCCTTTCTCTCAGGATGAGGGTGTGACTTTACCTGCTCCTGCTGTATACCCTACGGGGAACTTGGGTATTAGTGGCCTTCTAGAGCGATTCCAGCGCTTGCGGCCCCCTACCTTTACGGGTTCTCACAGACCCGAGGAGCCCGAATATTGGCTGGACCGCGTCTCCAAGATGCTAAGGATGCTACACTGTATGGAGCCGGAATAGGTCGAGTTGGTAACCTTTATATTTGAGAAGGAGGCCAGCTTGTGGTGGGATAGTGTTCTACGGACTGTTGTAGTTGACTATGTATGGACGTGGGCAACATTTGAGAACAGCTTCCATGAGAAGCACTATCCCCTTACATACCGGCATGAGAAGGAGAATGAATTCTTGCGCCTCAGACAGGGAGGCATGTCAGTGACAAAATACGAGCACCGGTTTACGGAGTTAGGCTGATACGTTCCTACTATACTTGCTGACGCATAGATGCGGATGCGACATTATTTCGAGGGTCTGCGACCTGATATTCGCTTGAAGATGTGTTGTGCTAGCATACCCTCCTATGTTGAGCTAGTACACATGTCTATGCAAGCAGATCAGGATGGGGATCGATTGTCACGTTCTCGTGGGATTATGATCCCTAGGCCACGACCAGATATGCCGAGCATTCCATTCCTCGACAAGAGGTCCCGTACCGACTCTCCTCCCAGGATCACGGCGCCACTAGTTCCGATGAGGTGACCTGGTGTGACCTGTACGTATTGTGGGAGACTAGGTCATGCTGCGGAGTGTTGTTTCACTCGTATGAGAGACAATGGGTTTTCACCACCGCAGAGAATCGACCGCCCTCACCCTCAGGTTCTATCGACTCCACCCCTACAGACTGCACCTGCACACCCCTCGTTTCGACCGTCAGCACCCTGATTTAGGCTGCCTCAACGGCCCATGGTTCCGCAGCCGAACCGTCAGCAGCAGGCTCGTATGCACTCACTTACAGCTGAGGTATCCGAGGGATCAGAAGTAGCACCCATGGCTTTTGAAGTCACAGCCCAGATTCAAGGTACGCCTGTCTTCTTATTGGTGGACACCGGGTCCACTATTTCGATCATCTCATGCGCTGTAGTTAAGCGACTAACGTTGGTTACTGCTCCTACGAAGGGAGTGAGGCTTACTACCGCTACAGGAACCTTTTCAGACATTACCTGGATTTATGAGGCTTGCTCGATAGATTTGGGTAGCAGGACAGTGTGCGTCGACCTGATTGTCGCCCCATTATGGCACTATGATGTTGTTCTCGGTATGGATTGGCTCACCGAGATGAGGGCGGAGATAGATTGCGAGACCAAAGTCGTGACAGCCTACGGACCTGAAGGCACGGTCTTTACTTTTCCAGTTCAGGTCAGTTGGCCCTGTCGAGTTAGTTGTTGCGCTGTCTTGTTAGAACGTATGATGGTCCGATGTTGGAAGATACAACTGTGGTTCAGGACTTTACAGACGTGTTTGAGAAGATCCCGAGACTACCTCCTCGGCATGAGATTGACTTTACCATAGACCTTACGCCTGGTGCGACACCTATTTCATTGCCGACTTATCGCATGCC
Organism: Magnolia officinalis; assembly: GCA_021015155.1. Taxonomy (NCBI): domain Eukaryota; kingdom Viridiplantae; phylum Streptophyta; class Magnoliopsida; order Magnoliales; family Magnoliaceae; genus Magnolia; species Magnolia officinalis. The sequence goes on along the minus strand of JAJHSJ010000006.1, from coordinate 40,815,293 downwards.
TCCATGTGAGATGGAGGAGCTGAAAAAGCAGATCGATGGTCTGTTGGAGGCCGGTTTCATACGACCTAGTGTGTCTCCATGGGGAGCACCAGTGTTGTTTGTGAAGAAGAAGGACGGGTCACTACGATTGTGTATCGATTATCGCAGACTGAATCAGGTGATGGTGAAGAACAAGTATCCCTTGCCCAGGATTGATGACCTGTTTGATCAGTTGAAGGGGGCACGTTATTTTCGAAGATCGATCTACAGTCAGGGTATCATCAGTTGCGCGTCGGGGATGAGAACGTGCAGAAGACGGCTTTCAGGACCAGTTTTAGACATTATGAGTTCCTCGTCATGTCGTTCGGCCTTACGAACGCACCAGTCGTGTTCATGGACTTGATGAACAGGGTGTTTCGGCCATTTCTTTTCCGATTCATCATCGTGTTTATAGATGACATTTTGATATACTCTAAGAGTCGGGAAGAGTACGAAGGACACCTGCGAGTAGTGTTAGGTACTCTGAAGAAGAACCAGTTGTTCGCACAGTACAAGAAGTGCGACTTCTGGAAAGAGGAAGTCAAGTTTCTGGGACATGTAGTGTCCAAGGAAGGGATAGCGGCGGTTCGGTTACTGAGGTGAGGAGTTTTTTGGGCCTAACAGGCAATTATCGACGCTTCATTCGGGACTTCTCAAAGATAGCCAGACCTTTGTCTCAGTTAACTCGAAAGGATCTGAAGTTCGCCTGGAATAAAAAGGCGGAAGCATCTTTTCAGGAGTTGAAGGACAGACTGACGTCCGCCCCTGTGCTAGTATTGCCAGAGCAAGGGGTCAAGTATATGATTTACACCGACGTGTCTCGAGTTGGTTTGGAATGTGTCCTTATGCAGAAGGACAGGGTGATTGCATATGCCTCGAGACAATTGAGGAAACACGAGGAGAATTACCCTACGCACGACCTCGAGTTAGCAGCGGTCATATTTGCATTAAAACTCTGGAGACATTACCTCTACGGAGAGGAGTTCGAGCTTTTCTGCGACCACAAGAGCCTTCGCTATATATTCACTCAGAGGGACTTGAATATGAGGCAGTGCTGATGGATAGAAACCTTGAAGGACTTCAAGTTCGAGGTTTCCTACCATTCGGGCAAGGCTAACCTTGTGGCAGACACATTGAGCCGCAAGAAGATGATAGCATTTGTGGCTCCGCTGATGGTTGAGGAATGACACATGGCGAAATTCATGCGTGACTTTGAGCAGAAGCTCATGGTAGAGGAACCGTTTGAGAGTATTGTGCACATTCATGTGTGGCCACTTATTGATGATAGGATCATTGAGGCCTAGAAGGATGATGGACGATTGTCTGAGCTTCGAGAGCAGGCTAGCGACGATGAGGATGCCGAGTGGAGAGTTGGTACGGATGGGGACTTATGTTACCGTGGCCGCCTATGCGTCCCAAATCTTCATGGCATGAGACAGGAAGTCCTCTAGGCTGCACATAATTCGAAATTGGCAATGCATCCTAGAAGCACGAAGATGTATCGCGATATGAAGAGATCGTACTGGTGGGACAACATGAAGCTCCACATAGTAGATTATGTGTCCCGTTGTCTCACCTGCCAGCAGGTCAAGGCAGAGCATCGCCGACCTCCTAGACTGCTTCAGCCCATGCCCATAGCAGAATGGAAATGAGATTTCATTTTCATGGATTTCATCTCAGGGCTACTGAAGATGAGGAAGGGACATGATTCCATTTGGGTGATTGTGGACCGGTTAATGAAATCGTTCCATTTCCTCCCTATTAAAGTTTCGAACTCGATAGACGACTTAGCCAGATTATACATCAAAGAAATAGTACGTCTACATGGAGTTCCTCTGGAGATCATGTCGGACCGAGACACGCGATTCACATCCATCTTCTGGACTCGTATCCAGGAAGTGATGGGTGTGAAGTTGAAGTTCAGTACCGCGTTCCACCCACAGACCGACGGGCAGACAGAGCGGGTGAATCAGATTTTAGAGGATATGCTGCGGGCATGTGTTTTGGACTTCAAGGACATTGGGATGACTGTCTCCCGTATGCAGAGTTCGCCTACAATAACAACTTTCAGGAGAGTATTGGTATGGGTCCTTACGAGGCCTTGTATGGGAGCCCTTGTCGAGCACCGCATTGCTGGGCAGAGGTTGGCGAGCATAGTTTGATTGGCCCAGAGTTAGTACAGGCGACCTCAAAGAAGATCGATATTATCAGGCGTCGACTTCTTACAGCTCAGAGCAGACAGAAGAGTTATGCCGATACGAGGCGGCGACCGCTAGAGTTCGAAGTTGGGGACCATGTATTCCTCCAAGTTTCCCCCATGAAGGGAGTCCTTCGATTTGGTATAAGGGAAAACTTACGCCGCGGTTCATTGGCCCATTCCAGATATTAGACCGAGTGGGTGTGTTGGCATACCGTCTTGCTTTGCCCACACCACTTGCGGGCGTGCACAACGTATTTCATATATCTATGCTGAAGAAATACGTTCCTGATCCTTCCCACATTATCAGATGGGAGCAGGTGCAGTTGAGAGAGGATGCTACATATGTATTGCGTCCGACGCGTATCCTAGACAAGAAGGAGCAGGTGTTGCTAGTAAGGTCATCCCACTTGTGAAGGTATTATGGACGCATCACACTAAGGAAGAGGCTACTTGGGAGATAGAGGCCGAGGTCCGAAAGAACTACCCTCAGATTCTCTTACTTCAACGGAAAGGTATTAATTTCAAGGATAAAATTTTTCTTTAAGGCCGAGGTCAGTTGAAGTTGTTTCATCACACGAGACGTGCTTAGCGAATCAGGGCTGTACTTCGGTTGGCGACAGTGGTTAGGCCACGCGGAGTACTTACGCACTTCATGTCGTTCAACTTGTCGTACGCTCGGGCTAGTCGAGCTCGTCAAGTTACCCGATTGACCCGATGTATGTTCACCATGTATGGACGCCACTGCCTGAACCTAAGGTACCAAACTCACCAGTGAAATCCTGTTTAACCTTGGTACCTCGATCCGCTAAGACTCATGAGCCGGACATGATGGTATGGGACATCCTGGTCCAGTTATCGGCCTACGCTGGGGCGGTGAGCCTCCTAGTAATGACCAGTGACCAACCCAGACTCGTGAGCAGAATACAGTGATATGGGACACTGTATTCGAGTTGTCGGCCTACACTGATCAAGTGACGAGCCCTTTGTAGTCACCTCGAGTGTACTCTGAGTCTACGTGGAGGCGACGACCCTTCCATAGCAACAAGAGTATAAATTAGGCCTGCACTGATCAGGCGACGAGCCCATTGCAACAACCCATTACAACATCGTATGAGATTTACTAGGACTGACGACCCTAGAATGGATCCTTGTTTGAGAATGATATAAGGGAGGTACCTTAGTTTCTCAATCCTGCTGTATAAAAAGGACTAATAAAAACTTGGTAATCACGCTCATAACATCGCACTGCATGTGCCTCGGGTTGAAGAGCACAGAGGGAAGAAAGCATGCCGTGACCGTAAGATGGTGTCGCACGAGGGAATGTAGGCGAGGGCATGCATCATGAATACATTTCATCCTTGTATTAATAAGAGTATCTAGGAATGTCTGATATGTCTGCTTTATCATTACTGTTTGACTGAATTGATAACATGTTAACCTTTACTCTATGATTCCACTGAGTTGATCACTCACTCCCACGTTCTGGGATGGTGTTCTGAACACCCACCAGACCCTGTCTTAGTTGCAGATGATGATGCGACTCAGGAGGCGGAGCCTGATTACTATGACGATCAGGACGAGTTCTTGTATATGCAGTTCGCCGGCGGTTTCGTTTAGGTCATCCGGATCGACGGGGCTACAGGGCTTATCAGTGTAGTTGAACTATTTTTGACATTTTGATTTTTAAACTATTACATGTATATGGTGACTCAGTGATGTATTCATACTCTAGAGACTGGGCGTGAACTTTTGGCTCATATACGTCTATATATACATCTTTCAGTCTTCCGCTTGCGTTATATTAATTGATCTGGAGTATGAATTACTGTTTTGGTATAATCCCACTCATGATTAATGCACTAACACGGACAACATTCAATCATAAGCATATATGTTGCATAAGTGATGTTTTGGAACTCGGGAGTTGAGTTGCTGCTCGACCCCCGATTTAGGGCATTACAGAAGTACTTCAAAGAATATATAATCTTAAAGAAACATTTATGAGAGGTGTTGTAACGACCCGTAAATTTCCGTACATTGGCTCGAGTACGACCTCGACCAGAAATCAATTAGGATTAAATCCTTTAGAAATTTGACAAAGTTAACTAAGTACTAAACTCGGTTAGCCATGAAATCCGTTGGGATCGCTTTAAATACGATCTGCAAGACCCAAACCTTGCAGAATCTGTGACTCTAGGTTACCGTAAAGTTTAGAACCAAACTCATTTCCCGGCTGCTCTCGGGAATGAAACGAAACTTCGTATTAGGTCTAGATCGCACCTCGGGAGTCCGATTAACACGAAGCTAAGGAACTAGGACCGCCCCACTGGGCTTGACAATCATCTCAAAAATCAGCTCCGGCCGATGTCCCACGGCCATTCGTTTCGATCCGGAGCGAGGGTGTGTGAAAAACACTATTCCCATCCCAACATAAATATCAGGAATAGTGATTTGGCATCATTCGGTTGCGCGTCAGTATTAAGCAACCTGACCGTCAGAATCAGACCAAATTACACCCTCGGATTAAGAAAAATTTCAGGAACATTTACATGTACTTAGAATTTCTGATCGTGGCCCACTGACCGTTGAACTGAAAGTGGTCCGCCACGTGCGATCTGGGAATCCGATCGAGTCGAAAACGTAATCCCACGTAGATCCGTAGATGGTGAGCTTAAGTCTGACGTTTGGCTCAAGGAGGGCCACCAGAACACCCCTTTTGAGCTTGGAAAGTGGCGAATTGCCTATGTATGCAGCCACCCTTGAACCTGAGTCTATTTTAGACATGATTTTGGCTATAAAAGGGGCTTAGAACAGCCCCTCTCACAGCCATACGAATTTGAGAGCAAACCCTTAGAGAGAGAGAGAGAAAAGAGAGAGAAAGGCTTGGAGTTCTTGGCCGATCTTCCTCCTGCTGCTTCCACTCATCACACGGCCTACACCGCCTTATTCCAGGTGTTTTCCCGGCGGTGTCCATCCCATTTGAAGGTAAGAAACCCTAACCCTAGGTCTGATTTGAGGTTGGTTAGTGGTAGGTTATGAAAAAGCTAATCAGTTACGCTCTTTAGGCTAGGAAACTCCCGTATACGGAAGCTCCAACACCCTTGCTGATTCGTTGGAATTCCAAGGGCTGAGGTGAGGACTTTAAGTGTATAAGTTACGGTTTTCAACGCTTTCAATGTCAGATAATGATAGATTCATGATCTGCATGCAAATGCACATGTACAAAGTGCTTTCCGTTTCCTGTTTCGATTAGCGATGTAGAATATGGAATTTCACATACTCTAGATATACGTAGAAATACCGTATACGTATTTTTCTTATGAAAATGTTTGACATGTTTATTTAATGTTTGATTATATGATATGTGGATAAAATGCTAGTTTGGCGAAAGGAATCGCAAAAATACATGTCCGTGTGTAAATGCCTAGTATGTTGAAATTGTGTATTCTAGAAATACCGTATATATGTGGATTTTGGAAATGCTATTGTAATGACTATTTGCTGTATGATTATGAAATACATGGGTAAAATACTCACGCGGCGTAGGGACAGCCCTAACACGTACTTTGTTAACATACGTCATGTATGTTGAGATAGTGTATTCTAAGTATTTATGAAAATGCTCGTGTGTGTAAATGATCACGTACTAGTGCCTTAGAGAGGTGCTGACATGGGATTCCCGACTCCCTTAGAGACATGTAGGATTCCCTCCATGCGGTGGTTCGTTAGAACCACTCACCTGTAATGTGTACATAATTGTATCCCTATGGGGATAGTGCTTTATCACATGCCTTACAACATGCTTTACTTCATGTTTTATAACATGCCTACTAACATGCTTGTATTGCTTGTTTATCATGCTTTACTTCACATGCTATTAATGAAATCTGTTTGAGTTTGGGACTATGTATAGAGTCCAAACATTCGGTACCAGACTTGCGATTGTGGCTGAGATTCATGTCGCCACAAAGGACGTGTCTGGCGAACCCAAGTCGTACTTCGGTTGGCGATAGTGGTTGGCCACACGGAGTGCTTTTGCGCTCCATATCGCTCAACTTGTGGTGCGCTCGAGCTAGTCAGGCTCGCCAACTAAACCGAAGTGTAATTGTGTGTTCACCCTGTTTGGTCGCTACTGCTTGAACCTAGGGTACCAAACTTACCAGTGGCGATCCCCGTTTAACCATGGTACCTAGATCCGCTAAGTCGCATGAGCCGGGCATGGTGGTATGGGACACCGTGGTCGAGCTGTCGGCCTACGCTGGGGCCTTGTGCCCCCCCGTAGTGACCATTGCGCAACCAAACTCGTGAGCCGAATATGGTGGTATGGAACACTGTATTCGAGCTGTCGATACTTCGGTGAGAGCCGAGTACGGTGAGATCTGTACTCGTGCTGACGGGCGACGAGTCCTCCGTGGTATCATCGAGTACACTCCAAGAGTCTGTGATTGGCGACGAGTCTTTCACAGCAACTAGAGTGTGAGTTGAGCCGAGTACGGTGAGACCTGTACTCGAGCTGACGGCTAATGATTGAGCCGAGTACGGTGAGACCTGTACTCGAGCTGACGGCCAGCAATTGAGCCGCATACGGTGAGATCTGTATCCGCGCTGACGGGTGACGAGTCCTTTGCGATGCCTTCACTACGCTTCTCAAACTATAATATCGTATGAGAATAACTAGGATTGACGACCCTAGAATGGATTATGTTGGGAATGATACAAGAGAGGTACCTTAGTTTCCCAATACTGCTGATTGAAATGGATTAATAAAAAAAAAACTTGGTAATCATGAGCATCATCGCACCGCATGTGCTTTGTAGATGTGGCGCACTGAGGGAGTAAGCATTCGCGAACGTAAGATGATGTCGCTTGAGGGTGGTTTGGCAAGGGCATACCGCATCATATCATTTCATTTTTGCACTTAACAAGAGTAGTTAGAAATGTTTGATTTGTACTGCTTTATCATTACTGCTTGATTGAATTGATAACATGTTAACCTATGCTTTATTGTTCCACTGAGTTAGCTACTCACTCCCACGTTACGAGACGGTGTTTGCAACACCCACCAGACTCTGTTGCAGGTGTAGATGGCGCCTTGGTTCAGGAGCCGGAGCCCGACTTTGATGAGGATCAGGAGGAGTTCTCCTTTATGCAGTATTCTGACGGCTTTGCTTAGGCCGGCTGCATCGCGGGATTTTCAGGGCCTCTCTTGAGAGTTGTATTTTGATTTTTGACTTAGAAACAATACATGTATATTGGTACTCAGTTAGTACTCATACTCTGGAGTTCATAAAAATTTTGTTACTTTACATACTTTGAATATAAAATTTCAGTCTTCCGCTTGCCTCTATACAATTGAACTGGAGTATGAATTACTGTTTTGGTATAATCTCATTCATGTTTATTGCGCTAACTCAGACAACATTTAACCAGCATTGTGTATGTTGTATAAGTGATGCGTTGGAACTCGGGAGTTGAATTCATACTCGACCCCCAAATTTCAGGGCGTTACAGGTGTTTGAAAAAATAGTTGACACTATTAAGCACAAAGATGTCGTGAATGTTGCCCTAATTATGTGTGTAGAGTGGTTTGTTAAGGGCACTGACACCAAAACTATGTGCAACATAAAGTATATTGACCTAGTCGATTCTTTAGAAGATTTCTATAGCTATCTGTGGGGTAGTTTGGCCTTCTGTACAATGTCTAAAGGGTCGAATGTATCGTGATGGCATCACATGGGAATCACTATAATGTATACAGCTGCATTTTTCCTCTACAAGTAAGGATTCTTTCCTTATTCCACATAATTAGAGTTTATATTAAAGTATAGTTTCTTAACCTCATGTGATTTCATTGTAACAGATATGGGCCGTAAAGAGAGTACCGACCCTTAAAAAGTGTGTGATTTCATATCTTCCCTCTCAAATTCATGCTTCATTCAATATTGAGGCTGGAAGGGTTAGAGGTACAAAAAAATATATGAAAAATTTGAGAGTAAAGATGTAAGCCAAAGTATTTCAAGCTATTTGGTCACTTATTTTAATATATACGTTCTGTACATGAACATAAAACAAGTTCTTTTGCAGACTGAAATAATCATTATCTTGGAACCCACCATTGAAGAACTGGAAACGGACATCATTTGCTTAGTCCGTGATAGGTTTTAAGTGAGATGTTATGAAAGTCTTTTTTTCCTGTTGGATATTACTAATTTCATTTGTTTGGTCCATAATACCAATGTATCAAAAAAAAATATCCCGACTCTTATATATTTATTGTATATTTTGTAGGTTATTAAAGCTAAGGAAGACGAGGATAGAGAAGAGAATAATAAGGAAGATGAGGTTGGGGAAGAGAATAATGATGAAGAAGACAGAGAGAGAGAGAGAGGAAGAGGGAGAGGAGATTATGAAGGCATATGATTTGACGGAAGAACTGAAGAATGAGAGGTAGGAGTTGAAGAAGGAGATGAAATGGTTGATTAAAGAGAGGAAAGAGTCAAGGGAGGAGTTAAAGAATGAGAAAGAATGTTTAAATAAAGAGGGGGAAGAGACTAGACAAGAGTTAAAAAAAGGAGAGAGAATGTTTGAATAAAGAAATGGAAGAGTTGAGGCATAAGGAAGAGAATATGAAGGAGAGAGCAGAGTTGAAAAAATAGAAGGAAGTGTTGAGGATAGAGATAGAATAGTTGAATGAGAGAGTGCAATTGAAGATGGAAAGGGAATTATTTTTGAAAAAAAAAAATCTAAGACTTAAATAAGGAGGAAAAGGAGCTGAAGAAGTAGAAATGTGAGTTTTTGAAGGAGTGGGAAGATTTAAAGAATCATAAGGAGGAGTCGAAGAAGGAGAAGGAAAAGTTTTTTTTTTTTTTTTTTATACACAGATAGAGCAATTTTTAAAGGAGAATGAGGAGGAGTTGAAGAAGAAAATGAAAGTAGAGGATATGGAAGAGAATGAACATGGGAATTGAGAGTTGGAGATTCAACCCTACTACGACAGATGGTACTGTAGTAGAGAAAGAACTCATGTCTACTCTTGTTTATCAAAGGAGAACTAAAAGGACCTTGAAGCTGTAACATCCCGAATTTTCACAACCAGAGTTTATACTCGTGCCCGAGAAAACTGAGTGTTAATAATGTATAAACTTGGATGCTTTAAAAATTGCACCGTATTTTTTTTTTTCATTTAGATCACATTCAGATACATTTCTGAAGGTAACATTCACAAGAATAAAATCAACTGTATTGATTATTTAATCAGTGTAAAAGAATTAAGTAAATAATCAAATGCCCTCTCAATGGGAGCTTATTACATTTATCGAGTTCGCAGCGGAAGTATAAAACTAAATAGCAAAACTATCTTTGAATTCTTTTAGTATAGTCTTCTATAGGGAGATGGTCCTCTATGTCTTCAATCTGTACATCACTAACATCATCTATACGGTTGGGAGAGGGTCAATGCCCTCCTCATAGTGATGATTATCCTTTAAGATTAACAATAATTCAAGAGATTCATAACAGTAATGTAAGGGTTCTGATATGTCTCATACTCCACTAATACACAAGGTATCAGTATGCGCAAACAACCTACATGAGATGTATGTCTAGCAAAGTGTGTAGGGCTCGTCATACTTAATGATCATCACAATGTGGAATATAATTCATAGAAAATTTGACTCGACCTGCATCCCATAACTACGGATATTTGCCGACATGGCCAACGCTAACGTGGATTTACGTGAATATCTCAAGACAACACAATACGCGGTTGAGGGATTTACGTAACACGATGTGTTCATGGAATGACTATCCCGAAAAAGTGATGTACCACGCATGAAGATTTACCTACATCGATTGTGCACCATGCCAACCAACCCACGGAATTACGAGACGACCAAGAGGGCCACTATCCGTAACACATTACATCCATGATAAGATATTCGATTCACTAGTTGTGATACCTCTTAACACATCACTTGCACTTATAGAAACAGAATTACGGAGGTTCTAGAATATCAAGACACATGCCCAAGCCTTAAAGATGAATAACACATGACCAATATAATAAAGAGAAGAGTGACAATGGTCAACTCAAACAGTGGCAATGGCCAACATAACAAATAGGAGAGTGACGATGGTCAACTTAATAAAAGAAGAGTAGCAATGACTAACTCAATAAATAGAAGAGCGCCAACGGCTAATTCAATAATAAGGAGAGAGGCAATGGCCAACTCAACAAAAAGACCAGTGGCAGAACCAACTCAAATACAGAGACGAGTGGCAGGGCCAACTCAATAAATTTGATAAGGCAAGGGCAAAGCTTATATCCATGGCCCCACATAAATTCAGAAAGATCACTTGTAATCAACATTATACTGTAAGCCAATGACAAATAATTGATGGTGAAATATATAATCGCATGGAAAATTCAAAGTAATATGAAGGCATGTAAAAGGCAAGATAAAATAACATGAAGGCATGTAAAAGGCAGGTTAAATATAGCAACTTAAATTAATGTAAGCCTAAAGGATAACCCTCACCATACGGATTTGAACGGATCTTAGAAAGAGGAGGGAAATTGGTTGGCATGACTTCCTCTTTCTCTTTCTTTCCTTTTTTTTTTTTCTTTCTTTTCCTTTCTTTTCCTCTTTCTTTCTCGTTTCCTTTCTTTTCTTTTCTTTCCTTTCCTTCCCTTCCTTTTCTCTTTCCTTGTTACGTCCAACACCCTGCTGAATGCTGCTCTCTCTCTCTCTCTCTCTCTCTCTCTCTCTCTCTCTCTCTCTCTCTCTCTTTCACGTCTCTTTTCTTCTCTCTTATGATGCTCTTAAAACGGTGGGGTGGAAAGTCCCTTTTATAGCTTTCCCGAAGCTAGAGATCCTGTGCGTAACACCTCTTATGCAATAAGGATGCTTGCGAACTTCCCTGCACAATAGCGCGTGCGTAACCAACAAGTTGGGATTGCTACCCGGTAGTAATCGCACTCATGTGCATCCACGTACGGGGTTGACATACCTTTGGTCGGTTTTGGCTGGCTGACAAGGTGAACGGTTTGGATCTCCACATAGACCAGTCAAGGTGGCCCACAACATCTCCAAACCGACGTTGTCTATTTAGTTGCAAGAGGCTTCGGTTCCGACTCTTTGATGGGGTCGATGGGGCCCACTTGTATGATCTTTAAATGGATCTAGGTTGTTCATTGGCTTCGTGGTGTCGATCTAGGCCACGAGTCGAGATTTGGATTGGATCCAAGTTTTAGGTGGGCCACACTACTAATTAACGCAGTATTGCCCATACATGCTGTAGCTAGCTTGTGTGTGTGCATGGGTGTACCTGGTCGGCAAGGTTTGTCCGAAATCACCTCCCAGGCATGATGGACGGTCTTGATCTTCCGTACGGGCGATGATGGTGGCCCACAACAATCTCAAATGAGTTGTCCATTCACTGCAAGCGGAAGAAATCCTCCGTCTTCAGGATTCCTCGGGTCAAACCCGGTTTGACTACGTTATTAAGGTCAGTGCGCTACGGGTACACCACTCCTAGTGCATGCACAACACCTGTGTGGGGCCCATAGTGGCATCTTCTGAGGAATCCACTCCATCCATCCGCGTTTCCATCTAATTTAAGGGGTTGTGCCCCAAATTGAGGCATATCCAAAGATCAGATGGGCCGTACTACATGAACTCGTGTGTATTATGGTTTCCACCGTTGAAACCTTTAGTGATGTTTATTTGTCATTCAACCTGTCCAGAAGATCATACAGACTTATATGAAAGGAAATATCTTACTATGACTACCCGTGATCTTTTATGGTCGTCAAAATCAACGGTTAAGGGGCTGATCTGTCAATTGGGTCACTTTTACAATGATCTAAGGGATGAAACCCGACGTGTATGGCTAATTCATGATATAAACGCATGGTGTAAAATTTCACATTAAACGGATGGTGGGAACCATGTGATACAGAATTCAGGGGTCTAGGTTTATGCCATTTTCATAGTTATTATTGATATGAGATTTTTGGGAGATCTAATGGTTCTACGTAGTTGTATGCACCTTTCTAAACAATTCTTACAAACGAACTTTCATCTAAATCATTACGGATAATTGGTTATTCGCTAATTTACTTAAGGGAAGTACATAAGTCAAGTCTCATGATGGATAGTCAAGTCTTTAAAATCAATGGTCAGATGGCTTGATCTATGAATGGAGATCATTCCCAACAGTTAGGTTTGTGTTAGGGCAAGGATGTAAGGCTATGACAATTGAATTGGTATAGTACACACGTATATATTACGTTGAATCTTATGGTAACGCTTGAGAACTTTCGATGTTTGAGTATCGAAAGTGTGTACGGGTGAATGGTTAGCAACAACCCTAGGGTAGAGTCGGTGCATCACTGTAAATGAACAAGTTGCTTGGTATGAGTAAATGGTCAGCAACAATCCTAGGGTAGAGTCGACGCCTCATTGCAAATGAACAAGTTGCTCGGTATGAGTGAATGGTTAGCAGCAATCCTAGGGTAAAGTTAACACTAGGGGTGTACACGAACCAAGCTAGCTCAGTTAGCTTGCTCGATTTGACTCGGTTCGAAGCTGAGTTCGAGCCGAATCGAGCTGATTTTTTGAGCTCGAAAATGAGTTCGAGCCGAGTTTGAGCTGGCCCTAGCTCGACTCGACTCGACTCGGATTGAACCCAACTTGAATCGAACTTGGATCGAACCATTTCAGTGACTCGGTTACTTTGATAATGATGTTGCTCACCAAGTGTTTGATAAAATGACTCAACAAAGTGTGGCTGATGGCAAGGAAGGTATGAATATGAAACAAATACCCTTTTTTTTCTTGATTTTTATGTTGCTTAGAAGGTGTTTGATAAAATACTTGTAAAACCACTGCTGCTGTTTTACATAAAGTGAGATTTTGAAGGTGTAGTCCATGTGTTTGTGAAAATGCTGCACAGGTGAGCTCGGCTCGATCTTGGCTCGAACTCGGCTTGAACTAGCGTAAGCTGCTGACCGAACCGAGCTGAGTTATCCAATTAGGCTCGAGGACTGAGCCGAGCCGAGTTCGAGCTGAGGTCAGCTAGTGGCCAAGCCGAGTCGAGCTGAGGCCAGCTCGACTCGATTTGACTCAATATGCACCCCTAGTTGGCGCCTCATTGCAAATGACCATCAATATGATGAAATTGACCGAGGACTCTCTGAAATTGACCGAGAACTTGCCATATTGGCTTCTTGAAAGAGGGACGTTAATCTTCGGGGTCAGTATTCCCATCCAATCTTTCAAAGTCTCAATTTTAGTAGTAACTTCACAATTTAAACAAAATATTCAGACGTTTTCGAATTAAATCATGCACCATCATATTACATCAAAACATAAACTACATTACAACATAAATCATTCCAACACAAAATAAATTACAAATTACATTATTCCTCAGGTATTTGAAACTTGCACCTTCAATAATTATGCCCTGTTTGTTTGCATCTTCCGCACTTTACTATTTTCCGTTCCTCTCCACGTGAAAGAATTCTTATCTTTTTAGTCTTCCAACTGACTTCTTTTGTCATGGGGATTTAATTCTCATACAATACTCCCTGAATTCGTGTGATATTTTCCATTGGCTCTTGTCACGTACTGGGTACACGGATTCGTAATATGTGATTTGGTAATTTTGTGTCGTATAGAATTGGGAGCAGTATGAGTAATGCAGAAGATTATAGTTTATACATGCTGAAAGGACATGCAAACAAGGGAACCCCTTTACGTTAAACTCGTGACATGTACATGAAAACTCACTGAGCTTAACTGTATCATTATAATTTCTCACAACATAGTACTCATCACGAGAAATTGTATGACAACGGACATCTTGTGCCATCGGTACAAGATCTTTTAACTATTCCTCGGCCCATGGTGTCAACGACCCAATAAATGATGATCCAAATTCTCCTCTTATATAACATATTCTGAATTTTAAATCTTACTACCTCTATCAATATAATCACGGGGTATTCTCGTGCTTTTTTGAAGAGAGCATCAACGCACTCAGATATGTTTGTAGTAATCAAGTTGAATCTTTTTCCTAGAAAATGCGAAGATGCCAATCTTTCGTACCCTATTTCTCTCAATCATGCATATGTTGAAGATGACCTTCCTTGTTGATGAAGTGTCTTCAGTTCCCTTGATCCGCAATAGCTATAGATGCTCCCAATGCAAGTCGTTGGTGTCGGGTCAGGTATTTTAAGAAATCTTCTCTATTAAATATTGTTCTTTAAGTGATGGAGAGATTCTAGAATATTAATCATTCAAAGGATTCCAGCTTAATAATTTGTTATTGAATGTGTTGCTGAATGATCCTTGAATGGTGAAGTTCATTCTTTAATCCAATCTATTGACTCAACGGTGATTGCATTTAGGAAGGGATTGAAGGATGAACTCCCATGAGAAAAGGGATTTAAGATGGTAGGTAGATATTCTATAGTAATAACTCTCTTAAATCTCTCTCTTTTTCTCAATGCAAACCAATAAACCAAGCTTTTGTATATAAAGACAAAAATTCCAACAGTAAAAAAAATGGGCAAATTCTGTCCAAATTCGACGTCATTGAAGTGTGCTTGATGTCATCGAAGATCACCTTCGATGTCATCGAGTGATAGTTCGATGTCATTGGGATTTCTGCTTAAGGCTTGTTGGACAATCTCACTTAATTGTTTGATGTCATCGAATATGCTTTGATGCCATCAAAATTTGAATTTCGATGTCATCAAATGCAATTCAATGAACTCGAAGAGTTCAGTTCATTTTCCTTAAAACACTCCGGAGAAGTCCGGTCCATTTTCGATGTCATCAAACATATCTTCGATGCCATCGAAGTTTGAATTTCAATGTCATCGAAGCAATTCAATGTCATCGAAAAGTTCATGATTTTCCAATAAAACTCTTTATACAAGTCAGGCTCAAGTTCGATGTCATCGGTCATATGTTCGATGTCATCAAAATTTGAATTTCGATGTCATCGAGTATTTAAGTGTTTTTCGACTTGAGCTCGCTGGGCATGAGTGCTTATTTTTCGATGACATCAAGACTGGTTCGATGTCATCGAACATGTAAATTCGATGTCATCGAACTCTATTCGATGTAATCGATTATTGTCCCAGAAAATTGATTTGGTTGCTAGAAAAAATTCAAACCTTTCTCAATGTCATCGAGTACCGTTCGATGACTCAAAAGTTGCAGAAAAGTTATGATTTTTGCAACTTTATTTTCTAATCTATCGAAGATGTTTTCCTAGTTGTTTTTGGGAAAGAATAGTTCATTTTTACGAAAATAATTACCTAAGGTGTTTTGGTCATGGGATGTGAGGTTTCATTTATCTTTGAAGATCTTTTAAACACTTCCTCTTTGTTGAGTCTTTAGCTTGTAGTCTTCATGTGGAGCTCACTAGACTCTATGACTCAAACATCACATTAATTGACAAACAAAGGCACTTTCAGTAAAGCTAAAAGAACTAAAGAATAAGTGGGGTGCTAAACTTTTCAAGTTTACAACCAGAGCTTAGATGGATATGAAGGAATAAAATCCTAGTGGACGATATGTTATACTAGAGCTATGAAATTTCAAAGAGGCAAGGAAGGCGACCTTAAATGTATACCAAAGCAAATGAATAATACTCTTAAATGTAAGAGATGCTAAATAGAAGGTAAGTAGTCTCATGTTGCATTTAGGTTTGATGTCATGGAAAATTGACCGAGCATCACATGAAATTGTCTGAGCCCTACATGAAATTGACTAAGCATTACATGAAATTGTCTGAGAACTACATGAAATTTACTGAGCTTTATATGAAATTGACTGAGCATTACATGAAAATAATCGAGCATCACATGAAATTGATCGAGCACTACATGAAATTGAACGAGTACTCAGTCAATTTCATTAAGTACTTAGTTAATTTCATGAATTCCTCGGTCAATTTCATTGACTTCTCGGTGTATTTCAGCGAGTTTTAGGTAAATTTCTATGAGTTCTTCGTAAATTTCCAGCGAGCGTTGGTTAAATTTGACTGAGTACTCTCGATGTATTACTAGCTGAATTTACACATGTAGTCGGTGAATTGTTGTTGACAGCAAAAAAAATACATTCATGAGATTTTTCTCACTGTAAACTTGACCTTTAACCCACCAGCTTTTTAAAACATCCTTACCTCCCACAGCCGCCATACTAGTGAAAGCCAAGTTGAAGAAGTAGAAGAACGGTTCTTTAGAATGAAACAAGATTTAGAACCCTTCGAAATATTGCAGAAAACCCTTATGGAGAAATCCCAAAATATTTGAAGTGTATCAATGCAACCAGTTTGAAGCAATGAACATAACCCTAAGCAGGATGACAAACGGCAGATGTAGAATGATAATATCTAGAGATTCAATGGAAATTTTAGGAAGAAAAATGATGAAAAGAAGGTGTGTTCACACGATTGCTTGCAAAGCCTATCTCAAGAACTTCCCGAAGATAGGTGGGCCCACTTTGATGTTCATGAGGAATCAGCATCGTCCATTCATTTTGCTGAACCATGCTAGGACATGGGCCTAAAAATAAGTCAGATCCAAAACAAAGTAGGCCACACAAAAGGAAAAAGTGGGTAGACAAAAGCCTACAGTTAAAACCTTATGGAGTCCACCGTTATGATTATATGCTTTTTTTTCCGTGCACACACACCATAATAGATACCCACAATGGATGCACGAACCTATGACCTAGTGTTGAAACTCTCGTAAGTCTACCACCAAGTCATGAGTAAAGACCTATCCATGGTTCACTCGTACTGGATCAACTAAAAATACAGAATATTAGCCTAATCCAAAACTTCTATGACCCATGAATATTGTTTTAAAGGTGGACATTCAATCCTCATTTTTTCTTATGTGAGTCCCGTCCCACGACCTAACATGGTCTAGCAAACAAATCAACAAGGTGGACTTCTGTAAGTGCTATGGTTTCCTGCTCCTTTGGTTGTCAAATTTTGTGGGGCCAAAAACACAATCTATGTCTTGTGTAGCATGTTGATTTGTATGTTCAAGACACTGAATCAATGCTTCAAGTGAAGAACAGTGATCTACTTCAAGAAATACAAGGTTAAGTTCTTTGTCCACTTCTGTAAGCTTCAATGTTCAGAATATTTCAAGAGCTACATCAAAAGACAAGTGCTTGTTCAAGACTCAAGTACAGCTCGAGATAATGTACAACTCAAGAACGACAAATCCAAGCTTTAGAAGATCTCAAATTCAAGCTACATCAAGTATAGAGATATCAAGTTTCATAATCTTCAAAGGTCAACCATCACCTGAAGAAATGAAGTTTCAATGTCCATACTTCACATTCAAGGTATAAATGACCTTAGATTGACCTTAGGGTATGTCATTTTGTATACATAATTCAAATTGAATAATTTTATAAGTGTTTGGTCTGTTCTAAGACTAGTCCTGGACTCTGTTCGACTAGTCCTAGAACTGGCTCGACCAGTCTAAGAAATTTCAAGACCAGTCTTAAGTTGTTGCAAATTTTTAAAATTTTTTGGTTGAGCTTCGACCAGTCCTGGAGTCTACTCGACCAGTTGTAGGAACAGTGCTGACTCATTCACGACCAGTCATGCAGCTACGACTCAAACTCCAGCAACCTTTCCTGGTTCCTCACGACCAGTCGTGGGTTGGTCACGACCGGTGGTGGACACCCTACGACCAGTCGTGGACACCCTACGACCAGTCATGGAACGATTTTATTCGATCGCGTTTAAAATTTCAAAATGCAGTTCGACCTACGACCAGTCGTGGTGGCCACACGACCAGTCGTAGACGTAGTTTCTGCATCTATAAATAGAACATGAATTTCAGAGTTTTATATCTAATTCAAGTAAAATCAAGGCATCACTTTGAGATAAGTTTGTGTTATTTTTTTAAAGGTACGTTGTATTTATTTAATATTCTCTTTTGTTAGCTTTGTCAATTTGATTTTGTTTCTATATTGCAATTTGAATTGAAAAGAGGAATTGTTGTATTCCTTCTTCTTGGAATCTAAATCAAATAGAGCTAGCCCAACTGGCTTAATTTAAAATCAATTAGAGCCTAGAACCATTTCAAAGTGAGTATTGGACAATTGAACTTCTATATTCGAACTTCTACTCCAATTGGTTCTACCGGGCGGCTACAAAAGGAGAAATCCTGGTATTTTACATTTATGTAAATTTTCATTGCTTTTGGTTTCTTTTGAGATTGAGCCAGAAAAATCTCATTGTGTTGGTTATCTAAGGAGAGCAAAAAAACTCAGAAGTGGGGTTTTTGAATTGTGTAAGCCCATTTAAAAGACACAATTGTAAAGGTTTTAGGTGAACCTGAGAAACCTATTTTCATAGTGAACGCTGATATCCCTTGTGTGAGGATATTAGGAGTGGAGTAGCAAGTTGTGGTTGTTGTTTAATAGTTGGTGTACACACAGGCGAACCACTATAATTCTTTGTGTCTTGTGGTTTGAATGTTTGTTTAATTTCTATATCTTTTATCATTCAAGTTTGTGGGATGTATGTGTGGATGTGAATGTTATAATATTTACATTTCAAGCATTGTGGGGAATGTTGTAATAATTTAGATTTCATTTCTTTGTTATTTATCTACTTATTCCTCTATATCTTGTTTGGGTTTTTGATACAAAGACCTTTCTAAGAATCAGGTTGTCCTACCATAAACCTTGGTTTTTGGTGTAAGGTTGTCCTTAGAACAACATTTGTATCAATCTCTCAATACTCATACATTTGATGTTGCTTTACATTTTAGTATTGTGAATTGATTATAGTGCTTTCTTTTATTTGTATATTAGGTTATCTTATTATTTATATTCCGCTGTTAAAGTTTTAAATTTGGCATAGTCCTATTCACCCCCCACCCTCTAGGACTCATAGCTAGGCCTTTTCAAGTGGTATCAATGCCTAATAGCTCATTCTTATTGCTATATTTTTGAATTTATTTCCTGAGCTAATTGATCTAAGCTATTTATAAGATGTCAAATTTTGATATCCATTCAGTCACTAGGCCTCCACCATTTGATGGCTCCAATTATACCTATTGGAAAGCCAGGATGAGGGTTTTCCTTAAATCCATGGATGAGAGCGTGTGGCAAGCCACAATGACTGAATGGATCCCTCCTACCACTGAAGTGACTGGTATCGATGGATCGAAATCAATGAAAGTCTCACTTTATTTTTCCTGGACCACACTTCAGAAAAGTGAGAGTAGTGTCAATGCAAAAGCACTAAATGCAATCAGTTGCGCACTATCACCGGATGAGTTCAAAAGAATTATATCCTGTGATACTGCAAAGTAAGCTTGAGATATTTTAGAAATGACACACGAGGGTACGTCAATTGTCAAGAAGTCTAAAGTCCAAATTCTCACAACTAAATACAAATGGAAGAAAACGAAATGTTCATGGACTTCTATACTAGACTGAATGACATTGTGAACTCTATGTGGGGTCTTGGCGATAAAATCCCAGAAAGTAAAGTATGTGCAAATATACTACGCTCACTACCTGAACGGTTCAACTCAAAGGTAACTGCGATCCAGGAACTTCGTGATAAGAACAATATGAGTGTAGAAGAATTAGTTGGGTCTTTACAAACCTATGAGTAAAATCTTAAAGCTCATAAAGGTAAATCTATTGCCCTTAAGTCTTCTAAATGTATTTCTCAAGAAAATTCTGATTTGGATAATTTTGAAGATGATATGGCTCTCTTAGCGAAAAAGTTTTACAAGATTTTCAAAAGTAAAAAGAGGGTTGACTTTCAAAAATCAAATGATAAGAAAAGATTTAAATCTAAATCTAAAACTTGGAAATCTTTAAAAGATAGTCAATGTTACAACTGCCAAGAATATAGGCATTTAGCGAACAAGTGTACTAAAAAGGGCAAACCTAAAAGGAAAGGAATGTTGGCTACTTGGGATGAATCTTCTGGCACTGAAGCCTCTTCTGAATCAGAAGATTTTGAAACTGAGTCGGGCAATGAAGTCAAAGCTCTTATGACTCTAGCTAAGTTCACTTTTTAGATCATGATGATTCTACTAGTGAAGAAAATCTGAATAGTGATCATGAAAATGAAGAAGATCTTCAAGATGCTTATAATGCCCTATACAAGGAAAGTTGTAAAATTGCTGTTAAACTTAAACTTCGGAAAGAAAACTTTTCAAAGCTTAAAGAAAATTTTGAAACTCTTATTTTAGAAAAATCCCATATTTCAGATTGTTTTAAAAAATGCAAATGCGATTTAGAATTCCAAACCTCCCTGATTGAAAATCTGAAATTTGAAAATGAAAAACGTAAACTTGAAATCTCTTCACTTTTAAGTTTAAAGGATACATGGGGGTATGCCCAAGGTGATCCAAAATTAGAAAAATTATTGTCTGGATCAAGAAAATGTGGCGACCGATCCGGTTTGGGCTATGATAAAAATGTTCCTCTTAAACAGAAGAATACTTCTCCTAAGTTTGTAAAAAGAGAGTCCTCAAACTCAAAAGAGAAAAATTCTAATAAAAAGTTTTTTAAAAATGCTAAAACTTTTCAATCTTTCAAAACTAAAAGTAACCATATCAACTACAAAAATCAGAACCGAAACCCTTTAGCTGAGAAAATAGTTGATCTACTTAAAGAGCTCTTAAAATCTAACTCAGTGGGTCATTCTTACAACAACTACAAACATAAGAAGACCAACTATACTCCTAAACCCAAAACAGTTATGAAATGGGTTCCTAAGGTAACTTGCTTGGTTGCCCACACGGCTTTCAAAGCTTCAAGCCATTCAAAGTGGTACCTAGACAGTGGATGCTCCAGGCACATGACTGGTGACAAAGGTCTGTTCACCACTATTAAAGACATGACTGATGGTTCAGTCACATTTGGTGATGGTAGCAACTACAGGATTATTGGCCAAGGTACGGTTCAACTTTCTAACATTCCCTTATTTGAGAATGTTTTGTACGTTGAAGGTTTAAAACATAACTTGTTAAGCATTTCTCAAATATGCAATAAAAATCATAGTGTTAAATTTTCTAACCTAGGGTATGAAATATTAAACAAAAATGGTTCTGTAATATTAACTGGTCGTAGAACTTTTGAAAACTGCTACATCGTAAGTGATTCTAGCTCATCTAATCAACTGTGTTACATGGTCCATACTGATGAGACGGAGTTATGACATAAACGTCTTGGACATGTACACTACCGCAATCTCTATACATTGAGCAAAAGAGAACTGATAAGAGGTCTACGTAAATTACAGAAAGTAGACAAAATATGTGGCGAATGCCAGATTGGCAAGCAAACTACGAGTACTCACAATAAGGTGAACTTCAATGCCACATCAAAATCACTCGAACTTCTCCACATGGATCTTGTAGGACCAACCGGGACGGAGAGTCGAGGTGGCAAAAAATACATACTGGTGATCGTGGATGATTATACTAGATTTACTTGGGTAACCTTCTTAAGAGATAAATCAGAAACCCTTGATGAAGTAAAAAGGATTGTCAAACGGATCCAAATTGAAAAAGGTTCTCAAGTTAGTAAGATTCGTAGTGATCATGGTTCAGAATTTGAGAATAGCAGTTTTGAGAAATTCTGTTGCGATCAGGGAATATCACATGAATTCTCTGCACCCAAAACACCACAACAAAATGGAATTGTTGAAAGAAAAAATAGAGTGATTCAAGAAATGACCAATGTAATGTTAAATAGTATGAAGCTTTCTAAAAATCTTTGGGCTGAAGCTGTAAATACTGTCTGCTATATAATCAACCGGGTTTATACAAGTAAATCAAATAATAAAACAGCTTATGAAATGTGGTTTGATAAGAAGCCCACTGTCAAATACTTTCGAGTTTTTGGCAGCAAGTGCTATATTTTACGTGACCGAGAAAATATGGGGAGGTTTAACACTAAAAGTGATAAAGGTATCTTTTTAGGGTATTCTTTGAACAGTCGTGCATATTGAGTACTGAATAAGAGGACTGGTGTGATTCAAGAATCCATCAATGTGGTCATTGACGATCACTTGAATACACCCGCCCCAAGTTCAAATAATGACGAAGTTCTTTTAATTAACAAACCAGATTGTAACGTCTCGAAAAATTCCGTACAAAGACCCGAGTACCACCTTAGGCAGAAATCACCCAGGACCGAAACCTTTAAAAATTAGACGAGGATTAACTAAGTGCTAAACTACATTACCTGTGAAATTAGCACTAATCGCTTTAAATACGATCTATAAGACCCAAAACGAGTAGAACAGTTAGCGCTACATTACCTTAAAACTTAGGATCCATCTCTAAACCCGGTTACTCTCGGGAGCACCTTGAAACTCCGTATCAGACCTGGACCGCATGTCGAAAGTCCGATGATCGTGAAACTATACCGTTATGACCACCTTACTGAGCTTGATAACCATCTCGGAAATTAAGTCCTGACTATGTCCAGAAACGCATAACTTGAGCTTGGAGTAAAGTGTGTGAGAAACGCGAATATCTTAGGAAACGTGCTCAGATTTAAGTGAGTTGAGTCGTTCACTTGTATTCCAAATATAAGGATTCAGACCATCAGAATCTGACCCAATTACAACCTCGGATCAGGGAAAATTTCCAACACATGTCAGTGTACTTGTGGCCCTGATTGAATACCGGTGACCGTTGAACTGAAACTAGCCCGCCATGGTCAATCTATAAATTTGATCAGACCGAAAGCTTAACTCGGCCTAGATCCAATGCCAGGGAGCTTAAGTCCGACTGCATGCAGAAAAGGAGCCTCCAGAAGTGCTCCGTTGGATCGAAACAGCCCCCATTTGGCTATAACCTAAGTATACCATGGCCATGAGGCCATTTCAACCAATTTTGGGCCTATATACAGGCCTAAACCCACCCCTCTCTCATTTCATACGAATTCCTAACCCTAGGAGAGAGAAGAGAGAGAAAAGAGAAGGAGAGAGAGAAAAAGTGAGAGAGAGAGAGTTAGCGTTTGTTCCTAGGATTCAATCCCGCCACTCCACGCACTCAACTATCACATCGGTATCGCTATTCCAGCAATTTCGACCCTGCACTTGGGTAAGAAAACCTAACCCTAATTTATTTTAGGGTTTCTTATAGTGTAAGTGATGAAATAGCTAACCTATTTTATGCTATAGGTGGCCGTTGTGCCGTAGACAAAGACTTGGTGTTTAAACTGAGTCCGTTACTCGTTTACCGGCGAAAGGTGCGGACTATAAATGTTTAGGTTATGGTTTTCAAGGCTTTCAATGTCAGTGATGATTTATGACTGACTTGATTGCTATCACATATGCTTAGATACGATGTTTCCTGTATATTACACATATATGTAAACTATGTTGATGATAATGCATTCTATGTGTTTGTTAAAATGTATGAATGAATATGAAATTATGATTGGTACTTGTTATGATTGATGGTTGGTAATACATGATGGTTGTACGTATGACAACTCCTGTGTGGAAGGATTTGCCATAATATGTGTTTTAACTAAATTATTACATGTATGTGATATATGCAGTCTAAGTGTTTGATAAAATGCTTGAATGAGAAATTGTTTAAATGTATGTAATGAGGGTGTTGAGATAGGATTCTCGACCCCCTTATCTATAGTTACAGTTTCCGTTATGTACCCCACTTTACTAATGTGTGATTTATGTATGAAATGCATATGTGTGATAACATGCGTACTACGTGTTTGTTGAAATGCTCAAATGAGATTTATATTTAAATTGGTTGTCAATGCTGCCTTGGCTATTATATGTGAATATTATTGATTGGAGTGTGTTTGGGGCTACGATGTAGTCCGGGCAATCGGTAAAGGTTTACGATTGGTGGCCGGACTGTTTTAGCCACGACGGACGTGTTCGACAAATCCGAGTCGTATGCTGTTTGTTGACAGTGGTTAGGCCACCCGGAATGCTTATGCACTTCATATCGATCAAATCAACGTGCGCTCGTACTAGTCGAGCTTGTCGAGTAACCCGATTGGCCCGATGTATGTTCACCATGTATGGACGCCACTGCTTGAATCTAAGGTACTAAACTCACCAGTCGAAAGCCTGTTAACCTTGGTACCTCGATCCGCTAAGACTTATGAGCTGGACATGGTGGTATGGGACACTGTGGTCAAGCTATTGGCCTACGCTGGGGCGACGAGCCTCCCCGTAGTGACCAGTGAGCAACACCGCCTTGTGAGCCGAATACGGTGGTATGAGACACTGTATTCGAGCTGTCAGCCTACACTGATCAGGTGACAAGCCCTTTGTAGTGACCTCGAGCGTACTCTGAGACTGCGTTAAGGTGATGAGCTTTCCCATAGCGACTAGAGTATAAACTAGGCCTACACTGATCAGGTGACGAGCCCTTTGTAGTGACCTAGAACCACAACATCGTATGATATTTACTAGGACTGACGACCCTAAAATGGATCATTGTTTAGGAAATGATATAAGGGAGGTACCTTAGCTTCCCAAATCCTACTGTATGAATAAACCTAAGTAAGAACTTGGCTAATCACGTGCATGCACCGCATTATGTGTGCCTTTGGCGTAGCAGGTCAAGCACTGAGGAAGGGTTACATGCCGCGATCGTGAGATGAAGTCGCTGAGGGAGCGTAGGAGAGGGCATGCATTATTATTTCATATCATTCTTGCATTAACAAGAGTACTTAGGATATGAGTGTTGTATTGCTTTATCATTACTGCTCGACTGAATTGATAACATGTTAACCTTTGCTTTATAGCTCCACTGAGTTGATCACTCACTCCCAAGTTCTGGGACGGTGTTGTACACACCAACCAGACTCTGTCTTAGTTGCAAGTGATGACTCAGCCTGCGAGGTGGAGCCTGACTTCGAGGATGACGAGGAGGCATTCTCCAATATGCAGTTTTCAGGCAGCTTCATGTGAGTCGTGTCCTGATCAACGGAAATTTCTTGGATGTTGACTAAATGCCATTATACTTGCTATTTTATCTTTTTGAAACACACATGTATATCCATTTTTGGTCCATTTTGGAAAGTATACATGTATATATTTAACCTGGTAACAAGTTCACACTCTGGAGACTTATAACAGTTTATATATTTTATATATCTATCACAGTTCTTCCGCTTGCGTAATTTAACTGTCTCTGGAGTATGATATGTTATTTTGGTGTAATCCCACTCATGTTTAATGTACTAACATAGACAACATTTAATCATCATTATCTATGTTGCATAAGTGATGCGTTGGAACTCGGGAGTGGAGCTTATGCTCGACCCCCGATTTTCAGGGCGTTACACAGATACTTCATTAAATCAAACTAATACTGATCTAAGGACTGTCAAAGATCATCCAGCCACTCAAATTCTTGGAAACCCTCTCACTGGTGTGCGCACTCATAGACAACTAGAAGATATATGTAATTACGTGTGCTTTACATCCCAGATAGAACCGGCTAATGTAAAAGAAGCTCTTACTGACGAAAACTGGATAGTAACTATGCAAAAAGAGCTTAACCAATTTGTGAGAAATGATGTTTGGTATCTTGTTCCTAGACCTAAAGATAAACATATTATAGGAACTAAGTGGATTTTCAAAAATAAGTCTGATGAACTTGGTAATATAATTCGAAACAAGGCTAGACTGGTTGTACAAGGGTACACTCAAATTGAAGGCATCAACTATGATGAAACCTTTGCCCCAGTAGCTCATCTTGAATCAATCAAACTATTCATATCCATTGCATGCTTTAGAAAATTCAAAATTTATCAAATGGATGTAAAGAGTGCCTTCTTAAATGGCGATCTGCATGAAGAAGTTTATGTTGAACAACCAACGGGTTTTGAAGACCCTAAGAATGTTGATCATGTCTATCGCCTAAAAAAGGCTCTCTACGGTTTGAAACAAGTTCCCAGGACATGGTATGAAAAATTGACTAAGTTTTTACTAAGTCATAATTTTCTAATGGGAAGTGTTGATAAGACTCTTTTTGTTAAGAAACATAACGATCATATCTTAATAGTGCAAACTATGTTGATGATATTATTTATGGATCTACCTGTACTAACATGACTGTTGAGTTTGCAGATTTAATGAAATCTAAGTTTGAAATGAGCATGGTTGGGGAATTGAATTATTTCCTAGGGTTGCAAGTAAAACAACAACCTAATAGTATTTTTATTTATCAAACCAAATATGATTTGAACTTAATTAAGAAGTTCGGATTTGAGAATGGTAAGAATTTTGATACTCCTATGAGTATAACATTAAGACTCTCAAAAGACTTTACAGGTAAAAATGTGGATTCTAAAATATATCGCAGTATGATTGGTAGTTTATTTAACTGCAAGTAGATCTGATATTGCTTTTAGTATTGGTATTTGCGCTAGATATCAATCTGATCCTAAAGAGTCTCATTTAACTGCTGTGAAGCGGATTATGTGATATATCACAAGTTCTGCTAATTTGGGTCTCTGGTATCCATATGATACTAGTGTTCATTTGGCAGGGTACTTAGATGCTGATTGGGCTGGTAATATCGATGATAGAAAGTCAACCAGTGGTGGTTGTTTTTATATTGGAAATTGTTTAGTTTCTTGGTTTAGTAAGAAGCAAAGTTCTATATCGTTTTCTACTGCTGAGGCTGAATACATCGCAGCTGGAAATGCATGTACTCAGCTTGTTTGGATGAAACGTATGTTAAGTGATTATGGATTTGCACAGCATTCAATGGTTTTATATTGTGATAATTCCAGTGCAATAAATATTTCTAAAAATCTTATTCAGCATTCTCGTACCAAGCACATTGACATTAGATTTCATTACATTCGTGAATTAGTGGAAGAAAAAATAATTTCATTGGAATACATTCCGACCGAGACTCAACTTGTTGACATTTTCACTAAACCCTCGACAAAAACAGGCTTAATAAATTGAAATTTAATCTTGGTATGTGCAATTTAAATTTATTATTTATGCTTGTGTGTATCATAGTGTATATATATTTGATAATTTATTGGTATAAATTTTAAATTTTGATGAAAAATGCATGTTTTTGTTGGTACATAACCAGTTGAGTAGCGCGCTGGATCTCTTAAAATTTGGAAAAAAAACTCATCTTCATCAATTCCTATTTCTTCTCCAACGGGACGTAGCACGACTAGTCATACCCAACTGTCTGATTCCTCAAGGTTAGTGCATCATTTGTGTTTTTCTTATAGATTCTAGTCAATATTACTTCATTTTCACTCTTGGAGTAATTTATTTTGTTATTCAATGCAATTTTAGGGTTTTCTTTTGAAAAAATCTGATCTTAGCAAACTCCACTCTATAATCTTTGCATCTTCTTGGTTCTTTGATTTTTTTATTGCAAATGAATTCTAGAGGGAAAAAGAAAACTTCCCGTGGTCCTTCTTCCTCTCGTCCTTAACCTATCACTAGGCGCCATCTTCGGTCACCCGAAGATGATCCCTCACATGTATGGGATTTACGATTGCGAAACGTTATTGTTGAAAGACTTGTGTTTATTGATCACATTGCTCCTTTTGGTATCCTTTCTCTTCTCCAATCTGTAGGCTAGGATAACATCCTACATTGGGGTGGGCCTGCATACCAACCTATTGCGTAGGCCATGTTTGCATGCATTTATGAATTTTCGATTGATAATTTAACATTTAAAATAGCCACTAGAGAAGGTTCATTTGATGTAGACCGTCATTTGATCTCAGCTCTAATGGATATACCTGTTAATGATGAGGGTATTCCTATTCTGACTCTAGTTGAAAAATCGTTAGAAACAGAAAAACACATGTTAACTAGAGATCTATGCAATATGGATGTGCAATGGACTCATAAAGGGAATGTGCTCCCCTCAAAGTATTTATTATCCAGATACAGGGTTCTCCATAGAATCTTTACGTCAAATCTGTATCCGCGTTCTGGTAACAAAACATAATTGACTTCCTTTATGGTTCGGGTTTTGCATTCTATCGTCACTGGAACTAAAGTCTGTCTGCCTTCTTTAATATGTCATTTCATCATTCAATTTAGTCTCCATCCAGGACACAGTGATATTCCATTTGATTATCTTATGATTGTGTTAGCTTCTCACATGCTAGTTGCTATGCCTGTTGGAGAGGTTCCTATTCATCATCTTATTTTTAACAATTCTAATATAAACAAGATGAAATTGGAATTGGCACCTGGCCAAAGAGATGTGGGTGGTGGTGGTGCTGAAGCAGGGTATGAAGAAGAAGGTGGCGATCTTCCACTTGATGATATTAATATGAATGACATTTTTGATGAAATTGAATCAGATTCTACTAATGATCCTGACTATGAGCCATTTAATTTTGATGCTCGTCTTCGTGCACTTGAGGAGAAAATTGAGAACATGAATGTTGCCCATGATTTACAATTTAAATATACGCGCAAGTATCTTAGACGTTTAAACAAGGGCCTTCATCAACTTGATCCTAGCATACCTGCTCCTTTTTCAGGATCTGATTAAAAAAAATTTATTCATTGGTCTGTAATAACTATTAGACTATTTTGGTTTCTTTCAGTGTGCTTGAATTACTTTGGATTACACTGGTATATGCACTTTGAATTTGCCTATATAACTTTTGTCTGTTTAACTCCTTTATTACTCTCTTATTGGTCTTCCACTTCCATTTATTTCATTCTTCCTTTGTCATTTTGTGACAAAACGGGGGAGAATATTTTAAGTTTTTGATTGATTGATGATTATGGAATGTATATGGATTATGGGGGAGTAGCATAATCTTTGTGGATCTATGTGTGCTATTCAGGGGAAGTAAGTAATGTAAGTAATGAGAAATTTGTGTGCTAGTTAATGACAATTGGTGCATGATTCTTTGTGTGCATATTGATCATATTTTTGTTAAGTGTGTTTTGTCACAAATTTGACAAAGGAGGAGATTGTAAGTGCTATGGTTTCCTGCTCCTTTGGTTGTCAAATTTTGTGGTGCCAAAAACACAATCTATGTCTTGTGTAGCATGTTGATTTGTATGTTCAAGACAATGAATCAATGCTTCAAGTTAAGAACGGTGATCTACTTCAAGTAATGCAAAGTCAAGTTCCTTGTCCACTTTTGTAAGCTTCAATGCTCAGAATATTTCAAGAGTTACATCAAAAGACAAGTGCTTGTTCAAGACTCAAGTATAGCTAGAGATAATGTACAACTCAAGAACGACAAATCCAAGCTTTAAAAGATCTCAAATTCAAGCTACATCAAGTATAGAGATCTCAAGTTTCAAAATCTTCAAAGGTCAACCATCATCTGAAGAAATGAAGTTTCAATGTCCTTACTTCACATTCCAGGTATGAATGATCTTAGATTGACCTTAGGGTAGGTCATTTTGTATATATAATTCAAATTGAATCATTTTATAAGTGTTTGGTCTGTTCTAAGACTAGTCCTGGACTCTGTTCGACTAGTCCTAGAATTGGCTCGACCAGTCCAAGAAATTCCAAGACCAGTCCTAAGTTGTTGCAAATTTTTGAAATTTTTTGGTTGAGCTTCGACCAGTCCTAGAGTCTGCTTGACCGGTCATAGGAACAGTGCCAACTTATTCATGATCAGTCATGCATGCAGTTACGACTCAAACTCCAGCAACCTTTCCTGATTCCTCACGACTAGTCGTGGGTTGGTCACGACCAGTCGTGGAGGCCTCACGACTAGTCATGGATACCCTACGACCAGTCGTGGAAAAGTTTTATCCGATCGCGCTTAAAATTTCAAAATGCAGTTCGACCTACGACTAGTCGTGGTGGCTGTAAGTGCTATGGTCTCATGCTTCTTTGGTTGTCAAATTTTGATGTGTCAAAACATCTATCTGTGTCTTGTGCTTGTATGGTGATTTATATGAATTCAAGACACTGCATAAACACTTCATGACATTTGAAGTTCAAGAAGCTACAATGTTGAAGTCTCAAGAAGCTACATTATTGAAGTTCAAGAAGCTACAATGTTGAAGTTCAAGTCTTAAGAAACAACTCAAGAAATGACTTCAAGACTTATAAGCAACGCATGAAGTAGTTTTATGCTGATGAAGATCTCAAGTTTAAAGCTACAACAAGTTCAAGATCTCAAGCCTGATATGGTTCAAAATATCTACATTCATTGAATGGTTGAAGTTCAATGTCCATACGACATGGTTCAGGTTTGAATGACCTTAGGTTGACCCTTTAAGTAGGTCACTTTGGATACATAAATCAAATGTTTATTTTACATAAGTTTGGTCTATTCTACGACCAGTCCTAACTCTTGTTCGACCAGTCCTAGCATTGGTTCGACTAGTCCAAGAAATTCCACGACCAGTCCTAAGTTGTTAAAGATTTTTCAGAATTTTTTGGTACACCCACGACCAGTCCTGGAGGTCCTTCGACCGGTCGTAGGTGTGGCTTCGACTCGTCCACGACCAGTCGTAGAGCTACGACTCAAAGTCCAACAACGTAATCTATGGTCCTACGACCAGTCGTAGAGATCTACGACCAGTCGTAGGTGACCCACGACCAGTCGTAGGCTACTCACGACCAGTCGTGGAACGACTTTCAAAGATCGCGCTCAATATTTCAAATATCTGTTAGAGCTACGACCAGTCGAAGGTTTCTAAGACCAGTCGTAGGAACGATTTTTGCTTCTATAAATTGAACACGAAATTCAGAGTTTTCACACTTCAACTCGATTCAATTCAAGAAATTTCAAGTGATCACTCTGAGATAAGTCTGTGTTTATTTTAAGCTACATTGTGCTTATTTAATATTCCTTTTTGCTAGCTTATTTAATTTGATTTTGTTTCTATATTCCAATCTTTTATTTGAAAAGAGGAATTATCTTATTCCTTCTTCTTGGAATCAAAATCAAATATAGCTACGCCCAACTAGTTAAAATCTAAAATCAATTAGAATTTAGAACCATATGAATGTGAGTATTGGAAATTGAACTTTGACATTCAATCATCTACTCCGATTGGTTCTACCGGGCTGCTACGAAAAGGAGAAATCCAGGTATTTTACAATTCTATAAAATTTATTTACTTTTGGTTTTGTTTGAGGTTAAGCCAGAAAAATCTCATTGTATTGATTTTGTTTGAGGTTGAACCAGAAAAAAAATCTCATTGTATTGGTTATCTGAGGAGAGCCAGAAAACTCAGAAAAGAGGGGTTTTTGAATTGTGTAAGCCCAAGTGAAAAAGACACAATTGTAAAGGTTTTTGGTGAACCTGTGAAAACCTATTTGATAGTGAACGCTAATATCCCCTGTGTGAGGATATTAGGAGTGGAGTAGCTTTCTGTATGGCTGTTGAAAAACAGTTGGTGTACACACAGGCGAACCACTATAACTCTTTGTCTTGTGGATTGAATGCTTGCTTAATTTTCATATCTTTTATCATTCAATTGTGTGGAATGTACAAGTGGATGTGAATGTTGTAACTATTTACATTTCAAGCAAGTGTGAGGATTGTTGTAATAATTTAGATCTATACTTCTGCATTTAATTTCAATTCCTTGCTATTTCATTTACTTCTATTAAAATTGAGTCCTTGATCCAAAAGATGTTCTAGAAATAAGGTTGTCCTACCATAAGCCCTTGTTTATTATGGTGTAAGGTTGTCCTTAGAACTGAATTTGTATCAATCTCAATACTTATTTATCAAGGTGATTTAAATTTAGCATTGTGAATTGATTCATAATTGTAAGGCTATTGGTTTACTTTATTCCGCTGATTTTATTTTAAATTTGGCATAGTCCTATTCACCCCCCCTCTAGGACATATAGCTTGGCCTTTTCAAGTGGTATCAAAGCCTAATAGCTCATTTTTTGTTGCTTTTTATTTGGATTTCTTTCCTGAGCTAACGATCTAAGCTATATAAAAAGATGTCAAATTTTGATAGCCTTTCAGTTACTAGGCCTCCACCCTTTGATGGCTCCAACTATGCCTATTGGAAAGCCAGAATGAGGATCTTCCTCAAATCAATATATGAAAGTGTGTGGCAAGCCACAGTGACTGAATGGAATCCTCCTATCATGGAAGTAACTGGAGTTGATGGTTCAAAATCTATGAAAATTACACCGTATTTCCAATGGACCACACTTCAGAAAAATGAGAGTAGTGCTAATGCTAAAGCACTAAATGCAATCACTTGCGCACTATCACCGGATGAGTTCAAAAGAATCATATCCTGTGATACTGCAAAGCAAGCCTGGGATATTTTAGAAATGACACACGAAGGTACATCAATTGTCAAGAAATCTAAAGTCCAACTCCTCACAACTAAATTTGAAGAAATTCATATGGAGGAAAATGAAATGTTTATGGATTTTTACACTAGATTGAATGACATTGTAAACTCAATGTGGGGTCTTGGCGATAAGATCCCAGAAAGTAAAGTGTGTACAAAAATACTACGCTCTCTTCCTGAACGGTTCAATTCTAAGGTAACCGCAATCCAGGAACTTCGTGATACGGATAATATGAGGGTAGAAGAATTAGTTGGTTCTTTACAAACCTATGAATTAAGTTTTAAAGCTCCTAAAGGTAAATCTATTGCTTTGAAGTCATCTAAAAGTATTACTCAAGAAAATTCATAAGTATTACTCAAGAAAATTCATATTCAGAACAGTCTGAAGATGACATGGCCCTTTTGGCGAAAAAGTTTTATAAGATTTTCAAAAGTAAGAAAAGAGTCGACTTTCAAAAGGCAAATGAAAAGAAACGTTCTAAACCTAAGTCTAAAACTTGGAAATCATTGAAAGATAGTCAATGTTACAACTGTCAAGAATATGGGCATTTAGCAAACAAATGTCCTAAAAAGGACAGATCCAAAAGGAAGGGTATGTTGGCTACTTGGGATGAATCGTCTGATTCTGAAGCCTCTTCTGAATCAGAAAATTCAGAAACCGAGTCGGGCAGTGAACTTAAGGCCTTATGACTCTAGCCAAGTTTACTTTTTCAGATCACGATGATTCAACAAGTGAAGAAAATTTGGATAGTGATCATGAAAATGATGAAGATCTTCAAGATGCTTACAATGTCTTATATAAGGAAAGTTGTAAAATTGCTGTCAAACTTAAACTTCAAAAAGAAAAGTTTTTTAAACTCAAAGAATGTGTTGAAACCCTTGTTTTAGAAAAATCTCAAATTTCAGATAGTTTTGAAAAATCAAAGTGTGATCTGGAATTCAAAACCTCCCTGATTGAAAATTTGAAATCTGAAAATGAGAAACTTAAAAATGAAGTATCTTCTCTCCTAAGGTTGAAAGACACATGGAGATATGCCCAAGGTGATCCAAAATTAGAAAAATTATTATCTGGATCAAGAAAATGTGACCATCGATCCAGGTTGGGCTATGATAAAAACACATCTCCTAAACAGAAGAATACTCCTTCCAATTTTGTGAAAGGAGAGACTTCTAACTCAAAAGGAAAAGGTAATAGTCAAGTGTTTTCTAAAAATACAAAAACTTTTCAAAAACCCAAAAGCAGCTATATAAATTTCAAAAATCAGATTCGAAACCCACTAGCTGAAAAAATTGTTGATTTACTTAAGGAGCTATTAAAATCTAACTCAGTAGGTCACTCTTACAACTATAAACAAAAGAAGACCAATTATTCTCCTAAACCCAAAACAGTTCTGAAATGGGTTCCTAAGGTTGCCTGTTTGGTTACTCACACTGCTTTCAAAGCTACAAGCCATTCGAAATGGTACCTAGATAGTGGATGCTCCAGACATATGACAGGCGACAAGGCACTATTCACCGATCTTAAAGATATGACTGATGGGTCAGTCACATTTAGTGATGGTAGCAACTGCAAGATAATTGGCAAAGGTACGGTCCAACTCTATAACCTTCCCTTATTTAAAAATGTTTTATATGTTGAAGGTTTAAAACACAACCTGTTGAGCATATCTCAAATATGCAATAACAACCATAATGTTAAATTTTCTAATCAAGGTTGTGAAATTATAAACGAAAAGGGTTCTGTAATATTAACTGGTCGCAGAACTTCTGAAAACTGCTATATAGTAAGCAATGGTAGCTCATCTAAACAAACGTGCTACATGGTCCATACCGATGGGACAGAATTATGGCATAAACGCCTTGGACATGTACACTACCGAAATTTATACAGATTGAGCAAAAGTGAACTAATTAGAGGTCTACCTAAGATGCAAAAAGTAGACAAGATTTGTGGTGAATGCCAGTATGGTAAACAAACTAGGAGCTCTCACAAAAAGGTGAACTCCAATACCACCACAAGACCACTCGAGCTTCTCCACATGAATCTTATAGGACCAACAAGAACGGAAAGTCGAGGTGGCAAAAAGTACATCTTAGTTACTATAGATGATTATACAAGATACACTTGGGTTTCATTCTTGAGAGACAAATCAGAAACCCTTGATGAAGTGAAAAAGATTATAAAACGGATTCAAACTGAAAAATGTTCTCAAGTCAACAAGATCCGTAGTGATCATGGATCCGAATTTGAAAATAGCGGTTTTGAGAAATTCTGTAGCGATCAGGGAATATCGCATGAATTTTCTGCACCTAAGACTCCTCAACAAAATGGAATTGTCGAGAGGAAAAATAGAGTGCTTCAAGAAATGGGAAATGTTATGTTAAATAGCATGAAGCTCCCTAGGAATCTCTGGGCTGAAGCAGTGAATACAGCCTGCTACATTATCAACCGTGTTTATATTTGTAAATCTAATAATAAAACGGCTTATGAAATGTGGTTTGAGAAAAAGCCTTCTGTCAAATACTTTCGAGTTTTTGGCAGCAAGTGCTATATTTTGCGTGACCGTGAAAATTTGGGAAAGTTTGACACTAAAAGTGATGAAGGGATCTTTTTAGGATATTCTTTAAACAGTCGTGCATATCGTGTTCTGAACAACAGGACCAGTGTGATTCAAGAGTCAATAAATGTTGTGATTGACGATCTTTTGAATACACCTGTCCTTCAGATAATGATGAAGTGCTTATACTTGAAAAACAAGAAACTTCATCAAGTGAAACTAATTCTGAATTAAGGACTGTTAAAGATCATCCAACTTCTCAAATACTTGGAAACCCTCTCACTGGTGTGCGCACTCGTAGACAATTAGAGGACATATGTAACTACGTATGCTTTACTTCCCAGATTGAACCGGTTAACGTAAAAGAAGCACTTTCGGATGAAAACTGGATTCTTGCGATGCAAGAAGAACTTAATCAGTTTGTCAGAAATGATGTCTGGTACCTTGTTCCTAGACCTAAAGATAAACATATTATTAGAACAAAATGGATTTTCAAAAACAAATCTAATGAACTTGGAAATATTATTCGAAATAAAGTAAGACTAGTTGTACAGGGGTATACACAAATTGAAGGTATTGACTATAATGAAACATTTGCCCCTGTAGCTCGTCTTGAATCAATCAGACTTTTTATCTCCATTGCTTGTTTTAGGAAGATTAAAATTTATCAAATGGATGTAAAGAGTGCCTTTCTGAATGGTGATTTACATGAAGAGGTATATGTTGAACAACCTACAGGGTTTGAAGATCCTAAATTTACTGATCATGTGTATCGTCTTAAGAAGGCTCTTTATGGTCTGAAACAAGCTCCCAGAGCATGGTATGAAAAACTGACTAAGTTTTTACTGAGTCATAATTTTCAGATGGGATGTGTTGATAAGACGCTCTTTGTTAGGAAACATAACGATGATATTCTAATGGTTCAAATATATGTTGACGATATTATTTATGGATCAACCTGTACTAACATGACTGTTGAGTTTGCAGATTTGATGAAGTCTAAATTCGAAATGAGCATGGTTGGAGAATTAAACTATTTCCTAGGGTTGCAAGTAAAAAAACAACCTGATGGAATTTTTATCTCTCAAACCAAATATGCTCTGAATTTAATTAAGAAATTTGGATTTGAGAAAGGTAAAAATTTTGATACTCCTATGAGTACAACTTTGAGACTCTCAAAAGACTCTACAGGTAATGATGTGGATCCTAAATTGTATCGTAGTTTGATTGGTAGTTTGCTTTATTTGACTGCTAGTAGACCAGATATCGCTTTGAGTGTTGGTATTTGTGCTCGTTATCAATCAAATCCTAAAGAATCTCACTTAACTGCTGTTAAGCGGATTATGCGATATGTCGCAAGTTCTACTAAACTGGGTCTCTGGTATCCACATGAGACTAATGTTCAATTAGCCGGGTACGCAGATGCTGACTGGGCTGGAAACATTGATGATAGGAAATCAACCAGTGGTGATTGTTTCTATATTGGAAATTGTCTTGTTTCTTGGTTTAGCAAGAAGCAAAGTTCTATATCGCTATCAACAGCTGAGGCTGAATACATTGCTGCTGGAAATGCATGTACTCAACTTGTTTGGATGAAACGTATGTTAAGCAATTACGGAATTACTCAGGATTCTATGATTTTATTTTGTGATAATTCAAGTGCAATAAATATCTCTAAAAATCCAGTTCAGCATTCACGTACAAAGCATATTGACATTAGATTTCATTACATTCGTGAATTAGTGGAAGAAAAATTAATATATTTGGATTACATTCCAACCGAGACTCAACTTGCGGACATTTTCACTAAACCGCTCGACAAAAGTAGGTTTAATAAATTAAAGTTTGATCTTGGTATGTGCAATTTAAATTGAATTTGCATGATTTGGTGTATCATAATGTACATAAGTTTGATGTTTTATTTGCTTAAATTTGAAAATTATTTGAAAAAATTGTAAATTTTAGTCGGTACTCGACCAGTCGTGAGTGTACACGACCGGTCGTGATACGACCGGTCGAACACTTACACGACCGGTCGTGAAACTCGGGATTTCACTTTATTTTGGGGATTTGACTCTTCTTCTTCATTTCCTTTTTTCTCTCCAATGGTTCTAGCTACGACCGGTCGAACCCACCTTCATGGTACTTCAAGGTTAGTGGTTCTTTTGCTATTTTCTTGTAGATTCTTGTTATTGGTGTTTCAAATCTCATTCTTTTAGAATCTATTTGGTCGTTCATTGCAAGTTTGGGGTTTTATCTTGAAAAATCTGTTCTATCAAAACCCCATTTCTTCTATCTTGCATCTTTTTGTTTCCTTGAAATCCTCCTTTGAAAATGGATGCTAGAGGTAAAAAGAAAACTACTCGAGGTCCCTCTTCATCTAGATCAGCTTCTATTGCACATCGTCATCTTTGCTCTCCCGAAAATGATCCTTCTAATGCTCGGGATTTGCGTATGCGCAATATTATTGTTGAGCGTCCTGTTAATGTTAATCACATTGCTTTATTTGGTATCCTTCCTCTGTTGGAATCTGTGGGATGGGATAACATCTTGCATTGGGGTGGAGCTGCATACCAATCCATTGCCCAATCCATGTTTGCATGTATCTGTGATTTTTCTCTTGAAAATTTAACTTTTAAAATTGATACTCAAGGAGTATTTTCAGTGGATCGACATTTGATTGCTCACATTATGGAAATACCTGTCAATGATGAGGGCATTCCAATTCATATTTTACATGACAGACTCTCAGAATCTGAACGAAAAATGCTTACTAGAGATTTATGTAATTTGGATGTTCACTGGACTCATAAAGGTCATGCACTTCCCTCAAGGTACTTGTTACCCAGACACAGAGTACTTCATAGGATTTTCATCTCAAATCTTTATCCACGTTCTGGTAATAAAACCGAACTCACTGCTTTCATGGTTCGTGTTTTGCATTCTGTCATCTCTGGTGCAAAAATATGTCTACCTTCTTTAATTTGTCATTCCATTATTTTGTCTCGTCACCATCCTGGACATAGTGATATACCCTTTGGTTATTTGTTGACTATGTTGGCAAATCATATGCTCGTGGCTATGCCTGCTAGAGAAAAACTCATCCATCATCTCCCTTTTAATAATGCCAATATTAACAAGATGAATTTAGAATTGGCTGATGGCCAAGTGGATGCTGGTAGCAGTGGTGCTGAAGCAGGAAATGCAGATTAAGCTGGTGATCTTCCTGAAGACGTGAATATGGATGATTTATTTGAAGAACTTGAGTCAGACTCGGCTGATGATCCTGATTTTCAGCCTTCTGATTTTGATGAGAGATTGAATTCCCTTCAAGAGCAGGTGGCTCAAATTCGTGTTACCCAAGACACGCAATTTTCATATTTACGCAAATATATGAGGCGGGTTGCTAGGGGTTTACACAAAATTGATCCATCTAATCCTGCTCCCTCTTCTGGTTTTGACTGAATTTTTGATGGGTCTGTAATATTTTTTTTTAATTCTGAATTTTACATGCTTACTGACTTTTTGAATTATGCACTATGCTCTCTTGAATCAACTCCTATTTTTCATTATCATTGTTGCTCTTCTTCCTTTGTCATTTTGTGTCAAAAAGGGGGAGAAGTTTTGGGAGGCTTTGGCTTTAGCTTTGGCTTTATTGTTAGCTTTGGCTTTAGCTTTGGCTTTATTGTTAGCTTTGGCTTTATTGGATTATGATGTGCTCCTATTACTCAGGGGGAGTTAAGCTTCTCAGGGGTAGTTATGGGAGAATGATGCTAGTTATTACTTATCATATCTATATAACTGTGCATGCTTCTCTATTGTGAACCTGTTGTGCCTGTACTTCTCTTATTTCTATTGAAAGTATTATTATTTGGGTGTTTTGTCACAAATTTGACAAAGGGGGAGATTGTAAGTGCTATGGTCTCATGCTTCTTTGGTTGTCAAATTTTGATGTGTCAAAACATCTATCTGTGTCTTGTGCTTGTATGGTGATTTATATGAATTCAAGACACTGCATAAACACTTCATGACATTTGAAGTTCAAGAAGCTACAATGTTGAAGTCTCAAGAAGCTACATTATTGAAGTTCAAGAAGCTACAATGTTGAAGTTCAAGTCTTAAGAAACAACTCAAGAAATGACTTCAAGACTAATAAGCAACGCATAAATTAGTTTTATGCTGATGAAGATCTCAAGTTTAAAGCTACAACAAGTTCAAGATCTCAAGCCTGATATGGTTCAAAATATCTACATTTGTTGAATGGTTGAAGTTCAATGTCCATACGACATGGTTCAGGTTTGAATGACCTTAGGTTGACCCTTTAAGTAGGTCACTTTGGATACATAAATCAAATGTTTATTTTACATAAGTTTGGTCTATTCTACGACCAGTCCTAGCTCTTGTTCGACCAGTCCTAGCATTGGTTCGACTAGTCCAAGAAATTCCACGACCAGTCCTAAGTTGTTGAAGATTTTTCAGAATTTTTTGGTACACCCACGACCAGTCCTGGATGTCCTTCGACCGGTCGTAGGTGTGGCTTCGACTCGTCCACGACCAGTCGTAGAGCTACGACTCAAAGTCCAACAACGTAATCTATGGTCCTACGACCAGTCATAGAGATCTACGACCAGTCGTAGGTGACCCACGACCAGTCGTAGGCTACTCACGACCAGTCGTGGAACGACTTTCAAAGATCGCGCTCAATATTTCAAATATCTGTTAGAGCTACGACCAGTCGAAGGTTTCTAAGACCAGTCGTAGGAACGATTTTTGCTTCTATAAATTGAACACGAAATTCAGAGTTTTCACACTTCAACTCGATTCAATTCAAGAAATTTCAAGTGATCACTCTAAGATAAGTCTGTGTTTATTTTAAGCTACATTGTGCTTATTTAATATTCCTTTTTGCTAGCTTATTTAATTTGATTTTGTTTCTATATTCCAATCTTTTATTTGAAAAGAGGAATTATCTTATTCCTTCTTCTTGGAATCAAAATCAAATATAGCTACGCCCAACTAGTTAAAATCTAAAATCAATTAGAATTTAGAACCATATGAATGTGAGTATTGGAAATTGAACTTTGACATTCAATCATCTACTCCGATTGGTTCTACCGGGCTGCTACGAAAAGGAGAAATCCAGGTATTTTACAATTCTATAAAATTTATTTACTTTTGGTTTTGTTTGAGGTTAAGCCAGAAAAATCTCATTGTATTGGTTTTGTTTGAGGTTGAACCAGAAAAAAATCTCATTGTATTGGTTATCTGAGGAGAGCCAGAAAACTCAGAAAAGAGGGGTTTTTGAATTGTGTAAGCCCAAGTGAAAAAGACACAATTGTAAAGGTTTTTGGTGAACCTGTGAAAACCTATTTGATAGTGAACGCTAATATCCCCTGTGTGAGGATATTAGGAGTGGAGTAGCTTTCTGTATGGCTGTTGAAAAACAGTTGGTGTACACAC
Source organism: Magnolia officinalis (assembly GCA_021015155.1). Classification (NCBI taxonomy): domain Eukaryota; kingdom Viridiplantae; phylum Streptophyta; class Magnoliopsida; order Magnoliales; family Magnoliaceae; genus Magnolia; species Magnolia officinalis. The sequence goes on along the minus strand of JAJHSJ010000006.1, from coordinate 40,774,728 downwards.
AGGCGAACCACTATAACTCTTTGTCTTGTGGATTGAATGCTTGCTTAATTTTCATATCTTTTATCATTCAATTGTGTGGAATGTACAAGTGGATGTGAATGTTGTAACTATTTACATTTCAAGCAAGTGTGAGGATTGTTGTAATAATTTAGATCTATACTTCTGCATTTAATTTCAATTCCTTGCTATTTCATTGACTTCTATTAAAATTGAGTCCTTGATCCAAAAGATGTTCTAGAAATAAGGTTGTCCTACCATAAGCCCTTGTTTATTATGGTGTAAGGTTGTCCTTAGAACTGAATTTGTATCAATCTCTCAATACTTATTTATCAAGGTGATTTAAATTTAGCATTGTGAATTGATTCATAATTGTAAGGTTATTGGTTTACTTTATTTCCGCTAATTTTATTTTAAATTTGGCATAGTCCTATTCACCCCCCCTCTAGGACATATAGCTTGGCCTTTTCAGTGGCCACACGACCAGTCGTAGACGCAGTTTCTGCATCTATAAATAGAACACGAATTTCAGAGTTTCATATCTAATTCAAGTAAAATCATGGTATCAATCTGAGATATATTTGTGTTATTTTTTTAAAGCTACGTTGTGCTTATTTAATATTCTCTTTTGTTAGCTTTGTCAATTTGATTTTATTTCTATATTTCAATCTGAATTGAAAATAGAAATTGTTGTATTCCTTCTTCTTGGAATTAAAATCAAATAGAGCTAGGCCAACTGGTTTAATTTAAACTCAATTAGAACCTAGAACCATTTTAAAGTGAGTATTGGACAATTGAACTTCTATATTCGAACTTCTACTCCGATTGGTTCTATCGGGCGGCTACAAAAGGAGAAATCCAGGTATTTTACATTTGTGCAAATTTCCATTGCTTTTGGTTTCTTTTGAGATTGAACTAAAAAAATCTCATTATGTTGGTTATCTGAGGAGAGCCAGAAAACTCAGAAGTGGGGTTTTTGAATTGTGTATGCCCATTTAAAAGACACAATTGTGAAGGTTTTAGGTGAACCTGAGAAACCTATTTTCATAGTGAACGCCGATATCCCCTGTGTGAGGATATTAGGAGTGGAGTAGCAAGCTGCGTGGCTGTTGTTTAACAGTTGGTGTACACACAGATGAACCACTATAATTCTTTGTGTCTTGTGGTTTGAATGTTTATTTAATTTCTATATCTTTTATCATTCAAGTTTGTGGGATGTATGTGTGGATGTGAATGTTGTAATATTTACATTTCAAGCATTGTGGGGAATGTTGTAATAATTTAGATTTCATTTCTTTGTTATTTATCTACTTATTCCTCTGTATCTTGTTTGGGTTTTTGATACAAAGACCTTTCTAGGAATCAGGTTGTCCTACCATAAACCTTGGTTTTTGGTGTAAGGTTGTCCTTAGAACAACATTTGTATCAATCTCTCAATACTCATACATTTGAGGTTGCTTTACATTTCATTATTGTGAATTGATTATAATGCTATCTTTCTTTGATTTGTTTCTTAGGCTATCTTATTGTTTATATTTCGCTGTTAAAGTTTTAAATTTGGCATAATCCTATTTTCCCCCCTCTAGGAGTCATAGCTAGGCCTTTTCAACTTCTCACACACATCACAATGGGCCCCACCTAGCTTCCCCGTTGTGGAAAGTTCTTAAAAAAGGCTTCCGCAGGCAATCTAGCTCAGAAGATAAGGCAGATTCCCGATAGATGATGTGGATCTTATGAAAGTCCCACATGACCAGCTTTATGTTTGCAAAACTAATGTACTGAGTGATGTCCTATTGCAAGGTAAACGAGCAATTCACGTTCAAGTGTGGGTTAAAAACTGGGCTGGTGGGCTGAATAATTTATATTCAGCCCTATTTACACTTGGCTTAATATAGTCCAATTAGCCAACTAGAAATCACCATGCGTTGCAGTACATGTATGGAAGACATGAGAGAAATATACTCTCATTAAAAGAGACTGTTTGAAGACATGTAATATAATGACCTGAATTTTTTAGGATGAGCAGGTGTATAAGTGCTTTTTCATGTGTATTTTAACACTTAAAAAATTCTCTTACACTTGGTTGTTTGGCAGCATAAAGTAACTGGGGTATCAAATCCAGGGGCTTTCTAATCCCCTCTCTGAGGGGGTTTGCAATCCTGGTGAGAGCTTGGATTACACTTAAAATCATTTCAATAGTTGTAGGTGTAACATGTGTGTCACTGTACACTATCATTCTATTGGGCACATGGCCCACTAATGATGATCAGCACCATCCAAACATTGTCCATGTAAATCAGCACCGTCCAAACATTGTTCATATTAATCAACGATTAAAAATCGTTGGTTAGTCACTCAGACATGATCTTGTGCTTGTGGTCCGTCCGAGACTTGGAATTTCATCATTTTCAGGCAAAGCATATATTTCAGCGGGCTTATCACAATCATAGTGTCAAAAATTATATATCTCACTAATTGGGGATATTAAAGTTGATTTAGTAATTAAATTCAAACCCCTATACATATATCATGCATAGGTATTTTTGAATTAAAGTTGATTCACACTCCACGGTGCCAAACACAAGGGGAGGATTGCCAATCCAGGGGGTTTCCAATCTTGGGGGTTCCGAATCCAAAGGGTTTCAAATCCGCGCTCCCAAAGAGGCCCTTAACATCGCTGGATAAAGATATTTTATTGTCCACTTCAACTTTAGACCACCAAATTATGGTAAACCAACTAAGAGATTTTCATATTCGTCGATACACATATCTAATCAAGATTTGAATCTGTTTATCTTACTCGTCACTCTTGTATATGTCTAATTTATTATTGAAATTAAATTTCCAAACCACTACACTTCCTTTATCCGTCACCCATGTATAAGTTACCTGAGATTCTAATGGTGTACCCGCTTTATCCATATATTACTGTAAAACTCACATTGTGCTTTGGTGTTTACTTTCACTTATACACATAATTAAGTCATAACCATTTGGTTTTCTCATCCTTATCATTCCATATGACCATCCATTGTATTTGCATCTACCAAACAGGCCACTCAAATATTAAAGTAAATTGTTCATTGTGGAATGCGTGGGATGTACATTAAGGGCCTGTTTGGCGAGGCAGATCCCACGGTATTAGGAGGGATGGGATAGGCAATATCCTGGGATAGGCATGACGAGCCAAACAGATCCGGTGAACTTGTCCTGGGATATGAGTAATCCTATGGATCTTAAGACAATCCACTGACATCACCATCATTACCTTAAAATTGATCCTATCCCTTGGTTGGATGGATTGGAAGGTAAAATCCCGGGATATGCACGGCATGCCAAACAGACCCAGTGAACTTGTCCCGGGATGTAAGCAATCCCATGGATCTTAAGACAATCCACTGACACCATCATCATTACCTTAAAATTGATCCCATCCCTCCTAATACCATGGGATCTGCCCGGCCAAACAAGCCTGTTTGGGCGGTGGGATTAGAAGGGATTAGGTGGGATGGGATTCATCTGGTTATGTGCCAGATCCGCTCCATGTTTGGGAAGAATCGAAAAGCTTGGAATTACATTAAATGGAATTGTATTGGTCCATGCCAATTTCACTCAATGTTAGCAAGTTGTGTAGGTCCCACCATGATGTGTGGGCTATATCCACACCGTCCACCCATTTATCGAGATTATTTTAGAGCATGGGCTAAAAAATCAGGTAAATCTAAAGCTCAAGTGGACCCCACAATAGAAAGCAATGGGGACTGAATACTTACCGTTGAAAACTTCTTTGGAGCCACGTAAGTTTTGGATCTACCTCATTTTTAGGCTCATGCCATAAAATGAGGTTACAAAACAATTGAACGAGTTTAGATATAACACATGTGTGTTATTCTCGGTAATTTCAAATGAAGGTGGGTATATCCATTCAATGTACCACCATATTATCAATAAAGTATGGCATTAATCTTATCCGCAACAGGCTAATAATTATGTTTTTTGAATCCCGTCCCACCTAATCCTTTCTAATCCCACCGCCCAAACAGGCCCTAAACTTACTGGTCGGTTTTCACGTTGGACACCCACACACCACCACTTGATCAACCATTGGATAAGTGTAAGCCGTAGAAAGTTACCATGGCCACCGTTCAAAGATCAAGATAAGATTGAGCTCATTCGGAAGGGGGGTCCTATTTATGTTTCGCCCTAATTAGACGTGCTATCAGTTGGTACATGCCTTAGAAATTTTTAGACAAAAAAACCAAGAAGAGATGACCAGCATCGGAGCTCTACTTTGACGTTTTGTCCCCTCTGTTAACATTATTATTATTATATTATATTGTATTACATTATATATATAATAATGTCAGTGCAAACGGATCGGATTGCGTGTGAGCCGGGCACACATATATCTCCGTGCCCAAGGCTGTTTGGGGTTCATAGAGATGTCCGTAACCCACTCCATCTATCTGTTTTGAAAGACTATGGTACAATAGAGTTCCAAAAATCAGGAAAATCCATCACTCACGTGGGCCATACTACACAAAACAGTTGGATTGAACGCTTCGTGGTGATAGAAGTTTTGTTTCAATATGATATTTGTGACTACTGTTTATCCGAGTGTTAATAATTCTAATAACTACGGTAGTTTATCCGAGTGTTAATACTTTTAAAAATGTTTTGCATATAAATGCAATGCAAGCATGTAATAATTACTTTGCATGATAATTACCTCGTCACTTCCTAAAATTGATTTGACACTCCCTGAATTGATTTGACTGCTACTTTTTTCAACACTAAAAGGAGGGATGTGCATTAGATTCTGACAGGTTGAGTAGGCAGCTAGCTACTGAAGTTACGGTACCAAGTTCCCTAGGCCACCACGATGTATGTGTTGTATACAAACCGTTTGTACGTTTGATGATATTAATTCAGAGAGTGAGAAAAAGAATAAGTAAGACTCAAAGCTTACGTGGACTCTACCACAGAAAATACTGGAGAGAGTGACGTCCACCATTAAAATTTTATAAGGGCTGCTATAGTATTGGATGAAGCTGAAATTGGTCTATTTTAACTTATAAACAGGTTGGATGTCAGATAAACATCATAATGGACTTTAGGAAGGTTTCAATGGCAGGCGTCCCTGTCCCAACCATTTTACGTAGTGGGGTATACTCTAAATTTGAATTTGACTCATTCTTCATCTTATGCCTTAAAATAATCTCTCCAAATTGATGGCCGGTATAGATACAACACATACACCATGGTGAGCCCCCACACAACTTCGTGAGGTCACTTCAGTAGCGAGTCCGTGTTGTATTTTAAATTATTTTAAAATAAGTTAGTGTTTCAAAATATCCATTGGCCATAGGTGTCCTTTGGATGTGTCTTTTCACTTAAGTTTGAAAGATTGCATCCTTTCAATTTTTGTTTTGAAAAGTTGTGTCTTTTGGAGCCTAAGGGTCGCACCAATTGGATTTAAATCCAATAGTCACAACCCTTTGTGAAAGGGTGTCTCTACACCCTTAAGGGTGTCTTCACAAAGTCTATAAATAGACTTCTAATTTTAAGTTTTGAAATGGATTGGAAAATCAGGTTTCCTCTTAAAAATGTGTTCATGTATTTTTTAGTTCGGGTTAAGACTACAAGTGGTTTGAGCCCGTGTACAGTGAGTGCACCGCTGGGACCGGGTCATAGTCGTTGTATCCTGGAGGTCGATTGCTCTAGAAACCTGTTGCACTTGGGACGCTGTCCAAGGGGAGCAAATTCGATTTCAAGCCGAGTGACTCACGTCACGCCTCGACTTATACAAATTGATAAGTTTTTAAACTTTCTTATTTTAATTTTATATAATTTAAATAGTTTTCCAAACTCCAATTTCTAACAATCTTGAAATCGAATTTGGTTTGGAAAACTATTTAAGAATTACGGTTGCAACTATTTGGTTGGAATAGTCTAAAATGAGACCACGTGTACAAAAGTGAACGTATGCACCAACTAAGTAGGATATACACTGATCTTAACATCGCTGTACAATAAAGATCAACCCATATAATCTGGAACTCTCATATACTATCTAATAGTTAGGATCTTATACATATTTGGTGTACATATTTTCTGGACCACCTGTGCAAATCATCTAAAAGACTTAAATTTATGCACTGATGCTATAGCCTATTGATTATTTTTATGTTTATGTCATTGATAATGCCAGTCTACCATACACAACAAGATCAGGTCATATGTGGTGCCACACCAAGTTGGTATCCACTAATATTCACCATTTGTGTACAATAAGGATTGATCTGGGATGTATATAAAACTAGGTTATCAGGGTGGGACACAAGTATTAGGAACTTTTTCAACCACCATGCATGAATAAACAAAGAAGAGCCACTTTCACATAGAATCTTTAAAATATAAATGATGGGAACCATGTGAACCAATGATGGTACTATACACATGAACATTATTATACATATGCAAACCAGAAGTAAATAATATCATGATTATTTCATGTTATAAACCTTACTAGTCATCCTCCCTCAAGTCGTTGCTTGCTTATGCCAAACACACATGATGATCCAAATTGTTCATCTTGGGCTCGTTGTTATTTTTGTTGTTTGTATGTATAAATCCCGACCCGGATTCCGGATTTGAAACGTTGTGAGAATGAATGACAGTTGTGAATGTGGGGAGATCTAATGGCTTTAAGGCCCTAAGATTTTAAAGAGAAAATAAAAGATTTCCTCATTTCTATTTTCATCTCCAAGGTTTTGTACGGTTAGGATTATCTAATGTCTATCCTCTAGTTGTGTCTATTGTTGAACTTTTGCATGCACCAAAATTCTTGATGCTTAATATTTATTACATACATCAAGTATGTCCTTTGATGTCATGTTATGGGGTCAAAATATCATGTTTGGATCTCTGGTTACTATATAATAAGAAACGGTTCATGTAATTAAAAAAAAAAAAAAAGGTTTATCAATCGATGGCTGAGATTATTCTCTAATGTCCACCTATAAGAGTCCACTAGATGAACCATCTGGATCACTAGGGTGATGCTCCCATCTTTATAATGAAATACCGTCTTGATTAGGTGTTGATTCTTGCCGAAACCGTATATTAGGCACAAAGTTTATTAATTGGATGGCTTGGATCGTTGGTGCAATTTTTCAAAACTGACCATTAGATAGTCCAAATCGACTCAATGTATTATAAAAAATTTATCCTAAAAATTTCCAAATAAGCGATCACGATCATTTCTTGGTAGGCAGAAGGAGCGAATCCCTTTAAAAACAATATCTCCACAAATGTTGTTATAAACTGCTACATGAGTAGTGCACATCCTGTTTAATTTAGCATAATTGAAGTTATGTTGATGTTAACATGCAGTTGGGTGATGTTACTCATGACTCATCAATTTTCTTTGTTGATTAATTGAGAAATGCAACACTCTCAAACAGGGAGAGATTCTAAAAGTTCTCATGTTAGTACGGTACATGTGTGAGAGATCCCAACCATCTACCTAATAGGGCTATAGATAAACAGGCTCTGTCTAAAAGCCAAACATGAACACTGATAAGAAAGACATTCTCTTACAAGTATATATGATAAGTAGATTGGCCAAATGGGACAGAGCATTGTCTATAATCAAATGCATATATTGCTTAGATCGGATCCCTCACACATGTGTGGCAAGTCATGTGAAGTAGGCATAACACTTCTCATTACTGGAATAGTTTTCTGTCACATGATTTCATGCTTACTTGGAATTATAATTTTAGATCATCTTTATGTCATCTATGGTGCCTACTGCATGCATAGAATCCATGATCCAAAATATCAATCTTAATCATGTTATTTTTCATATGGTACATGTAAGCTTGAAAATATTATTTAGTGGGTTTTACCTTTAATGACCTAAATGGAGGGGTATTCATATCGGACACATGACACATGTAGATGATACATCAATGCTAGTCATTGATGGAAGTAACATCATGTGAAGGCAGAAGGTTAAAAGGTGAATAGTAAAAATAAATATAAAAGGCTCTATGGAGTACAAGTTTAGTCAATAAATATTTGATAAATGGGTTGATATGAAGGTTTGTACTAAGAAAGGTATATGATTAATGTTGTGGATCAATATGCACATGTGTTACATTGACATCATGTAGGTTTTAGAAACAAGATATCTGGAATCAAACTGATTACATGTTTTGATGATCTAATTGGTAGCCATTGAATAAATGTTCAGAAAGAAAAATTGTTAGTCTTTTGAATTCAAAAGATGATTGTTAGGTCAATGAGATTTTCAGGCTATATTTTATTCTCATTGGAAGCTGATTTTGGACATTTGGGATTGGTATTCATATGAGACTATAAGTTCATTTGATGAACTATATTGTTTTACCATCAACAAATGTATCTATTGGCCAAATTTATGCACCTATGGAACCCATTGTTTAATCCATCGATCAAGATACTTGATAATGAACTTGGACATTTATCATCCATATTCAATTACTAAATATCCATTGATTGTATTGAATTCTAATCACTAATTGATAAATTGGTCAACCTTTCATGTGTTAGGGAACATATGATAACATGATTATGTTGCGATATGATTACATGAAAGTTATACTCTATTTTAATTGTCATATGTCTATGCATGACAGATTACTCCAGCCTATTTGTATTACAGATATAATAAGGTCGATTGACTTTACCACCAGTTAGTTAAATGGTGGGCTAGTGAAGTTGCTTGAATTATAAGAGTACATTCGATGCTAAGAAAGTTGGTTGTATGCAGAGCAGGTATCCGTTGCTTGATGGAATCGTAATTCTCTGTGAGGTTAGAAATGAGTTCAGTATGCTTTGACTTGAGATACGAATAATCAAAGAGGCTGCAACTGACTGTCAAAGACTTGATTGAGGAACAAAAGGAGAAATCAGCATAGACAGAGGATCATTTATGAGTAGCTAGTTGGTGAGGCAATAGTTTGCCAATACGATGATCCCTAGCTGATCTGAAAGGATGATTAGCCACAATGGGACTAAGACGGATGGAGGTAAAAGGCCTACGGGTCATAAATCCTCTGACCAAGTGACTATCTAAAAGATTAGTCAATGATACATCGAAGGGAATGGGGCTAATCCTAATATATGAGCTACCAGTGTTGGCAACCCAACCTATATGAGTAGAGATCCTATTAGATAGGTTCAATGGGTAAACAACAAGACACGAGGTAGACGATTGCACTGATGTAAATGAGATCCTTCTATGGTGTACAGTGCGAGCAGCAACGCAAAAGGATGAGTTTTTAGAACTTTTAATGAATCCATAGCCATATATTTGGTGGTGTATATAGTTGCTGCATACACTCGATGGAATTCACCTATATGGGTGTGGAGGTGGAGGCCGCTTCCTATAAGAATCTGGGCGAATTCTCTAGAGCACTCATGAAAATCCAGGTAATGGTGCATAACCGAAACGCACCGAATCGCAGAATCACTTGTAGCGGAAAAGTTGTGTGAATGGCATGTACTTGCGATCTACATCAAAAGGAATCAGGTTCAAAACTATGGTGTCACCTGATTCCTGTAGACCTGTCATGTTTACTCTAATGTCGGTTCAAGTCTATGGTGACACCGGCACCATTGCACAACTCTTCCATCTTAACTTGAAATGTCAAAAATTTTGAAACATGTGGGGGATTATTGTATTTTAAATTATTTTAAAATAAGTTAGTGTTTCAAAATATCCATTGGCTATAGGTGTCCTTTGGATGTGTCTTTTCACTTAAGTTTGAAAGATTGCATCCTTTCAATTTTTGTTTTGAAAAGTTGTGTCTTTTGGAGCCTAAGGGTCGCACCAATTGGATTTAAATCCAATAGTCACAACCCTTTGTGAAAGGGTGTCTCTACACCCTTAAAGGTGTCTTCACAAAGTCTATAAATAGACTTCTAATTTTAAGTTTTGAAATGGATTGGAAAATCAGATTTTCTCTTAAAAATGTGTTTAAGTATTTTTTAGTTCGGGTTAAGACTACAAGTGGTTTGAGCCCGTGTACAGTAAGTGCACCGTTGGGATCGGGTCATAGTCGTTGTATCCTGGAGGTCGATTGCTCTAGAAACCTGTTGCACTTGGGACGCTGTCCAAGGGGAGCAAATTCGATTTCAAGCCGAGTGACTTACGTCACGCCTCGACTTATACAAATTGATAAGTTTTTTAACTTTCTTATTTTAATTTTATATAATTTAAATAGTTTTCCAAACTCCAATTTCTAACAGTCCGGACCTATCAGTATCTAATCGGTGTCCTAAAAGAGGATGCCGACAAATATATGTGGGCCACCATGATATATGTGAATTATTCATACTGTTTATCCATTGTGCCAACTAAATTTAATGCATGAGTCAAAAAATACACAGATTCAAAGTTCAAGTGGACCACGTCATAAAAAAAAAGGTAATTGAACACTCACCGTTAAAAACTTCTTGAGGCCACGGTTTACTTTGGTATGGGCCACTTGAATATTGGATTTGCCTTATTTTTTGGCTCGTGACTCAAAATATTATGATAAAATAAATGGATGGAACAGATATATGATATACATCACATTGGGCCTACAAATTTAAACTGGCTTTTTAATTCGGTTTCCGAGATAAAAATTCCGATGGATTTTCGGGTGAAATGATAATAATTATCCATTTAAAGCATATTTACACATGCTTTAAAAATTCAAATTGGCGCATAAACATCACGGTCAGCTCCAGGAATGTCTCAACGGTAGAGTTGTTGTTTCCATTGTTTTGTTGATGTGGCCCACTTGAGTTTTGGATCTGCCTGATTTTTAGAATTCTATAATATTCAGGTATTTCAAAACAGATGGACAGTGTATTTATCATGGACATATCCGTGGACCCCACAGAGCCCTGGGCACAGGGATATCTCTGTGCCCCGGGTCACAGGCAATCCGCTGTCAATGCAAACCTGCCAACGCAGCGAACCACGTCAGTCGGAGATGTTCATCCTAATCCGTTCATTCCATTCATCAAACATTTGGATCCATCATCTGTACGGCCCATCACTTTGGCTAAGCCGACCATTCATTGAATCTAATCATTCAAAATTCGCCTGTCCAACCCCTCATTCCAAACCGTTCATCCAATACTCTTCGTATGAATATAAACCATCCAAATCTCGAAATTTTCATCATCATCGGCCAACAACGATGTCTCAATCAACCAGCAGCCTACCATGTTATCAACGGTACATAGCAACACGTTACTCCTCTAGTACTCATTCACTGCTCTGCACCGTCACTGTTTACACACGCAGATAACATTTAAAAAGAAAAATAAAAATCGGCAGCGAGATAATCGCAGCAAGGTCACTTTGTGCCGGTGTCGGAACGGGACTCATCAGGTACAACCGATTCCTGATTGATCTGAATCGTCCAAGTGAAGGATCTAGACCGTCCATATCACACACAGTGACCGGATGTTACGGCCCAACCTGCTGCCGAAAGGAAACTGCGCCCGAACACACTGTTAAAACTGTATTCCCATCACTTTCGCTCGAATCCAGCTACAACTCAGGAGAGAACTTCTCCAGCAGATCTGACCTGTTCAAAGGAGTGATGTCATCCGTCCATGTAACTCAATGTATCGACCAGCAATCTACGTTCGATCTCTCTGTTGCGACAGCACCGAGAAAACCGGACGCACGCGCTGCTTTCTTGAAAGATTCAGGGACGCGGCTTGGCTAGTGACGCTACCACTAGCCAGTGGCTAGTGATCGGTGCGCTGTGGGCCCCACCATATTGTATTTGTTTTATCCACGCCTCCATCCATTTTTTTTAAGGATCATTTTACGGTTTGATCCCGTGGGTAAGAATGAACTGACCACCGAGATACGGTCAGGTGGGACGCTTGCAGGTGGACGCAGATTGCGTACTACCCCCGCCCGTCCCCAGCTCCGAACGGGCATGTCTGTGGGTAGCCCACACTGATGTATATGTACATCCAAACCGTCTATCTCTTTCCTCAAATTATTTTAATGCACTAAAAAAAAATTGAACGGATCACGATCAAATGTACCACACCACAGATGACTCTTGCATTTAATGCAACTAACATTTAATGCTTTGTGCATTTTAATGCAACCAAGCTTATTATTTGGTGTGGTCCACTTGATCCTTGGATCTGCCTCATTTTTTTGTTCATGCCTTAAAATAATATGAGAAAAGGGATTGAAGGTTTGGATGTACAAATACATCACGGTGGGCCCACCCATAGACCTGCCCATTCGGAGCTAGGAAGGGCGAGGGTAGTACGTAGTCTGCGTCCTTTGTGAGTAAGGTCGGATACTTGCATACAACGTGAGTTCAACCAACATCAGTCATGACCAAGGAAACGATCAACGCTCTACCCCCTCAAGTTCGACTGTTTGGAGGAGAGGTTATGTCTACACTCAGCTAAGGAAATGACCCCGGCCTCAATGCTCGAATAGGGGCAGGTCGGCCATCCGCTTGATACCAAGGGAAAGCCTGACTCCGATTCCACTAGAAGATTTAGATTGACAAACCACAGTCCTCTACTGTGCGCCTCCGATTGCTGCCGACCTAATTTCGACCGACCTCATCCGAGATCCCAGCCGAAGATCTTGGAAGTCGAACGCAACACAGATCCCTCCGGGATTTCAGCCGAGGAACTCGACGGATATATAGATATGAATCCTCACAACACATCCCTGCTAAATAAGGAGATCTCTCACCGCCTTCTCTCAAGTATAAATAGGAACGCCTCTAATGACGAAAGGTACACAAAATCTTTGACCTAAAAACCTTATTTCCTACCAGACTAAGATTCCCTACCTGAGTTAGGCATCAAAGGGTCCCCTGTTGTAGCTAGGGTCTCATTTGTCTTCTCTGTGTGTAGGTATTCGAAGGATCAAGGAGGGTTAACCAGATTTTTAAATCAACAGATCCAAAAAATGAGGCAGATCTAAATCTCAGATGGACCATACAACAGGAAACGGTAGAGCTTCAATGTCCACCGTTAAAAACCTCCTAAGGCCCACTGTAGTGTTGATTTGACATCCAACCTGTTGATTAGGCCATACAGACCTAGATTAAAGGGGAGAACAAATTTCAACTTGATCCAAAACTTTTGTACCCCAGTAAGTTTTCAATGGTGGGCGCTCAATCAACATTATTTCCCATGATATTGTCCACTTTAGATTTGGATCTACATCAATTTTGGGCTCGTACCATAAAATGATACAAAGTAATGGAAAGATGGCATGGATGAGACACATACATGTGAAGCCCACATGACACTATCTACTAGCCATTGGTTAGTGGCAAGGTCACTAGATTGAGATCATCAAAATCTTAAACAGCTAAGAATGATCTTGGCCGTCCATTCATATGCCTTTAGGGCTTGATTATGATCTTATAAATGAAAGTAAATGGAAAATGAATTTGGAGGTAAATGAATTGGGAATAAATGGCGCATTTTAACTTTAAAAAAAATTATTTTTTAAAATCAAGTAAATTAGAGGAATTAGGATGCATTTGAATTTTTCAATATATTCACGTGAACATACGTGATATCTCAAATCAGCTTGAATATCTCAACTTAGTTCACATGTGCGATATTTACTAGAAGGATTATAGTAAGCCCATTGAAATATATATATTTTAGCCAAAAATTAGAAAATTTCAAGCCTTGGGTAGGTCACTAACTTGTCAACATTTTTTAACCATCCATTTAGATGGTCATCCGTAGGACGGTTTAGATAATTCTCTTGGTGTAATTTTAGTGATGTAGTTGATATTTGCTTTGTTTTGTAGTATAATTAATGTGACACGTGTATGACGGAAATGTGCATATCATCACCTTTGTTTTCAGGTGTGATTCTCCAAGGGACCTTAAAAAGACATTTCACCTTTATTTACTTCTCAATCCTCTCTTGTAGAGAAGATTTCATTTACATGCATATTAACTCATTTCATTTCATTTACATGCAATTACTTTCATCCAAACACACTTGAAATACCATTCACTCTCGATTTCACCCATTTACCGCCAATTACTCTCATCCAAATGACCCCTTAGGCACAAGGAATCCAAAGAAACTAAGGCCCCATGTTTGTCGTCGAGGTTCCTGGCCAGGAACGATGCGGTAGCCGTGAGTTTCAACCACATGAACCATTGACCGAACGACTGGTAAGGCTTGGATTTCTTGGTCCCACAAACTTCCTAGATCCTATCTAAACCGTCCATGAAAATCAGTCCAAAGAAAAGCCCATTAGATGGTGATCTGCCATTAATGCCACTCTCTTCCTCGCCAAGAAACCACGATCATTGAATCTTATAAAACCCTCGACTTGGAAATTTGATTCGTCCATTAGATGTCCCACATGATCAACGTCCTATAACAAAGATCGATGTCGTAGAAAAAGTCAAGGAAATCCAATGAAACCATCGTCGAATCCACATGTGAACCGAGTTGCAGAAACCTTCCTATGCAAGAAATGTTGCTGATCTTTTGACTCAGATTTTTGGAGTTGAGAATAGCTATAAAAACCCCTGTGATTGAGAGATAGGGAGGCTATCACAACAAGAGAGAGTGAGAGAGCTAAAAAAAAGATGAAGAGAGCTAGTTGCCGACTCACTAAGTTATGTGAGTCAAGTGCGCTGGGTTGAATCCAATATCCCCAGTAGGATGTGGATAGTGAGGAAGAAAGAAAGAGAAGGGAAGAGAAAGAAGGAAAGAAAGAGAAAAAAAATGAGAGAGAAAAAAGAGAGAAGGAGAGATTTTTGAAGGACTCGTGAGTTTTGCTGAGTCGGGCCGAGCTTAGTAGTTTACAGGAAGCTTGCTGGACGAACCGAAGAAGGAGAAGATGGAAGGAAAGAAAAAAGAAAATGCTAGAGTAAATCGACTCCTTATCACACCACGACGATGTAAACCCAAGCCACAACAAACCCGGATTAAACCCTAAGTATTAGAAATTCTAATCTAGTACCACTGCTAATTCGTATACTTTGGGGAAGCACGATAAATGAAAGTAGAACAATATAATAAAGTAGATAACCAAACCAAAAGTAATCAACTTGTAACGTCTCGGAAAAATCCATACAAAGACCCGAGTACCACCTCAGACAGAAATCACTAGGGACCGAATTCTGTAGGAATTATACGAAAATTAATTAAGTACTAAACTAAATAGTCAGTAGAATTAGCTTAAACCACTATTTATACGAATGGTAAGACCCAAAACCATTAAAATCGCTAGCTCAACATTACTTGAAAACGTAGGAGCAATCTCAAAACCAAGTTGCTCTCGGGAGCACATTGAAACTCCATATCGGACTTGAACCGCGCGTCGAAAGTCTGATGACTGCGAAACTATAGGCTTAGGACCACCTTATTGGGCTTGACAACCATCGCGGGAATCGAGCCCAGATAGTGTCCTGAAACGCACAACTTGAGCCCTGAACAAAGTGTGTGAGAAACGCGAATATCTTTAGAAAATGAACCAAAACTTAAGTGATTTAGACCGTTTGCTTGCGGGCGAAATTAAAGATTTCAAACTGTCAGATTCTGACCAAACTATACGCATGGATCAGGGAAATTTTCTTGTACATATCGGTATACTTGTGGCCCTGATCGAGCGACAACGACCGTTGAACTGACACGGGTCCTCTGCGGTCGATCCACTAATCTGATCGGACCGAAATTATAATTTGGCTTAGATCCATCGTCAGGGAACTTGCTCCATGCCGTATGCGAGTAATGGACCTCTAGATGGGCCCCATTCATCAGAAATAGTCGCTCTTTAGCTATAACCTAAGTATACCATGGCCCTAGGGCCATTTACATCACTTCTGAGCCTATATAAGGCCCTTAAATCACCTCATTCCTATCTCATACGAATTTTCTCTAACCTTAGGAGAGAGAAGAGAGAAAAGAAGAGAAAAGAGTGGAGAGTGAAGGGAGATCTTTGGAGTTTGCTGCAGTCCTTCTTTCCTGCTACTCCATGCGTTGAATTGTCTTTACATCTACTTACGCGTGCCATTCCAACATCGTTTTGTGTAAGAAATCCTAACCCTAATATTTTTTTAGGAATCTAAATAGAAGAATCGATGAAATAGATAACCTATTTCATGATTTAGGTAGCCATTGTTCTGTAGACGGAAGTGTAGGATTCAAACCATGTTCGAAACGAGCAATTCGATGAAAGGTGTGGACTATAAACATTTAGGTTATGGTTTTCAAGGCTTTCAATGTCAGCTAATGATTTTTGTCTGACTTGATTGCCACCATATGATCTTAGTCATGATGTACTCTGTAAATTATACATGTGTGTGTGAACTATGCGACTATATAATGCATTCCATGTGTTTGTTGAAATGTTTGAATGAAATTACAATTATGATTTGTACTTGCCATGACTTTTAATCTAGAACACATGTTTGTTGTATGTATGACAACTCTCTTGTGAAAGAATTTGCCATAATTTATACTATAACTAAGTTAGGTCATGTATGTGGTAGTGTGTAGACTAAGTGTTTGATAAAATGTCTGAATGAGAAATTGTTTGATGAAATGTACTTACTAAGGGTGTTAAGATAAGATTTTTAACTACCTTATCTACACGTATAAATTCCTTCATGTAACCTTAAATTCAACTACGTGATTTATGTATGAAATGCATATGTATGATAATATGTTCATTATGTGTTTTATAAAATGCTCAAATGATTATTGTATTTGAATTGTTCGTTAAATGCTGTGATGACTATCACGTGTGATTACCTACTGCATTTGAGTATGATTGGGGCTACTACGTAGTCCAGGCAATCGGTAACAATTTTCGATCGAGTGGCCGAAGTAGTCTTGCCACAATGGATACATTCGATGAATCCGAGCCGTACGGTGATTGTCAACAGTGGTTAGGCCATGTGGGGTGCTTATGTGCTCCATGTCGATTAATCTAGCGTGCACTCGTACCAATCGAACTTGTCAAATAACTCGATTGGCCTAATGTGTGTTTACCATGTATGGACGCTACTACTTGAGTCTAAGGTAACGCTTACCGATGTAACAACCTGTTTCAACCATGGTACCACGATCCGCTAAGACTCATGAGCCGGGCATGGTAGTGTATGGGACACCGTGGTCGAGCTGTTGGCCTACGCTGGGGTGACAAGCCTCCCAATAGTGACCAGTGAGCAACCCAGACTCGTGAGCTGAATACAGTGGTATATATGACACTATATTTGAGTTGTCGGCCTACGTTCTGGTGACGAGCCTCCCGTAGTGACCTCGAGTAGAATTAATTGAACTTGCCTATCTACTGCTTACAATAGAGGTGATGCCCTGCAACTTTCCTATCCTATGTGATTAACTAGGATTGACGACCCTAGATGGATCCCCGTTGGGTTAATGATATAAAGGGAGGTACCTTAGCTTACCGAATCTGTTGTATGAATAAGCCTAATTAAGAACTTAGCTAACACGACCATGCACCGCATTGCATGTGCTTTGGCGAGGAAGCGCACGCTTAGGGAGTTTGCCATGCACGACCGTGAGATGAAGTCGCTGAGGGAGTGCAGGAGAGGGTATGCATCATTACAGCATACCATTCCTGTATTAATAAGAGTACTTAGGATATGATTTTTGTACTGCTTTATCACTACTGCTTGACTGAATTGATAACATGTTAACCTTTGCCTTATAGTACCACTGAGTTGATCACTCACTCCCACTTTGGGATAGTATTTTAAAACACCAACCAGACTCTGGCTTAGTTGCAGATGACGATGTGGCTTATGTGATGGAGCCGAATTTCTTAGACGAGGAGGAGGAATTCTCCTACGTGCAACTCTCTGGCAGATCTGTGTAGACCTAGAGCTGCGTCGCCAAGATTATAGGGTTATGGATTAGTTGGACATTACACTTAATATTTTATAAATTTTGGAATAATACATGTATTTATTCAGCCTGGTAACATACTCATACTCTGGGAATTGAGAAACACTTATATACATTATATACCTATCTCAGTCTTCCGCTTGCTTAATTTAATTATCTCTGGAGTATGATATGCTGTTTTAGTGTAATCCCACTCATGTTTAATACATTAATATGGACAACATTTAAACATCATTATCTTTGTTGCATAAGTAATGCGTTGGATCTCGGGAGTTGAGCTTTGCTCAACCCTCAAAATCCTTGGCGTTACAAGTTGGTATCAGAGCATGATTTGGATTACACTAGACCTAGGTTATGGTAACACGACACACACTGACATACTTCAACTTAGGTGGGGACGATAAAACGTAGAAATGATCGTAGGATCCCAAGTTTTATCATCGGGCGAAATCGACAGTAGAAATGTGACCCGTATGCGTTTAGGATCATGTGAGATGATCTCAATTCCTTTCTAGACCGTTAATCGATGAGTTTGGATGATAATTCAGCGAATCCCACACTCGAAATAATCCGAAAAGTGCAAATACGCATTCATTGGACCCAGAAACACCTCACACGGGCTTAGGGGCCCAAAACTCATTTTTTCGGTGGGACCTAGGTGGTCCCCTGCATCTTTTTAGCACCCCCGAGGGGGGGGGGGAGAGAGGCCACCGCCACCAGTCTAGGGGACCGCGGCGGCATCGCCCGGTCAGCGGCGCGCCGCCCCGATCTCCAGTGGGCCGCGGTGAGCCTGCTGTTCCGGTGGCCCGCCGCCTCTCCCCCATGTGTGGGGCCATGTATTTCGTGTGGGGCCCTCTATTTTACCCCATTTGCCTCACTTTCCTCCATTTCACTCCATCCAAGCTCTTCAAACCCCTTTAAAATCTCATTTTTTTCTCTCAAATCTCCTTTCCATTCTCATAGCTTCTTCTTCTTCTACAATACACACCCACCCTCCACCATTTTCCTCAAAACCCCTCTCATACAACCTTCCATCTCCCTTATTTTCTCTCATTTGAGCACACAAACTCATCCCTTGTATCTCATAACTCCCCATCTTCCCATTTCCCACTTATTTGAGCACAAAAAGCACTCCTTTGTGTCTCATAATCCCCAACACCTACCAACCCATTTCATCCTTCAAGTTTCTTCACCTCCATGGCTCTCTTCGAGCTAGTTGCCGCCATATTCTCGCTCTCCACACTCCTTTCCCTCATGGGAAAGAGAAGGGCGCCAGCGAATGAAGCCGGGCCTAGCCGCCTAACCTGTTCAAGGAAGAAAACGGGCGCGAAGCAAGCACAAACGCCGAGCGAGAGAGAAGATCAAAGCGGGATCTTGACCCGTGGATCCCCATTGAAAGATCTCTACCACCGGGCATCGAACTTGGTAAGTTTCGTGGCCATAGAGTTGTATTCGAGGCTCATATTGACGAAAAGCTGTTTGGACTGTACCTAGTGATGGACATGCTCCTGGAAAATGGGTGGGGTCCCGTATTTGAGAGAAACACACATGCAAGTGAAGGCACCATACGAGCCTTCTACGCTCATATACAGAACACACTATTGAACCTCTTCAGTTTACTATCCCTTTGGGGAGGGAGGAAGCCATAGTCAATGTGATATGGTGGCTCGAATCATGGGTATGGAGCGTGGAATCGTACACGCCAGTGAGAGGAACCCGTAACGCCTCGAATATTCAGGATCCGAGTATACGACTCGTGCCCCAAAAACCCGAGTGTTAACCTTAAAGCATGGTCAGATAATATATTTTTTTCTTTTATCAGAGTAAGCGAATGAGCGTAGTGTGGACAAATCGACATAAAGAAAAATTTCATTATCATTCAAATATACAAGAAGCTGCCCATAATGACTTATACAAACCAATGTCTCTGAATTTAACAAGTACAAGATTTACAAGAATTTATATATATGAAAAATAGCAGAAAGCATATAAATATAAGCCGCAAGATCACGCAGCTCCTCCAGACAAATAAAGTCATGCCTCCCTGGTGATCGTACCCTGCTCCTCATCAAGTCTGAACATACATATCACTAAAGCCACCTGTACTACCTGTACGGTTGTATATTTGATGGATGAGTGGCCAACTCAGTGTGAATGCCCCTCAAGATTACATACCGCTGCATTAGGTAAGAAATAGTATAACACATCCAGACAACCAAAATAGAGTTAATGCAGTCTTATTATATGCATGGATGCATGAATGTAATCAGTCCCTGGTAAAACATTCGGACGGACTGTACCTCGGGTAAAACATCCGGACGGGCAATGTCATACGATGGTGTGCCTCAGGTAAAACATCTGGACGGACGTCCCCATAGATAAGACTGGTCATAAGCGCAACACGCAGAGTAATTGCAGGGTAGAGTGATCCAAGTCATTATCTCCGTAGAGGTAATGTCTCAATTACCTTATCCATATGTATAGTTTCCATCACGTAATCTTAATTTCTACTACGCGATTTATGGATGAAATGCATATGTATGGTAATATGTTCAATGTGTTTGATGAAATGTTTAAATGAAGGATTCACTTGAATTGTTTGTTAAATACTAATATGATTATCACATGTATTTACCTGTTACATTTGAGTAAGATTGGGATTACAACGTAGTCCAGGCAATCAGTAACAATTCTCGTTTGAGTGGCCGAACTAGTCTCGCCACATTGGATACGTTTGATGAATCCGAGTGATACGATGATTGTCGACAGTGGTTAGGCCACGTGGAGGGCTTATGCGCTCCATATCGATTAAGTCAGCGTACACCCGTACCAGTTGAACTTGTCTATTAAACCGATTGGCCTATTGTGTGTTTACCATGTATGGACACCACTGCTTGAATCTAAGATTCCACTTACCGATGTAAAGACCCATTTTAACCATGGTACCACGATCTGCTAAGACTCATGAGCCGGGCATGGTGGTATGAGACACCGTGGTCGAGCTATCGGCCTACGCTGGGGTGACAAGTCTCCCCGTAGTGACCAGTGAGTAACCCAAACTCGTGAGCCGGGCACTATGGTTGGGACACCGTGTTCGAGCTGTCGGCCTACGCTAAGGTAACGAGCCTTCCCTTAGTGACTGCGAGTATAAACTTTTGAATTTACCTATCAACTGCTATTTTATTAGGGGTGATGCCCTATAACTTGCCTATCGTATGTTGTTACCTAGGATTGACGACCCTAGATGGATCCTTCGTTTGGGTTAATGATATAAAGGGAGGTACCTTAGGTTCCCAAACTTGTTGTATGAATGAGCCTAATTAAGTACTCGGCTAACACTACCATGCACCGCATTACAAGTGCTTTGGCACGGAAGTTGCACCTTTAGGGAGTTTGTCATGCGCGAACTTGGTTGTTGGAGTCGCTTGTGAGGGAGCTTTGTGCGAGGGCATACATCATTACCGCATACCATTCCTCCATTAACATGAGTAATTAAGGAATGATTGTTGTACTGCTTTATCATTACTACTTGACTGAATTGATAATATGTTAACATTTGCCTTTTAGTACCACTGAGTTGATCACTCACTCCTACCCTGGGACGGTGTTTTAAAACACTAACCAGACTCTGTTGTAGATGCTGGTAACAACGAAGTTTATGTCACTGATTTGGATTTCATAGATGAGGAGGAGGAATTCTCTTACGTTAAGCTATTAGGAGAGTTTACGTAGACCTTGTACTAATTCGACGGGATTACATGGTTACATGGATTAATTGAACACCTACATTTTTATATTTTGTATCTTCTGAAACAAACATTGTATATATTAAACCCTGTTACATTATCATACTCTGGAGGCCGTGAACCGCTTACTTCAATACATATATTTCAGACTTCCGTTTGCTAAATTACATTATCTCTGGAGTATGATATGTTGTTTTGGTATAATCTCACTCATGTTTAATACATTAATATAAAAAACATTTAAACATTATTATCCATGTTGCGTAAGTGATGTGCTGGATCTCGGGAGTTGAGCTTTGCTCGACCCTCGAAATTCGGGGCGTTACAAGAATGGTGTATGCATGTTATCTATTGTTTAGGTTTAGTTTTTTATCCTAATGTGAGATCCATACGTTTCCATCATATGAGATCCGCATTGATGGAAAGGCTTACCCTAGATCAATTAGATTTCCTAGATAGGATAGGTTCTCAACTTGCTACATTTCTTTGATTCATTATCTCGTGGATATTGAATGCTTAAAATCACTGGCGCGTGAGAATATATATCAATGATGCAAATTCATGATTTTCTAATCTTTTATATCATTTATTTAAAATGTTTAAATTATTTTATTTTCTGATTAGGCCGACCATAGTACTCGGATCCTAGTTGTGTTATCTAACTCATCATGATTTTGGAACATTAACCTATGTGTGGAACTTTGAAGCTTAGGTGTTGTTTTCAAATTAATTGAATTTCATACATTCAAAACCTTCAAAATCATTTCATTTGTTTAGTTTTAATTACTTAGGTAATTTTGCATTTGATTTTCTCATTCTCACAATTCAACTCCTTGTGGGATTAACCCTATATTTACAAGATATTACTTACGAACCTCTACACTTGGGGCAAGTAATCAAGTTTTTAGCACCGTTGCCGGGAAGAGACTGAGATAGATTAGATCTGTTGAAGATAGATAAGGTAAGTTCTTTTTTAAGGTAAGTTATCTTCTAAACCCTCCAAATTTTCTATAGATTTTCTGTTTTTCTTTGAAAGTAAATTCAGTTGGGTCTTTCAAGCACTACTATGACATAAGGTTGCCCTGCTTAGAATTTTATCACCCAAGTGCTATAGTTGTCCTACAGTTATTGTTTGATCACAAAGATCATCCGTTGAATCTATTTTCCATATTAGCATAGTTTAATTTCTGCATTAGTTTTACTTTTGTTGATTTATTTTTCATTTTTACTTTGTGGTTTGAACCCTCATGGTCTGCCCTGCCGCCTGGGTTGTTGATTTATTTTTTCTTTGTGGATTGAACCCTCGTGGTCGACCCTGCCGCCTGGGTTATTGATTTATTTTGCTTTGTGGATTAAACCCTCATGATCGACCCTGCCGCCTGGGTTGTTGGTTAAGTTTTTTTTTAAAGTATCATACTTGCTATTTGAATTAGTGGTATTTGTTGGGTGGTGTGGATGGTCTATGTCCCATTGGAGTAGGAATCAAAACAATCAACTCTCCTCCGAAGGCGGACTAGTTCCAAGCCTTAATCATTCACTTAGAAGAGGCACTCAACATCACTTGGATTCCATGGTAGACCCAGTTGATAATCCAAATCCAAATCTAAATCTGTCAGATCTAACTATAAATCAAAACAGAGAAAATCAACCTAATCCTCCTCTTGAGGATGAAAATGAAGTTCATAAGAATGTGTTAAACCAACCACAGACTTTACGTTAACGTCTACACCCTGAGAGATCAACTTTACCATCTTGCATAGTATTCCCTGCTCACATGGGGAACATTAATTTTAAACCAAATGTGATTCAATTGATTCCTAAATTTCATGGCTTGGATTCTAAAAGCCCCTGCTTGCACGTCAAGGACTTTGAGGAAGTAATTGCAACATTACAAGTAAACAATGGCAATAGGGATGCACTTAAGCTTAAGTTATTCTCATTTTCTCTAAAGGATCGGGTCAAAGCATGGCTCAACTCTCTAAGACCCAATACCATCACTAGATGGCAAGCCTTAAGTAGAGAGTTTTTGAAAAAGTTCTTTCTCGAGCACAAAACAAATGCATTAAAACAAGAAATCATGTCATTCTCCTAAAAGGGGAATGAACTATTTTTCCAAGCTTGGGAGCGCTTCAAAGACCTTTGAAATGACCGAGCTAAACGTCCTAGAGGGGGGTGAATAGGATTATGCCAAATTAAAAAGTAAATGCAGAATTGTAAGAAAGATAGCACAATCAAATAATAAATAAGCATAAGTAAATAGCAACCTCAAATGTACTAGTCTTGAGAGTTGATATAAACTTAGTTCTAAGGACAACCTAACACCAAAAACCAAAGGCTTATGGCAGGACAACCTTACTAGAACGTTTGTAAGCATCAAAAACCCAAACCAATAAAGAGGCAAAGGAAATAGCAAATAACATAAACTAAGTTATTACAACATTCCTACAAGTGCATAAAATAAATTACACCATTCACCACAAATGCTTAAAATAGATTACAACATTCACACACATTGGCACATTCAATCAATCACCACAACTCCAAGAATTATAGTGGTTCGCTTGTGTGTACACCAACTGTTAGAAAACAACCACACAACTACTCCACTCATAATATCCACTCCCTCGTGATATTAGCATTCACTATGAAAAAGGTTTTCCAAGGTTCACCTTAAAACCTTCACAATTATGTCTTTAGTTGGGCTTACACAATTACAAAAACCCCGCACTCAGAGATTTTCTGGACACCTTGGACCAAACAAAAAAAAAGATTTTTCTGTCACAACCTTAAAAACCAAAAAGATACAAAATTGTAAATGATACATATCTGTAAATTCTCCTTTGAAGAAGCCCAGTAGAACTGATCCGATGTAGACGAAGATGTTCAATGTCCAGTCTCACAGATGAAAAGGTTCTAGTTCTAAATGATTTTTAAATTAAATCAACCTGGGCTCGCTTGATTTGATTTTGATCTCAAGAAAGGAAAAATCACAAATCCCTTCTTAATGTAAGATTGGAATAAAGATCTCAAAATCAAATTACAAAAGCTAATTAAAGAGAATATAAAATAAGTACAATGTAGATTAAAAATATCACAAACTTATCTCTTAGAGTGGTGTCTTGATTTTTCTTTTATGAATGAATAAACTCTGAAATTCGTGCTCTATTTATAGGTAAAAATACTGTTCACTCGACTGGTCTAAGGGTCGGTTCGACTGGTCGAAGGACCAACAAAATTTCAAATTTTCTGGCGCGATAAGATAAGGTCATTACTCAACTGGTCGAGTGGCCTGCTCGACTAGTCGAGCAATGCACTCGACTGGTCGAGTGGGACCAGAAAAGCTTGCTGGACTTTGAGTAGAGCCTGCACGACCGGTCGAGCACTGTTCACTCGACTGGTCGAGCAGTCTCCTGGACTGGTCGAGAGTCCAACAAAAAATTCTGAAAATTTACAACAAACCTTGGACTGGTCGAGAAAACTATTTGAGTAGTCGAGCCAGTACTTGGACTAATCGAATAAGGTCTAAGACTAGTCGAGAAAGTGACCTATAAACATATGAAACGACCCACATACAATATGTAATGAATATGACACAATCTAAGGTCAATCTAGGGTCATCTAAACTTGCTTGTGAGTAGGAACAAATGAAACATCATTCGCTTCCAAATCTTGATATCTTGTGATACTTATAGCTTGAGTTCGATCACTTAAACTTGAGCTTGAGTTACGCTTGAGTTCTTGAGTCTTTAACGTACAATAGTTGAACTTCAAACTTGAACTTGAGTTCTTGATTTTTAGCTTGAAATTATAAACTTCAACACTCTTCACTTCAACTTGAAGATGTAGGCAAAGATCCAAAGAACTTTAAAATGTACGAACCTGATCACTTCAACTCAAAGCATGATACAAATACTATATGGTTTGGCACAACAAAATTTGACAACACTAGAGGTGATAGATTTACACAATAGCATTTACAATCTCCCCCTTTGTCAAATTTGTGACAAAACCAAATAAGAATTATACACAATAAAGAATCATGCACCAGTCATGCACTAATAGGAATCATGCATCAGTTATATGTACACAATAAAGAATCATGCATCATTTGAATAACAAATGATCAACAGACATAACTCCCCCTCGTTCTATTATTCCCCCTCAATCCAGGAGAGGTGATTTGCAGAAGAAAAAGAAAAAAAATACCATATTCCATCCATAATCACACATCTCTGCATTTTCTCCCCCTTTCGTCACAATATGACAAAGGAAAGATAGATAAAGAAAAGAGAAGTAAATGAAATAAGATAGGAAAGAGCATCACCATGATAATCAAAATATGAACGAAAGGCACAATAGCATGGCCACATAATAAAAATTAAAAGTATGTCCAAAAAAAATATCCCAACACACATAAGAGTAGAAAGTATTAATACATGTCTAGAATATTATAAAAAGCTAATCAGATCTAGATGATGGAACATGAATAGAAGGATCTATCTAATATAGTCCCTTGTTAATGCGCCTAAGATATTTTCGCATGTATTTGAATGGATTTTCTTGGGACACATGCAGACCCTCTACCTTCTCCTCAAGGGATCGTAATCGCTTATCAAAGTCAAAAGGCTAAAAGTCTGGATCAGCCGTAGAATCTGACTCAATCTCATCAAATAAGTCATCCATATTAATATCATCAGGAGGTAAAGCATCCTCCTCTTCAGTTGCTTCACTAGATCCTCCAACACCCACATCAACTTGGCCAGGAGCTAACCTCAAATTCATCTTATTTATGTTTGAGTTGTTGAAGGGAAGATGGTTAATGGGAGCTTCTCCAACAAGCATAGCCACAAGACTGGGTGGCTAAGACAGTCATAATATAGGCAAATAGAATATCACTATGACCCGGATGGAGACGAAACTGAATGATAATGTAGCAGATAAGAAATGGAAGACATACAGAAACACTAGTAATAATAGAGTGAAGGATGCGAGCCATGAAAGTAGTGAGCTCAGTCTTGTTACCAGACCTAAGATAGACATTAGAGATGACAATACGATGGAGGATCCTGTATCTGGGTAACATAAATTTGGAACTAAGCGCATTTCCGGAATTCCATTCTGCATTCATGTTGCATAACACTCTAGTGAGCATTCTTTTTTTCAGACTCAGATGGTTTTGCCACTAAAGTGAAAATAGGAATTCCGTCATCATTAACTGGAAGATCCATCAATCCAGATATTAAGTGACGGTCTACATCAATAGGACCTTCTCTTATTATAATTGTAAAAGTTAAATTCTTAGAAGAGAAGTTAGTTATGCAAACAAACATGGCCTGTGCAATGGAACGGGATGCAGGACCCCCCCAATTTAAAATGTTATCCCATCCTACAGTTTGAAGGAGGGGAACAATGCCAAAAGGTTCCAAATGATTAGAATTGACTATCCATTCAACAATCACATTACAAAGATGTATATCTCACACATACTCAAGGTATTCTTCGGGAGACCGAAGATGGCGCACCGTGATTGGAGCAGAATGAGAAGAAGAGGGACCACGAGAGGCTCTCTTCTTATTTCTACTTTTCATAGCAATAAGGAATAAAAGGAATATAAGTAATGCAAGAAAGGAAAGATGGGTTGCAAGGAAATCAAATTTTTAGCTAGAAAACCCAATAAACCAGTATAAACCTTGAAATAAACTACAAAAACAAGGAAATGGAAATGCAAAGAACTTAAATCCACAGGGAAATCGAAAAAGATGCGCTAACCAAGAAGGAATCGAAGGTGGGTTTGACCGGTCGTGCTAGGGCTGGTTGGGGAAGATGAAACAAATGAAGAAAAAGTACTTTTTACACAATCACAATAAAAGGCCTCAAACCTGAGCGGCTCGACTGGTCGAGTACATACTCGACCGGTCGTGCCACGACTGGTCAAGCGTGTACTCGACTAGTCATGCACCTCAAAAATTTTACAATTTTTCACTATTTTTGAAATTTAAAAATTTACTGTTTCGACAAGAAACGAATATATCTCTCTCGAATGGTAGAACTTTCATTCATTTGAACAAATTAACAAAGGAAAAAATTGAAGACAATCACTTTATTTGTTCATTCTAAGTTCTTTACATCCCTTTCTCCTCTGATTCCAAATAGACTATGCATGAATATTAATGTAATGTAATGATTTAGTCTTCATATTATGTACAAATAGAGAAGAAACATTAGACATAATATTGAACACCATCTCCGAAGCCATTGTGCACGGTCAAAAGTCATTGTGTCATGTTAGAACACTATTAAAAGTCATTGTGCACAAATGGAAACTGTTGTGCATTGGAGTTGTGCGCAGATAGAAGCTACTGTGCGCTAAAACCCTTTATGCGCTAACTTCTATTGTGCGCCAGAACCCTTAGTGCGCTAATGATGTTTGTTCTGGCGCGCTAATGATGTTGCGCGCCAGAACCCTTAGTGTGCTAATGATGTTGTGCGCCAGAACCTTTTGTGTGCTAATGATGTTGTGCGCCAATGGTGTTGTGCGCCGCACAATACTCCTCCCGCACAATGCATGCAGGCTTTACCTTTCTCCTTCTGCAATATTTCCTCTCTCTTTCTTTGATTGGTTACTAATGAACCCACTGGAGGGGTCCTGGGTATTTATATCCCTCACACACGTGTAAACTCTGCGCACTCCTTGCAGTGCAGAACTTGCTGTGCACACACTGCTGTGCGGAACTTGCTGTGCGCACTCTGCTGTGTAGAACTCGCTGTGTGCTTCGATGGTCTTCCATGCAATTTCTTTTTAGCACAATGGCCCTTCTTTCCCGCACAATGACCATTCTTTTCCGCACAATGGTTTTCTCGAACATTCTTCTTCATACAAAATGCTTTTTCTCTATCTTCCGTCTCTTCTCTTTATTTTATGCCTCAACAGATGCCCCCTTGATCCTGCATTTTTATTTCAACACCTATAAAATAAATATGGAGGATCAATATCATTATTTTCAATATCACTCTCAGATCCGCAGCATTGTGCACAAATTTTCTTTATTGTGCGTCGATCGCTGTGCACAACAATTGCGCACTATCAATTACGCATAATGAATTGCGCACAACACCTCAAACTCCCCCTATAAATTCAGAACTTGCTCTTATTTTCGCTATCTATCTCTATTGCCTCATACTTTCTTTGCCGGATTAACAACCATTGTGCGCTAACTGTATTGTGCGCCGCACAACACCTCTTCCATACAACAAATTTTAGGATTTTGCTCATTACCGGTAACGCACAACGCTTGACATTTTGCCTGTAAAATTGCGTATACCATTTTGCGCACACTGTACTATTGCACCATACTCTGCGCACAATACTCTGCGCACAATTGTCCACACACAATGCTATGCGCTCAATGCTCTATGCACAATACTTTGAACTGCATATTTTCCTTGCTCCTCTATTTGTCTCATCTCCTTCATCCAATAATCTTTTCTCCTAATTCTAACTTGCTTTATTAATTCTTATTCAGACCCCCTATGGCAAGCTCTAAAAGACCACTCCCCTCAAGTGTTGCAGGACCCTCTGACCCACAATCCGCTAAAGTTCCTAACCCCAAAAGGCCTCGTTCTGATGAAAATTGCAGCTCTTTCTTTAAGGAACTGCCCCTGTCATCGTGAACTTTTCCACTCGTATTCAAATCTTATTCGACGATATTCGCATGGCTATCATTATGAAATAAATAGAGGGACCTCCCCTTTCGGGACAAGAATCCGACTGGGAAAATTGGCTGAAATGTACAACCAATTATCGCACGGATATTACTCGTCTCCCTGATGCAGAAGCTTCTCCTCCCCCAACTGTTCCACAGCAAACTAGAGCGAGGCACCCAAACAAAGTTTTCCAGGAGAAAGTTTGAGGACACAACCGAAGACATTTTCGAAATGCTTGGGATTCGATAAAGCTGACCACCGAGGCAATCAAATTTCGCAATCCGTACAAAGACGAGACCATTACTCTCCCTCTACAACTTCAACGTCATTGTTCGATCCTTGAAAGTGAACCCTGAGATTTCATGACTCAGAACAGGCTTATATATACATCTAATTGGGTTATCAAAGAACCGCATATCCTTGAGGGTTACTTTACAGATAAAGGTCTAACTCAAAGGACCGGACAAGTGAGATATATGTGTTTTCTTACGCCATGTCATGATCCCCATTCTTTATATCCTACTCATTTTTTTGAAACAATTCAACAGCGCTTCCGTTACTGCGATTCTTTATGGGGCAAGGATGAATTCAGAACACGGGGTCTCTGGACAACCCGTCCAGACTATAGTGCCTGGGCCAAAGCAATTCTAACAAAGTATGAGGATACTTTACGTACCACCCAGATTTATGATGTTATAGAAGTCACTTCTGAATTCTTTTATAAAGACACGATGATTTATAAAGGCTTCTTGAAGTACTGGTCCTCAGTCACAAACTCTTTCCATCTCCCGATAGGAGAAGTGAGCATCACATTATGGGATCTTAACAAAATGGTCGGCCTGCCTATTTCAGGATCCTTCCTTGACGAATATGTTCCTTCAAATCTGGAGTTTGCTTATGTTAGATCTAATAGAGTGTCCAAAATTACAGCATCGACCATTGGGCTTTTCCGTGAGACATCTTACTTTGCTGATGTTCACAAGATCTTCCCTCTCCAATGGCTAGCGCATTTTTCTCGCTATTTGGTGTAAGTATTTTAACTTTTCCATTATCTTCTCAATCAATACTTATTTATAAGTCAAAACTTGTTCACTGATTTTTTCTTCGCTTTTAGGTTCCCTGGTAATCACTGCGCTGAATTAGAAGCCAATCGTAAGAAAGTAAAAGGCCCAGCTGATTTCACTGCTGACACTGAATTAGTTACCTTCCTGGCCTACTGGCTGAAATTGGTTGTGCTTCCTAGTTTGAAAAGTTCGGATTCAATTCGTCCGACTTTATTTGTGGTAGCAGGGGCCATGGCAGAAGGTAGAAAGAAATATTCCCTAGCCCCTCTCGTCTTATGTTCAATATACAGAGCTTTCGGTCACGTTGTAGCACATTGCTCAAGCCCGGCAATAGGAGTTACATCTGCTTTTGTTCCATGGCATTATTTATCTGGATGGCTCGACATTTATTTTCCTTGGACGTATAATGACCCAGAAAAGGCTTACGTTCACCCAAATCATCTACCTCTATGGTACTTTTTGAAGAGAAAAATGATAAAGAGCTATGAATGGATAACTAATAAAATCGACAATCTAGAGTCTATCGATTTCTTCCCTTTTTATTTAGACTACCAAGCCGAAGACAGAGATGTGGTAGATACCAATGACTTGGAGCCCCTTGAAAGAATTTTCTTTCTCTGTATTCGCTCTTGTAATCTTCCACTGAGAGAGGGACTAGAGTTCTGGCGAGAACCGTATTATCCAAACCGATTTGCTAGACAATTCGGCTATGATCAAACCGTGCCCCAAGCAAGCTACAAAGTCACTCGTACTATGAGGAGTTATGGAATTGGTCCTTATAACTGGTCTTTAATATGGAAACAACTCTTGGCAAGAAATTTTGGTTCTCTCTTCGTGCTCCCTGGATACAATCACAGAGTAACAACTTCATACTCCTGTGTGCGATGGTGGAGTCATCAGTATCATCTAGTACGCAATTGTTTTCCAGTGGATCGGCCTATCTGGATTCCTCCTCCTCGTTTGAAGAATTATAGACCAGAACAAGGAATTGGATACTTCTACGAGAGGGATCATGCCGCCACTCCTGGACAATTTTGCTGTAAAATTTCTGTTGAAAAACCCATTAGAGAATTGAAATCCTCAAACACTCTAGAGGGTTGGATTGCTTTCGGTTCTCCTCTGGACTTATTAAATCAAGAAGCAAGATCGGCAGATTCGAAAAATGAATACGAAACAGCAGGCAATATTCCGCCTTCTCCTACTCCAGAAGGGGAAGATCATCCTACACGTTCTACTCCTACCATACCTCTTATTGCAGATCCTTCCACAATCTCTTAGCCTGTTGATCGTATAAATGCTTCAGTTACCCCTGTTATAGATCTTACAGAGGCCACTACTCATCCTACCACAGTAACAACTCCTCCAACTGTGCGCCGAATCATTATTACCACCTCTCCTATGACTCACTCTCGTGCCAAGCTGCTATCTCCCGAAGTTCTGGCGCAACCGACCCCTTCTTCTCCTCAAGGTATGCGTTTTCTTCCTGCGAAGACTGTCTATAAAGGGAAGCGGACCATATTTGATGAAGGTAGCTCTAGCTCATCAGAATATTTGACTAATACAACGAGTAAAGATACATCCACCAGTCTGACTGATGAACTGAATGCTTTACTTAATGCAGATACTGATGCCGAATTAGATGTTGGAGGAGATAGTGATACTGGAGTCTGGTCCCCTCTCTCTGAGATTTTAGCCGCTCATCCTAACACCTCTCAACCCTTTCTGGAGACTTCATTAGATAACGAGGAGCAACTTGATTATGGAGAATACGGCGGCACTCCGGGCAGAAACATTTTCCTTTCTTTTGATGCTTCGTATTCTCCTCGCATTATGGAAACTACTGATGCAGCCGCCCAAGCAACGTTAACTTCAAAAGATGTAGAAGTTCAGTTATCAGAAACTCAAGCAGTAACGGGAAATATACTTCTTCTTCCTAGTCCAGAAGAGTCTAGACCATCAATAACTCACTCATTTGATGCTCCCGTTTGGGCTAGTAATTCCCCTATCATGCATCTTTCTCTTACTCAACTGGTGGCTCGAAGCCAGGAATTTCTTCCTAACCCCACTGACGTTCCTGTAACATCCCGGATTTTTGCCAATCTGGAATTAGACGTCCTTAGGCAATGGGCCACTCCTAACACCTTATTAACTTGTCAGAACTCAATCCCAAAGTCTAAAACTGCTTTTGAACCCATTTCCTTCACAAATCCCACCCTTCACCACCTTATTCTTCAATTTTTCTAAGTACTTTCACCCTAGACACTATCTTAAACTAGCTAAGTATTATACTCGGATCACTTTATATACAAACTACAGAGGCCCAGGTACCACCTCAAACCGAAATCACCCAGGACTAAATCCTTTAGAAATTAGGCGAGAATTAGCTAGCGTTAAACTAGAGTGCCTGTGAAATTAGCACCAATGGCTTTAAATACGATCTGGCCAAAACTTGTAGATTCGTTGACGCTACATTACCCTAAAATCTAGGATCAATCTCATTACCCGTCTGCTCTCGGGAGCATCACGAAACTCCATATCAGATCTAGACCGCACGTCGGAAGTCCAATTAACACGAAGTTAAGGAATTAGGACCGCCTTGCTGGGCTTGACAACCATCTCGAAAATCAAATCCATATAATGTCCCAGTGTAATTCGCTTGAGCCCGGAGTGAAGAGTGTGAGAAATGTGAAATTAATTTAAAATAAAATAGAAATTTATGAAATCTGACACCTCTCGCTTGCGGATCAGTATTAAGCAACTAGACCATCAAAATCAGACCAAATTACACCCTCGGATAAGGGATATTTCCCCAAACATATCCATGTACTCGGAATCTCTGATCGAGATCCGCTGACCGTTGAACTGAAACTGGTCCGCTATTTGTGATCTGGGTATCCGACTGGAACGAAAACATAATGGTACCTAGATCCGATGTTGGTAAGCTTAAGTCTGACCGTACACTAAAAAAGGGCCGCCAGAAGTGCTCCATTGAGACAGAACAGGGCCACTTTGGCTATAACCCAAGTATACCTTGACCTGGAGTCTATTCTGGTAATGTTCTAGCCTATATAAGGACCTTAAAACCTCTCTCATTCAGCCCATGCGAATTTGGGAGAAAACCTAGGGGAGAGAAGAGAGAAAAGAGAGAGAAAGTGTGAGAGAAGTGGGGGAATCTCCCTGCACTTTACCCTGCCGCTACACAAGCTACACCATTCATTTCTAATCGCTTTTCCGGCGATTTCAGCTCCATTTCTAGGTAAGAAACCTAACCCTAATCTGATTTGGGGCTTTGGTGGTTGTAAGTTATGAAATAACTTACCTGAATCATGTAATAGGTTGCTAGATCATCATAGGAGGAAGCCTAACCAGTCTAGTGAGTTTATTTCGCTTCTACGGCTTAAAGGTGCGGACTTTAGGTGTATAGGTTACGGTTTTCAACACTTTCAATGTCAGATAATGATAGATTCATGATCTGCATGCAATTGCACATGTACAAAGTGCTGTCTGTTTTCCGTTTCGATTAAAGATGAAGAATATGAAATTTTACATACTCTAGGTATTTGTAGAAAGTACCGTATACGTATAAATTTTGAAAATGTGTTTGCCATGATTATTTGCTGTATGAATATACTATATATGGATAAAATACTTATTTGGCGAAAGGGTTTGCCCTAATACATGTTTTTGCTAATCTATACTATGTATGTTAAAATAGTGCATTCTAAGTGTTTGTAAAAATAACCGAATGAACATAGAATTAGCTTTCGTGCTCAACATGACTGATTGTCATGGATACAGGCAACACCCCTTTGACAAAAAGATTTGCCCTAAATCACGCCACGGCCAATATACACTATATATGCTAAAACGTGTAGCCCAAGTGTTTGTAGAAATGACTGAATGAACATGGAACTTGGATTCCTGCTTGCCATGACTATCCGTCGTGGGTGCGCGCGTGTTATATTGGGACAACTCCCTAGTGAAAGGATTTGGCCTTATACCTATGTGGTCAACATACATCATGTATGTTGATGTATGTAGTTTAAAGTGTTTGTTGAAATGACTAAATAAATATGGATTTGATTTATTTATGCCTGCCAAATGTATTGAATGTAAGAACATGATTGATGTGTATGCGACAACTCCTTGCTATAAGGATTTGTCCTATTCTATGTTGAAATCAACATACGTCATGTATGTTGGAGTGGTGTAGTTTAAGTGTTTGCTAAAATGCCTGTGTGAGAAATTATGTGACGAACTAAGTTTAATAGTGATGTTGAGATAGGATTCTCAACTACCTTAGAAACGTATATGATTTCCTCCATGGTGGTTGTTTAATTTAATTGCTTACTATGAAATATATGTGTTTGTATTCCTTGTTTACATTGTGCTTTGTAACATGCTTTAAGACATGTTTGTTAACATGCTTGAATTACTTTGTTTATTATGCTTTACTCCACATGCTTCTGAATAAGGATTGATTGTGATTGGGACTACGATTATAGTCCAGACAATCGGTACCAGACTTGAGTTCGTGGTTAAGATTCATTTGCTACGTAAGATGTGTTCGATGAACCCGAGTCGTATTTCGGTTGGCGATAGTGGTTGGCCACACGAAGTGCTTATACGCTTTATATCGTTCAACTTGTTGTACGCTCGAGCCAGCCGAGCTCGTCAAGCAACCCGATCTGTCTTATGTATGTTCACCATGTTTGGACGCCTCTGCTTGAACTTAGGGTACCAAACTTACCAGTGAATCCCATTAACCATGGTACCACGATCCGCTAAGACTCATGAGCCGGGCATGGTGGTATGGGACACTGTGGTCGAGCTGTCGGCCTACGCTGGGGCCATGTGCCTCCCCGTAGTGAGCAGTGAGCAACCAGACTCGTGAGCCGATTATGGTGGTATGGGACACTATATTCGTGTTGTCGGCCTACATTGATAAGGTGATGGGGGAGTGGTGCAACGAATGCGTGTAACAGCCTTGACAGTGCTTTGTAGTGACCTCGAGCATACTCTGAATTTGCGGTAAGGCGATGAGTTTTGCCTCAGTGAATAGGGTATGAACTAGGCCTGTATCAATTTAGTGATGAACTGTTAAAAGGGTGATGGGGGAGTGGTGTAACGGTTCCGTGTAACAGCCCCGGTAGCCCTTGCAGCGACCTAGAAACACACCATCGTATGAGATTAACTAGGACTGACGACCCTAGAATGGATCATGTTTGGGAATGATACAAGGGAGGTACCTTAGTTTCCCAATACTGTTGTATGAAAAGGACTAATAACAACTTGGTAATCATGCTCATCATCGCACTGCATGTGCCTGGAAGATGTGGAGCACTGAGGGATGAAAGCATGCAGCGAACGTAAGATGGTGTCGCACGAGGGAGTGTGTGGTGAGGGCATACATCATGACTACATTCCATACTTGCATTAACAAGAGTATTTAGAATTGTTTGATTATACTGCTTTATCATTACTGCTTGACTGAATTGATAACATGTTAACCTATGCTTTATTGTTCCACTGAGTTGATCACTCACTCCCACGTTACGGGACGGTGTTGTACACACCAACCAGATTTGTTTGAGTTTCAGGTGATGGCGATGCTTATGAAGGAGAGCCAGACTACTACTATGATGTTGAGGAGTTCTCCTACATGTAATTCTCTGACAGGTCTATGAAGACCTGGTATTGTATTGACGGGGCTATGGTATTTGGGATAGAAGACATTACACTTCCACAATTTGGTATATGTTGAAATTATACTTGTAATTTATTAACCTGGTAACATTATCACACTCTGGAGACTCACCACAGTGTATATATTTTATATATCTATCATAGTCTTCTGCTTACAAATTTAACTGTCTCTGGAGTATGATATGCTGTTTTGGCTTAATCTCACTCATGTTCAATGCACTAATACAGCAACATTCAATCAGCATTCATTTTGTTGCATAAGTGATGTGTTGGAACTCGAGAGTTGAGTTTATGCTCGACCCCCGATTTTCAGGGCGTTACAGTTCCAACGCCAAGTACTTTGAACTCAACCACCGCGAGAGCTCAAGAACTTTCTTTTAATGCTATCGTAACTACTGAGCCTCCCAGCTCTACAGCTCCCGTAACTCATTCGGCTTCAGTTACTCTTGCCCCTACTCCTAGTGTGTATATATATATATATATTCATTTTATTTTATGGTCATTGCAATGGTTATAGACTTTCAGTTTAAACTTATATTTCTCTGTCTATCTTTTAGTTACAGTCACTCCAACACCCAGCGGATCTGAAGGATCTAATTCTGTGGCTGCGGCTTTTGACAAACTTTCTCTGGAAAAAGTGCCCCCTCTTATGTTGGGACTTTTTAAGCAAGCCATTTCAGTTATTGCCAGTACTTTAAAGATCCGAGTCAATGGCCCTTTTTGGATGGTGCTCTAGCAGTTCTTGCTCCCGCAGCTCGCTTGGCGCGTGTCGATGTTCAGGGTCTTTATACCTCTTTGTCACAATTTTGCAATTCCACGAAGACTTTAGAAGTGGCACGGAATATAGTCGTAGCTCCTGAAATTCTAAGTCGCCAACAGGAATTGTCGTTTCTTAGAGAAAAGCTCTCGAAAGCAAATGGTACCCTTGCTGATCATAATACTGTTAATCAACCTCTTCAGGAGAAATTGAAGGTTTTAGAGAGAAATAAGGCCAACATTAGCGATAAGATTACCCTTCTTGTAAAAGAAATTTCATTACTCAAGAATCAATGGGAAGCAGAAAATTCAACTGCCTGCCAAATCCAAGTAGAACTTGAGACAAATACTCAATTGATCAATATCATACAAGCTGACCGATCAAGGGATGAAGAGGCCGCCACTTCTTTGGTATCTGAATTACTCGGCGTTCCTGATCAAGCTAGCTTGATTCTTGAAGCCGAACATGCAACTGCTGTCTTACAATCTCAGTTGAAAGAAGAATTACAACAATACTTGGAAATTCTGAACATAATTGAGGATTTGTAAACATTAAATGTACATATTCTTTTGATATTATGATATATAATCATCTTGGACAATTTTATCGATGAAGATCTTCATCGTAAATTATCTTAAACGTGTTCATTTATTTAACAATTTCAACATGACACTTTATTTCATATTATGATTGTTAGTATGGGCTTTTCCTATATGATTTTTCTTTGATAGGTGGTGCTATATTTCAGTTTAGTTAGATAGTAACACATAGTTTAAGCTCTTAAGTAGTTGGAGCAATCACAGCCGTGAATGGGATTTACGCACTGGGATGGCTACAGTAAC
Organism: Magnolia officinalis; assembly: GCA_021015155.1. NCBI lineage: Eukaryota > Viridiplantae > Streptophyta > Magnoliopsida > Magnoliales > Magnoliaceae > Magnolia > Magnolia officinalis. Next base: position 40,736,956 of record JAJHSJ010000006.1, on the reverse strand, counting down.
TCTCTAGAGTTCGCGGGGCTTTACCAGGCTACCTTAAGGACCAAGTCCAAGGTTGTCAATTCATCAATGAGTAGGTTTTTATATCCTTCCTCATGAGTTAATACCGAAATCCAACCGAGGATCTGGATTTCTTTTGTCTGTGAGTTCAGACCCGCTATTAAGGGGGTATTTTCTTCCTCGTTCATGACGTTGTCAAAGAGCTCACAGACGGCATTGGTCTTATATACGATTAGCCGCACTACGATTTTTATTTTATGATTGCTGGCTCTATCCACTGCTCGCATGGGTCTTTCACGGGCTTTGTCTTGTGTATGATGGCCTTTCACGGGCTTTTTGGGGCCACTAGTCTCACTGCTGCTCGAATGGCGAGAACAATATTCTGGCTAGGCTGTCTTTAAGAAATAAGATGCCACCGCTGTCATCAACTTTTATGTGGTTGACTATATAGTCCACCTTACTGCCCAAATTGATGAATAAAAAATTGATATTTCACCATCACTGCCAATGTTCTAAGAACATCAATATTTTGTTTTAAATAGTAGATCGGGTTGGAGATGATAGCAATCTTGATAACAATAAGCAGTATTTCGTGTTGAGAAGTATTTCGCTAATCTTTGGCGATGATGACTATCAATAATTGTCAATCTTGGTGGTGATCATCGATGCTTGGGGTAATCATCAATAGAGCGACAATCGTCGATGCTTCTGATATATATGTACTTGAACAATTTTACTTTGAGAACTTGTGCCTTTTCATTCTTTCATATGAGGGAGAGTACATAACTTTGTCTTTCATAGTTCTTTCGTTCACGAAGATAGAATATAAGGCTATGCCTGTAAAGGCTATTTCGTCATTTCATCCTTTCATCTATGATTGCCCCCCTTTTGATATAGAAGAATTATTCTGATAATCTTCTAAATCAAAAGTCCCTTCATTGTCAGGAATAATATTTCTTGAGGAAGCGTGCGTTGACCGGTATACTGATGCCTCGTCCGTCTTGATCTGTCACCCTATATGCTCCATTGGAGTAAACTTCGGTTATTACATACGGACCATCCCACTTGGGATCGAACTTGCCCCCTGTTCTTCGAGTGATCACTATTGGCCTTTTCAACATCAAAACCAAATCCCCTTTCCTAAAAGATCTGTGTTTAACCTTCTTATCAAAGGCAGCAGAAACTCTGGCTTGATATAACTGTAATCATTGTTGAGCTGCCAGTCTTTTCTCATCAAGCATATCCAACTCTTTGAGTCGTATTTTCGCATTTTCATCATCCGTGATTAATTGATACACTGCCACTCTTAGTGATGCTACCTGTACCTCGATTGGTATAACTGCCTCCACACCATAGACTAACGAATATGGGGTGGTTTGTGTCGTGGTACGGTGCGTTGTTCTGTAGGCCCACAGAGCTTCTTGTAATTTTTCATCCTAGTCACGCTTATTCTCACTCACCGTTTTTTTTTTTTTTAATTTTCACAATCATCTTATTAAACGCTTATGTCAGACCATTGGCTGGTGGATAATAGGGAGTCGAGAAAGACTGATGAATATTGAAGTTCTGGCACAATTTCTCTACTCCCCTGTTCTTGAAAGGAGTACTGTTGTCTATAACGATTCTCTTTGGAATACCATGGTGATATATTATCGCATGCCGGATGAAATTGACAACATCTTTCTCCTTAACATCTCGCAGCGCAACCGCTTCCGTCCATTTGGAGAAATAATCTGTTGCCACTAATATGTACTTCTTTCCTTTAAACGATGATGGATTTATAGGTCCGATGACATCGAGTCCACATACAGCAAAAGGCCAAGAAGCAACCGATTGATGAAGATCTTTAGGAGGAATATGTACAATATCCCCATGGATCTGGCACTCATGACATTGCTTTGTATAATCGATCGCATCTTTAAACATTGTCAGCCAGTAGTATCCCATCCGATGCACTCGATGGAATAAATTTCTCCCAGCTTGATGTCCCCCACATTCTCCAGAATGAGCTTCTCGCAGGACTTGGCATGCCTCATCTTCACCAAGACATCGCAACAATATTTCATTATAAGATTTTTTATACAATTCCTCATTACACAAGATGAACCTCTTCGCTTTCTGCTTGATCTGCAACTTCGCTTCTGAATTTTCTGGTAGGATATCATACTTAAGATAATCAATGAAAGGTTGACGCCAATCATTTATCATCACTTCCAAACACGACACAGGTAGGACTTCCATTGTCTCATTATTCACCTCTATAGACGGCAAAAACCTCCTTTCCTCGATTGTTATCTGCAAAGGACATCTATCTGGACAAGACAATGCTGCTGCTAAATTGGCCAAAGCATCTGCTTTTGTGTTCTCGCTTCAAGGTACATATTTAATCTCGACATTCAAAAACCTCTCCAATAAGCACTGTGCCCTTCGACAATACGGCAAAAGCTCCAGTTTCCTTGTTTCAAACTCTGTAACTACCTAATTTATAACTAGCTTGGAATCGCCATAAATTTGCAGATCTTTTACTTTCAATTCGCTGGCTATCTCCATCCCAATTATAAGGGCATTGTATTCAGCTTCATTGTTCGTGCATGTCACTCCTAATGTGAGGAATAAGGCAACAAGTCACCCTGTAGGGTAATGAATATTACTCCGACTCCCGCTCCCGTTGCCCAGGCTACCCCGTCAAAAAACATCTGCCACGCTTTAGGCAATTCCGTCATCATAACTTGTTCGTCCGGAAATTCATCAAAAACGGCTTCGTAAACTATTACAGGATGAGCTGCTAGAAAGTCTGCTATCGTTTGCCCGTTCACTGCTTTAGCTGATTCGTATGTGATCGTATACTCTGATAATAGTAACATCCATTTCGCTAACCTTCCTAACAGCATTGGCCTTGTCATTAAAAACTTGATAGGATCTGCTCGAGATATCAGAGTTATGTCGTGGGACAAACAATAATGTCTTAATTTTTTACCTACAAAAACCAACGCCAGACATGTCTTTTCGATAGGTGTATAATTATATTCCGCACCGATCAATGTTCGACTTAAATAATAAAGCGTCGCCTCTTTCCCACTATCATTCACTTGTACTAACAAAGCTCCTAGCGAATTCTCAACTGCCGATATATACAAAATGAGGGGCTTTCCTTTTTGGGAGCTGTCAGTACTGGAGGTTGTTTCAACGATTCCTTTATTACATCGAAGGCGTTCTGGCAGGATTTATCCCATACGAATTCTGTCCCTTTCTTCATCAGATGAGAGAATGGTTGGCATCCTGCTAGGTTTGAGATAAAGCGGCGGATATAGGCTAGCTTGCCTTGCAAACTCTTTAGCTCTTTTAACGTTTTCGGAGGGGGCATATCTTGAATAGCTCGCGCTTTTTTTGGATCTATTTCAATGCCTCTGTTTCTTACTACGAAGCCCAAAAATTTGCCCGACAATACCCCAAATGCGCATTTAGCCTGGTTCATCTTCAACTGCTTCTTTCTAATTCGGCGGAGTTCACGATGCTCTTGATGATTTCCTGACCTGACCACCAAATCATCAACATAACACTCAACCTGTTTGTGCATTATGTCTTGGAAGATATTCTGCATTGCCCGCTGATACGTTGCCCCAGCGTTCTTGAGACCGAAAGGCATAACCTTATAATAGTATATCTCTAACGGAGTTTTGAAAGTTGTCACCTCTTCATCTTCAGGCACCATCCGTATCTGATTGTAACCAGCATATCCGTCCATAAAAGACATGATATCGTACTGTGTGGTGCTATCAATTAACATTTCAGTTATAGGTAACGAAAAATCATCTTTTGGACACGCATCATTCAAATCCCTAAAATCGACGCAAACCCTTATCTGTCCATTCTTTTTCTTCACAGGGACTATATTTGATATTCACTTGGGATATTTAACTTCTCTGATGAATCCGACCTTTATCGGTTTGCTTATTTCTTCTTCTATCTTGGGAACCAGGTCTTGGTGAATTCTTCTCTGTGTCTGTTTAATGGGTCTCTTACCTTTAGAGATATTTAGCCGATGTGTTGCCACTGCTGGCTCTAAACCTGGCATTTCTGCATATGTCCAAGCAAAGACATCTCTATTTTCTTTCAACAGACTGATATACCGATCGATTTCTTCTTGCGGTAAATTGGTACTTATGAAAGTATTTCGCGGTTCTTCCTCTGTCCCTAAATTTATTTCCTTCAGCCAGTCTATCGTCAGTTGACCCCCGTCCTCCATTTGCTTCGAAGTTGTCTCAGGCTTAATAATCATATCAAGATCCGCCTTTCCCATCTGATCGACTGTCACCATATTTACTGAAGATTCTGCCCCCAGTCCGCGGAATTTTTCCCGTTTCTTCTGATTAACCCCAATTGGAACCTGAATTCCTTTTCCACCATTTAAGCCGATAGGCTTTTCGTAGTCAAAACCCATTTTCTTCATAATTTTCCAACTTGTCCAGCTATATCTCTCCAATTCTTCAGGCATTAAGTTTTCATCCTTCATCCCAATGTTGTTTGCCTCGTCATGTCTGATTTTTGGTGGAGTATAAAACTCGATTGGCTCCAGATTTCTTTCATTAGGTTCTACAAAAAACCTGTTCGGAATGTGGGGAAATGGCCGACTTCTCTCAGCATATGGGAATGGTACTGTATGATTTGTCTGCAAGATTTCAAACTGTCTGGACGATAGTAGTGTTAATGGCGGTTGTCCTGGCTGTCGTAAATGTTTTGGGACGAAATAGAATTTCTTCTTAGCTTTCACTTCTACAGATGATTCCATCCCTTCTTTTCTCATTATTTCCCTGCAAGAATTTTCTTGGATTTTGTTTTCATCATTTTCTTTTTCTCCCTTGCCGGTAAATGTATCATAATAATTAGCATCCGCGAAAAAAGCTTCGGCTTCCGTATACGGTCTTGCATCGGCTACCACTTTATGTTGTACCCCATCTTTCAATATTTAAAACATTGATGTTGGGTAGAAGGTATGATGCCATTTTGATGCATCCACGGTCTTCCCAGAAGGAGATTGTACGTAGTCACTGCATCAATAACATGGCAGATGACATGCGTAGTTAGTTCTCCTATCTCCAACGTTATTGTTATCTTTCCAAGCGCGCGCTACCCATCTTGATTGAAGCCCTGTATCATCATTCCACTAGGGCGTAGGATCGAGCGTCGATAACCTAATTTATCAAGCATTGTTAACGGCAACAGGTTTACAGCAGACCCATTATCCAACATTATTCTTTTCACTTGTTTACCCTGAATATATCCCATTATCATCAATGGCCTATTATGTTCGCCATCACAGACTAGATCTTCATCAGAGAAAGAGATTATCGGCAGACAGTCTCTTTGTTTCTCATTTTCTAATTCAGCCATTAACACTTCTCTTATGCTTTCATCTGATAAAGCTCTAACCAAGCTTCGTCGGGAGTCCTCTAATAGCTTCAGAGCGTCATAAACACTTAATCGGGCTAGAATGCTTTTCAAATGGCTTACGATATCATACGCTAATGTTCCCACCTCTTTTCCTTTTCCTTTCCCATTACTATCAGTGTTACTTGCATGACCCACAGCTGCTTCCACCTTCGTTTTTCACTTTTTGACCTTGATGGACTACCCATCTTTCTTCCTGATTGCAAAATAGTTACAGCAACTTTTCTTGTTGTCTTTGGATCATTCGCCCTTCTCTTCATTTGATAATCTTCCCGCATGGTAAGTACATTTGCTGTTGCTCGCCTGTCTCTTTCCTTCTCCCTCCCAACTATTACCTCGCTATTGTTTAACATTTTCTGTATAATACACTTCAGTGTATAACAATTTTCTGTCGGATGCCCTACTAAACGGTGGTAGTGACAGAAGTCCCTTTGCTTTGTTTTAGATGCTTCCTCGGGACGCTTTGACAGTGGCAATTCAATCGTCCCAGCTTTTAGTAACTGATTCAACATGGGGAGTACATCCTGTTTTTCGAACGCAAAGCCCTCGTGAGCATTCAATGATCGGAACTTTTTATCATAAAACTTTCCACTAGGATGACTCGACTCTTCTTTCCTTTATGTTCTTTTACCTTTTACATCTCTTACTTCCTGGTTCCTTTTGTCGTATTCAACCATGTTCATGATCAATCTCTGAGATCCTTTTCTGACTGTATCACACTTAAATGCTGGCATTTCTGAGTCATTAATTCTAGAGCATGTGCCTTTGTAGACAAGTCGCGGAAGGTCCGGATATCAACACTGATAATGCCGAATGCTATCTCGGTCTCCATAGAATTCAAACACATTTTCATCTGTTCTTTCTCTTCTGGTAATTGCCTACAAGAAGCTCCCAAAGTCTTCCACCTGTTTATGAATTTTTCCACTGGCTCTCCTTCTCTCTGTCGCACCGAAGCTAACTCTAAGATGCTAACATCACGCTCTGATGAAAAAAAATTTGACATAAATGCATCCTGCATTTGTTCCCATGTTCTTATTGATCCAGGTGTTAAACCAGCATATCATCTGAATGCTTTATTTATCAAAGAAGACCTGAATAATCGAAGACAGTACTGGAATACTGTACAAATACATATTACTGATATGCATTCATACTGTGCTTTCTTTTGGCGATCCATCCCCATTGAACTTTTGAAAATCTGGGTGTTTAAAATTGTTAGGGAATGGTATATCTTCCACTTCTCTTGGATATGGTGTTTGGTATCTGAATCTCCCGATTCCCTCACGTTCTCTTTCTGATCTGACCACTTCTTCGACGGCTTGCCGTACTTCTTCCTGTGTTACTATACCTGTAGTGGAAACAGATCCATGTGATCCCATTCTTGGCTTCAAAAAAGTTGTGACCCTTCGGGAGGTTGTTCTCTTTCATTCGTATTATCAGTCACTAGAGGTGCTGTCATTCGGGCGACATTATGCGCAAGCGTTGCTAAAGCTTCTCTGAGATTCCTGCATTCTTCCATCAATACTCTTTGTGCTTCTGCCATTGCATTCACATGGTCTTCTGTGGTTGGTGTAATTTCCTGATTGGTTCCTGCCATGTATACCGTGGCTTCTCCACTCTTCGATGAAATCGTAGTAGGAGTAGGATAGGAGTATGTTGACGAAAGAGGGCTTATGAGAGGAGTAGAGGACGGAGTTTTCTTCAACTTCTCTATACTTCCATTGCCACTGTCTGATCAGGGTAGAGTGCACGCCGATGAGTTTGCTAATAATGCTTTACCCTTTTGTGCTCTTGTCTATCGAGCTTTCGGGGTTGTCAATGCAGGGAAATCATGTGATGTTAGCTATGGAACTATCTGCTTAGGGTAGATCGAAGGAGGGGCAAGTTCAGGATTCCTCCTAGCGGCATTTCTGGTTACTGGTCCTTTGACTCTGCTTGGTGGTAAAACTGTTCTTGTTGTTTTTATATACTGAGTCCTCCTGCAAGTGACGATGATCCATTCATCTTTTTCTCCTTGTGCTATTGGTGAAGCAGTCATGACCATAGCGGCTGTTTGTGATTCCATTTGCTTATTTACTGTCACTTTGTCTTCACAATGTTCAATTGGTTCATCATCATACTCCACAACAAACCCTGTTGTAGTGAAGTAAAAAAACGGTGCTCCTTTGAGTAGTTGCCATTTGCTGAGTTAATTGTAGTATTCTTCTTTGCTTCTTTTTGTATATTCCTGAAAGAATATAATAGATTAGTATTTATATTAAACTAAACTCTATTTCGGAGATGAAAGGTAGGATGTTCCCACTGAGAGTCGCCATTTTGTTTCGACAAGAAACGAATGTATCTCTCTCGAATGGGAGAACTTTCATTCATTTGAACAAATTAACAAAGGAAAACATTGAAGACAATCACTTTATTTGTTCATTCTAAGTTCTTTACATCCCTTTCTCCTCTGATTCCAAATAGACCATGCATGAATATTAATGTAATGTAATGATTTAGTCTTCATATTATGTACAAATAAAGAAGAAACATTAGACATAATATTGAACACTATCTCAGAAGCCATTGTGCACGGTCAAAAGTCATTGTGCCATGTTAGAACACTATTAAAAGTCATTGTGCACAAATGGAAACTGTTGTGCATTAGAGTTGTGCGCAGACAGAAGCTATTGTGCGCTAAAACCCTTTATGCGCTAGCTTCTGTTGTGTGCTAGAACCCTTAGTGTGCTAATGATGTTTGTGAGCCAGAACCCTTAGTGCGCTAATGATGTTGTGTGCCAGAACCCTTGGTGTGCTAATGATGTTGTGCGCTAATGGTGTTGTGCGCCGCACAAAACTCCTCCCGCACAATGCATGCCAGCTTTACCTTTCTCCTTCTGCAATCTTTCATCTCTCTTTCTTTGATTGGTTACTAATGACCCCACCGGAGGGGTCGGGGGGTATTTATAGCCCTCTCACACGTGTAAACTCTACACACTCCCTGCAGTGCGGAACTTGTTATACGCACATTGCTGTACGGAACTTGCTGTGCGCACTCTGCTATGCGGAACTCACTGTGCGCTTCGATGGTCTTCCATGCAATTTCTTTTCCACACAATAGCCTTTCTTTCCTGCACAATAGCCTTTCTTTCACGCACAATGGTTTTCTCGAACATTCTTCTTCATACAAAATGCTTTTTCCCTATCTTCCGTCTCTTCTCTTTATTTTATGCCTCAACATTTACAAAAATAAATAAAATGAAAATATGCAATATATTACAAATAAACACAAACATTTCAGTTCATATTACACATCCCCATATCCAATTTCAACTTTGCAAACCTGTTTTTGTCAAGCGGTTTTGTAAATATGTCTGCAAGTTGATTTTCAGTCTGAATATAATCCACAGAAATAATCTTATCTTCTACTAATTCACGAATATAATGATATTTAATGTCAATATGCTTAGTTCGTGAATGTTGAATTGAATTTTTAGAAATGTTACTTGCGCTAGAATCGTCACAATACAATACCATAGAATCTTGGGCAAATCCATAATCACTTAACATCCTTTTCATCCACATAAGCTGGGTGCATGCATTACCAGCTGCAATATACTTAGCCTCAGCTGTGGAAAGTGATACGGAACTCTGTTTCTTGTTATGCCATGAAACTAGACAGTTCCCAACATAAAAATATCCACCGTTGGTAGACTTGCAATCATCAATATTACCAGCCTAATCAGCATTCGAATAACCGGCTAATTGAACATTAGTATTATGAGGATACCAAAGTCCAAGTTTGGCCAAATTTGCGACATATATCAAAATGCGCTTTACAACAATCAGGTGGGACTCTTTAGGGTCCGATTGATATCTAGCACAGATTCCTACACTAAATACAATATCAAGTCGGCTTGCTTTTTAAATATAATAAACTACCTATCATACTGCGATACAACTGAAGATCTACACTTTTACCTGTTGAATCCTTAGAGAGTTTAAGTGTCGTACTCATAGGAGTATCGAAATTTATACCGCTCTCAAATCCAAACTTTTTAGAGAGTTTAGAGCATATTTGGTTTGAGAGATAAAGAATCCTTAGAGAGTTTAGAGCGTATTTGGTTTGAGAGATAAAGAATCCATCAGGAAGTTGTTTTACTTACAAACGTAAGAAATAGTTCAGTTCTCCAACCATGCTCATTTCAAATTTCGATTTCATTAAATCTGCAAACTCAACAGTCATGTTAGAACAGGTAAATCCATAGATAATGTCATTAACATATATCTGTACTATCAGTATGTGTTCATTATGTTTCTTTACAAAAAGTGTCAAAACTGGGTGTTAAATAACGTATAAATTGGATGCTTTAATGTATCTATCTGGATGTGATCTAAATGATATACATATATATATATATATCATTTAGATCAGATCCAAATAGATACATTAAAGCATCCAATTTATACATTATTTAACACCCGGTTTTCTCGGGCACAAGTATAAACTCTGGCCGTGAGAATTCAGAATGTTACAGCTTCTCACATTCCTCATTCTTTAGATTCTCCTTCAGCCACCTATCTAGTGGTCGTGCGAATTTGATCGTTAGCCACCTATCACTTAGCCAACTGAATTTGGTCACACTTTCCTCGATCGCTTTAATGCAATTGATACGTTATGGCTCTTCTTTTTTTTTTTTTTTTTTTTTTTCTGAAATGTGATCGTACGTATCTGCAGAAAATCCCGCAACCTTAGCATGCACATCCATACATATCACACGTATTCAGCCCTAATTGGCCGAAAAAAAGACTCGGCTGGATAGGGTATAAACATTGCCCCCCTCGTCTTTGTCATTTCAAAGAAAGAGAGTGGCATTTGAGGTTTCATTAATGCTGCCTTTAAATTCCCACACGTGTGACATAAAACGAACAACCGTCTATCGGTTGCTTTGCTATCGGCAGCGTGAATCGAGGCGTCAAATGAATCCCGAACCAACACGTATCTTCATTAGCCGTTTTAGTGCAATAATGACGATTTTACAATAAATGCTCTTTCCGTTTTGCGTCTATATATTCACCACTTCGAATTCGATATCATCACGCTTCCGAATCGCTCTCTCTACAACTTCTCCCTTCGAAACCTTTGCTTCTAATCTTTCTTTCTGCAATGGCTGCCTCTTCGTTCTCCACTCCATCTTTCGATTAAAAAGATATAATGGTCATGATAGACTTGTTTACTAAAAAATGCACTGAGAAGATAATCTTCAAATCTCCTTTGGACAAAGAAGCTTCTGTCTCAGCCCGATATTTTCTCCAAAAGTTTTGGCCTAAGTACTTCAACCTCTGGATCCCTTCTTCTCAATCTTCCCAAGGGAAGAGATTCTTATCAGAACTGGATCTATTGCTGATGTGGCCAACATGTTAAAGACACCGAGGACATGGCCGAAATCCCTTTTGAAATGGGATGAATGGTTCACTCGGGTGTCGTCCCAATACGAAAGTACGTGGAGGGATACTGAGATATATGAGTGTATCAAACTCTCTCTCTCTCTCTCTCTCTCTCTCTCTCTCTCTCTCTCTGAATATCTAGTTAATCCATTCCTTCTCTCTCTGGAATCGTTCTAGAGCACTTCGACCAATATCTTCATTTTTTATTGTGGTCCTATGAGTATCACTATCAAGGATATTTGTCACCTGACCATGTTATTGTCTTTCGGAATGACCTACTATGCTGGTGCTAACTCAAGGCAATGCAAATACTTTCCGAGCAAGACCATCAAAGGCTATACCAACTTTATGAAGGCATATCACAAACCCAATGGCCTGGTCGATGAAGTTGACAACACAACATTCCTGCTTCTTTGGATCTGTTAGCATCTCCTGTTCATGAGCACCCATCAAATTATGATTGAATATGAAGTTTTGGCCGAATATCTCACACAAGGCCAACGCATAGCTTTGGCACCATATGTTCTTGCCCATTTGTATAAAAGTCTCTACGAGGTCACTCATTAAGGGTTGCATTTTGTAACATCCTGGATTTTTGCCAACCTAGGATTAGACTTCCTTAGGCAATGAGTCACTCCTAACACCTTATTAACTTGTCAGAACTCAATCCCAAAGTCTAAAATCGCTCCTTAACCCATTTCTTTCACAAATCCCACCCTTCACTACCTTGCTCTTTCAATCCTTCTAAGTACTTTCATCCTAGACACTAACTTAAACTAGCTAAGTAGTATAACTTGGATCACTTTATATACAAACTACAAAGGCCCAGGTACCACCTCAGAAAGAAATCACCCAGGACTAAATCCTTTAGAAATTAGGCGAGAATTAGTTAGTGTTAAACTAGAGTACCTGTGAAATTAGCACCAATCACTTTAAATACGATCTGCAAGACCCAAAACTTGTAGAATCATTGACGTTGGTTACCCTAAAATCTATGATCAATCTCATTACCCGGCTTCTCTCGGGAGCATCTTGAAACTCCGTATCAGATCTGGACCGCATGTCGGAAGTCTAACTAACACGAAGTTAAGGAATTAGGACCGCCTTGCTGGGCTTGACAACCATCTCGGAAATCAAATCCAAATAGTGTCCCAGCGCTATTCGCTTGAGTTCGGAGTGGGGAGTATGAGAAATGTGAAATTAATTCAAAATAAAATATCTCAAATAGTAATCTGGCACCTCTCGCTTACAGATCAGTTTTAAGCAACCAGACCATCAGAATCAGACCAAATTACACCCTCGGATCAGGAGAAATTTCATACACATATCCATGTACTAGGAATCTCCGATCGAGATCCGCTGACCGTTGAACTGAAACTGGTCAGCCACGCGTGATCTGAAAATCCCACTAAAATGAAAACATAACTCCACCTGGATCCGGTGTCTGTGAGCTTAAGTCCGACCTTTGGCTCAAGGAGGCCCGCCAGAAGTCCTCCGTTGAGCTGGAACAGGTCTGCTTTGGTTATAACCTAAGTATACTTTGACCTGGAGTCTATTTCGGTGAGTTTTTAGGCTATATAAGGACCTTAAACCCTCTCTCATTACAGTCATACGAATTTGAGAAAATCCCTAGGAAAAGAGAGAGAAAGTGTGGGAGATGTGGGAGAATCTCCCTGTCATGCTTCCCTGCCGCTCCACGAGCTCCACCACTCTGTTCTAATCGCTTTCCCGGCGATTCCAGCTCCGTTTCTAGGTAAGAAACCGTAACCCTAAACTGATTGGGGTTTTGACAGTTGTAGGTTATGAAATAGCTAACTTATTTTGCTCTATAGGTTGCCAAACTGCTATAGAAGAAGACTTAACGAACCTATCGACTTCGTTACGATTCTACGACAAAAGGTGCGGACTTTAGGTGTATAGGTTATGGTTTTCAACGCTTTCAATGTCAGATAATGATAGATTCATGATCTGTGTGCAATTGCACATGTACAAAGTGCTATCTGTTTTCTGTTTCGATTAAAGATGAAGAATATGAAATTTTACATACTCTAGGTATCTGTAGAAAGTACCGTAAACGTATAAATTTTGAAAATATGTTTGCCATGATTATTTGTTGTATTAATATATTATATATCGATAAAATACTTGTTTGGCGAAAGGGTTCACCCTAATACATGCTTTTGCTAATATACACTATGTATGTTAAAATAGTGTATTTTAAGTGTTTATGAAAATGACCGAATGAGTATAGAATTCTCATTCGTACTCACCATGACTAATTATTATGGATTTATGATTGTTGTATTGGCGATACCCCTTTAACGAAAGGATTTGCCCTAAATCACGCCACGGCCAATATACATTACTTATATTAAAATGTGTGGCCCAAGTGTTTGTGGAAATGACTGAATGAATATGGAACTTGGATTCCTGCTTGCCATGACTATCCGTCGTGGGTGTATGCGTGTTATGACTGGGGTAACTCCCTAGTGAAAGGATTTGGCCTAATACCTATGTGATCAACATATGTCATGTATGTTGATGTATGTAGTCTAAAGTGTTTGTTGAAATGTCTGAATGAGTAGTAGTTAGTAAATTGTAATGTATAAAGGTGTTGAGATATGATTCTCAACTCCTTTAACTATGTTTATGATTCCCTTGGATAACTGTGTGATTAGGAATTTAATATGTACAAACTCATGCTTGTGTTGTGCTTCATAACATGCTCAAATGATTGTATGATTTTATCTATGTGATGCATATGTTTAAATTCATGTTTACATTGTATGATCCGTCATGGGTGATGGGGGAGTGGAGCAACGAGTGCGTGCAACAGCCCTGACAGCCTTAAACAGATAATATCAGACTTTGGTTGTATGATTTGAATCTTGATTCGTTATTGCTTTAACTCTCTGCAATTGAATGTGATTGGGGCTATGATTATAGTCCAGACAATCGGTAATGAAAATGAATGCATGGCTGAGTTTCATTTGCCACGTGAGATGTGTTCAACGAACCCGAGTCATACTTCGGTTGGCGATAGTGGTTGGCCACACGAAGTGCTTATGTGCTTCATATCGTTCAACTTGTTATGCGCTCGAGCTAGCCGAGCTCGTCAAGCAACCCGATCTGTCTTATGTATGTTCACCATGTTTGGACGCTACCGCTTGAACCTAGGGTACCAAACTTACCAGTGAAATTTCGTTAACCATGGTACCTCGATCCGCTAAGACTTATGAGCCGGACATGGTGGTATGGGACACCGTGGTCGAGCTGTCGACCTACGCTGGGGTTACGTGCCTCCCCGTAGTGACCATTGAGCAACCAGACTCGTGAGCCGAATACGGTGGTATGGGACACTGTATTCGAGTTGTCGACACCTACGGCAAGAGCCGAGTACGGTGAGACCTGTATTCGTGCTGACGGGCGACGAGCCCCTCGTAGTGTCTTTGAGTATACTCTAAGGTCTGTGATTGGCGATGATCCCTTCGCAGTAACTAGAGCATGAGTTGAGCCGAGTACGGTGAGACCTGTATTCGAGCTGACGGCCAGCGATTGAGTCGAGTATAGTGAGACCTATAATCGAGTTGACGGCCAGCAATTGAGCCGCATACGGTGAGATCTATATCCGTGCTGACGGGTGACGAGCCCTTTGTGATGCCTTCGCTATGCCTCTCAAACCATAATATCGTATGAGATTAACTAGGACTGACGACCCTAGAATGGATCATGTTTGGGAATGATATAAGGGAGGTACCTCAGTTTACCAATACTGCCGTTTGAAATGGACTAATAATTACTCGGTAATCATGCTCATCATCACACTGCATGTGCCTGGTAGATGTGGAGCACTGAGGGATGAACGCATTCGCGAACGTAAGATGGTGTCGCATGAGGGTGGTTTAACAAGGGCATACATCATGTCATTTCATACTTGCATTAAATAAGAGCAGTTAGAATTGTTTGATTGTACTGCTTTATCATTACTGCTTGACTGAATTGATAACATGTTAACCTATGCCTTATTGTTCCACTGAGTTGATCACTCACTCCCACGTTACGGGATGGTGTTCCGAACACCCACCAGATTTTGTCTGATTGCAGATGGCGACGCTACTCCTGAGGCGGAGCCGGACTTTTGTGACGACGAGGATGCTTTCTCGTATTTGCAGTTTTCAGGCGACTTCATGTGAGCCATGCCTTGATCGACGGGGTTACAGGGATGTTGACTAGATGACACTACACATTTGGTATAATTTGAATTGTACTTGTAATTCTTTAACCTGGTAACCTTATCACACTCTGGAGACTTACCATAGTTTTTATATCTTATATATCTATCATAGTCTTCCACTTGCAATTTAACTGTTTCTGGAGTATGATATGTTGTTTTGGCTTAATCTCACTCATGTTCAATGCACTAATACAGACAACATTCAATCATCATTCATTTTGTTGCATAAGTGATGCGTTGGAACTCGGGAGTTGAGTGATGCGTTGGAACTCGGGAGTTGAGTTTATGCTCGACCCCCGATTTTCAGGGCGTTACACATTTTGCATGAGGAGGGGGGAGAAGCACTTTAGTTAGTCCAGTTTTGCTTATTTTTGACCTTCTCCTTTCAGTCAGTTGGCATGGGTGGATCAAAAAATTTCTTCTTATGGCAACCAAATTCTCTACATTCCCCCAAAGAATGTCATGGTCGACAACTTTCTCTTCTTCTCCCTTGATAAATCAAGAGCAAGTCAATCCTTCGTTCCTTTTGCAGAAGAAAAGGCTTATGGGCCAGAATGGTTGACAAGACAATTCAAGCCTGATGACTGGTATTCAGCCAGTCGGTCACATTAAGCTTGGACCTGCTATGTTATTAGTCGCGACCTTCCTTATGGCGGCACAATCAAAACAGGAAAAAATGCAACAGCTGGAATCGAACAATATAATCCATCTTTATTAGCTCGGCACTTGGGCTTAGTCCAGTACATTCCATGCCCTCTTACTCACAAAACATTCAATCTACCTCCTTACGATCGGTTGATAGTGACCGATCCTGAGTTCTATGTCTCCCTCAGTAAAAACTTTCACATGAAATCGGTCATTTTGAAGATCCTGACCTATCCAAAGTCTCCTAAAGCAATGGGTAGCTTCATGGCGTGGTGGGATCGCCAATATAACAAATTCTTAGGCAGTCGAAGCACAACAAAGCTCATTTCTCAATTCTGCTCCCAATTGGGCCGGGTGACGAACAAGAAAAGCAGCGCCTCCACGCCGCCCACCACTGTTGCCAAAAGGAGGGCGCGAGTGAGGACAAGGTCGCCCGCTACTTCCCCTCTCCGGCGACGGAAGATCCTGTCCCATGAGTTCCAAATATCATACAGGAGCATCTTGATATTCTTACGACCACTCAATTGCAACGAATGGCTCTGAATAAAATCTTAGACTTGGGAGGTATTCCTAGTCAACCTCCCCTATAAATCCCTATTCTTTCTTTCCTGTGTGCTGATCTTCCCGAATCTGACCAATAATAAAAGATAGACTGGTGTCACGATCAAGTCGGTCACCGAATATATCTACGGTCGAGGCTATATCGGCCTTCGAAAAATATTTTAAAACGAAGTATTGGCTTAGTCTTGGTGTTAAAGACTATTCGCACGAAATTGATGAGGGCATAAAACGTCATGAAGAGGCTCATTTCAATAAGTGCTAGAATAAATTGTAGTGAGATATAGAGAGGTTGAACGACCCTAATATTCCTTTTGATGAAAAATATCTAACACCTTATCGTCCTAATCCGCCATCATTCCCAACCTCTGCCTGGCCATTAGCGACTGTAATAAAAAAAATCCTCAAGTTGTCAATGATCGGCCGATCTTTCATGCAGTTCAGTCTAACTTAGGTGGAGACCACTTGCTCGCATATTTACTTAAAGTAATTCCCTTACTCATGCATTTACTAATGTTATTTTGATCTTTTTAATGACCCGAGAGTTACCAGCGACAATGGTGAAGACCCATTAGCAGGATATGCCTCCAATACCAGCAATCTTGTTGACCGCGATTCCTTCTGCGTCTACGGCCTTAACAGTTATAACGGCTGCGACCGTGATTACTCTCGTGATCTTGAGAGCTTTTACCCCAGTGACCACTGAGATAGTGTCTCTTGACTCAGAGACAACATCTAGTGCAGAGCATGTTTAATCCAACAACCCGCTAAAAGTCAACACTGTTTCTGTTGATTTAGAGCGTGCACAACAAGCTCAACCTTCCCCTGCACCATCCACTCGACGAAGAATCTTGATACATTCCACTCAGCCTTTCACCCTCAAGCTCACTCTGACTTTTCCACTTTTATCATTACCCGCGTCGACTGAGGAGATTCCAGCTTCGGTCGAGCTTGTAGCAATGGTTGAGGCAATGGTGCCAAAAGGATAAGTTGAGATAGAAAAAGTTGTTATTGAGGATAAACCATAGAGGTTTCGACGAAAGTGGATGGATCGGTTTTGGCCGAGACCGTAGAGCCCCGATCGGTTGATGTTGACCTATTGGCTAAAGCTACTTCGACCAAGATCCTTGCTTTATCGGCAAAGGTCAAAATGGTCGATGTTAGTCCTCTTCCATCAATTTCTCCAGTGGTCGTCAATGGAGATGTTGTACCCGTTCCTACCGACTTTCCTCCTATGGATGACATCTTCTCTTCATTCCAGAAAGCCCTCATCGTAGAAACGTCTGTGACCGAATCTCCTCTTTGTCCTGACAATCTGCTAGATTTAAAGGCAGAACTCGACGACCTTCTTCGAAAAGGGCTATCATTGTCCTTTAACGTTGAATCAGTTAATAAGGTCAGCCGATTGGTCGAATTAGCTTGCATATTGTCTCAGTCAGATTCCGCTCTAACGGCCATAATACCAACTCTCTTGGAACTCCAGGGAGTGCTCGAGATCTATTACTAGGCTGGTGCAGTTGTTGCTCGCACTAAAGCTGAAAAAGATGCAGCCGAGTCTAGGAGGACCAGTGCACAAAAGATCGCTAAGGAACTCTCAGCCAAGAATACTGTGGTGATGTCTTCCAAGACAGAAATTGAAATTTTAGAAGTAAGGATCATAACTTTAGATGATGAACTAGTCGCGTTGAGACAGGATTTATCAAAAAAATAAGCAGAACGCTTCAAGGCTAAAGAAGTGGTCTCTAAGATGACTGCTACTGTACATGCTCAAGTGGAAGATATCGGCCAATTGTCTCGGTTAGCAGCAAAAAGGGAAGCAGCATTATGGGCTGCGAGGAGTCAGATGGAAACGGCCAGAACATTTTTGCAAAACTTCCTTTCTTCCGTCTTGTAATTATTTCACTTATATGAATGAATGGCCATCAAGTCCCTCTTTTCTGTGACTTCTGCTTTTCTAATTCTTTATTATTTTCATCTACAACTAAATATCGAGTGGTCCCTTAAAACTCGGTAGAACGTGGGTCATTCCAGGTGTTATGCTCCCACTCCTCACTTCCCTATCATCACGCCTTTTTGGATCGTGAGTACTAGATGCCTATTATTTAAATTGCTCTCCTCCACTTCTTACTTCATTGTTCCTGACAAATTTAATCTTACCTAATGGCCTCCAACCCAACGTCCCTTATTGCAGTTGTTAAGTCTTATATGAAGGAAATTCTCGATTTTGGCTTAAAAGACTGTGCCTTTTCCAACTTGCTTTCTGATGCCAATAGATTTGTGACTGACGCCTCTTGCTTAATGGATGCCCTTCCTTTGTATGAGTCAAATTGTCAGCTTAAGAAACTTATTTTAAAACTGCAAAACTTGCATGCCATGGGGACGCGTTACGAGAGTCTGTATTACTCTCATCAAGTAAACTTGTGTAACTTGGAACAACAAGAAGCGGCCAAAGAGGATTCCGCTGAGATGAGTGGCAAACATGACCTAGTGTGGTATGCACACTTGCAATGTGCCTAGGCACATCAATTTAACCATACCATGCTGTGAATGTTGAAGGCCTACAGGATTTGTAACGACTCGTAAATTTCCGTGCAAAGACCCGAGTACCACCTCAGGCAGAAATCGCTTAGGATTAAATCCTTTAATAATTTGACAAAGTTAACTAAGTGTTAAACTAGATTAGCCATGAAATCTATTTGAATCGCTTTAAATACAATCTACAAGACCCAAAACTTGTAGAATCATTGACGCTAGGTTACCATAAAGTCTAGGATCAAACTCATTACCCGACTGCTCTTGGGAGCACATTGAAACTCCGTATCAGGTCTGGACCGGACATCGGGAGTCCGAATAATACGAAGTTAAGGACTTAGGACCGCCTCGCTGGGCTTGACAACCATCTCAAAAATCAAATCCAGATAGTGTCCCACGGCTGTTCTCTTGAGTCCGGAGCGAGGAGTGTGAAAATATTTATTTTTCTTTACAAATAAAATATCTCAAATAGTAATCTGGCATGTGTCGCTTGCGGACATTTTGTAAGCAACCAGACCATCAGAATCTGACCCAAATACACCCTCGGATCATGAAAATTTTCATGAACATATCCATGTACTTGGAATTTCAAATCGAGATCCGCTGACCGTTGAACTGAAACTAGTCCGCCACGCGTGATCTGGGAATCCCACTGAAACGAAAACTAAACTTCACTGAGATCCAAGGTTGGTGAGCTTAAGTCCGACCTTTGGCTCAAGGGGGCCCGCCAGAAGTCCTCCGTTGAGCTGGAAAAGGGTCACTTTAGTTATAACCCAAGTATACCTTGACCATAAGTCTATTTCGTTGTGTTTTTAGGCTATATAAGGACCTTAGAACCCTCTCTCTAACAGCCATATGATTTGAGAGAAACCTTAGAGAGAGAAGAGAGAAAAGAGAGAGAAAGTATGAGAGAAGTGGGAGAAACTCCCTACTACAATCCCCTGCCGCTACACAAGCTGCACCACCCCATTCTCATTGCTTTCCTGGCGATTCCGACTTCGTTTCTAGGTAAGAAACCGTAACCCTAATCTGTTTTGGAGTTGCAAAGGTTGTAGGTTATGAAATAGCTAACCTATTTCATTCTATAGGCTACCAAACTGCCGAATACGGAAGCTTGGCAAACCTATCGTATTCATTATGATTCTACGGTAAAAGGTGAGGACTTCAGGTGTAAAGGTTATGGTTTTCAATGCTTTCAATGTCAGATAATGATAGATTCATGATCTGCATGCAATTGCACATGTACAAAGTGTTGTCTGTTTTCCGTTTCGATTAAAGATGAAGAATATGGAATTTCACATACTCTAGGTATTTGTAGAAAGTACCGTATACATATAAATTTTGGGAAGGTGTTTGCCATGATTATTTGTTGTATGAATGTATTATATATGGATAAAATACTGATTTGGCAAAAGGATTCGCCCTAATACTTGTTTTGCTAATATACACTATGTATGTTGAAATAGTGTATTCTAGAAAGTACTGTATATGTATAAATTTTGGAGATGTGTTTGCCATGATTATTTACTGATGAACATATTATATATTCGTAAATTACTTGTTTAGCGAAAGGACTCACCCTAATACATGTTTTGTTAACGTACACTATGTATGTTGAAATAGTGTATTCTAAGTGTTTGTGAAAATGCTTGTGAGAGTTAGTGCTTGGATGATAGTGCCTTAGGTAGGTGTTGAGATGGGATTCTCAATTACCTTAGAGACGTATATGATTTCCTTCATGTTGGTTGTTTACTTTAACCGCTTACTTATGAAATATATGTGTTTGTATTTCCTGTTTATATGGTGCTTTATAACATGCTTGTTAACTTGCTTGAATTACTTTGTTTATTATGCTTTACTCTACATGTTCTAAATAAGGATTGATTGAGTTTGAGACTATGTTTATAGTCCAGACAATCGGTACCAGACTTGAGATCGTGGTTGAGATTCATTTCATCACGTAGGATGTATTTGACGAACCCTAGTCGTACTTCAGTTGGTGACAGTGGTTAGGCCACATGAAGTGCATATGCACTTCATGTCATTCAGTTGATTGTGCGCTCGAACTAGTCAGGCTCGTCAAGTAACCCGATATGTCTAATGTATGTTCGTCATGTTTGGACGCTACTGTTTGAACCTAGGGTACTAAACTTACCAGTGAAATTCCGTTAACCATGGTACCTCGATCCGCTAAGACTCATGAGCCGGACATGGTGGTATGGGACACCGTGATCGAGTTGTCAGCCTACGCTGGGGCTACGTGCCTCCCTGTAGTGACCAGTGAGCAACCAGACTCGTGAGCCGATTATGGTGGTATGGGACACTATATTCGAGCTGTCGGCCTACACTGATTGGTGACGAACCCTTTGTAGTGACCTCGAGCATACTCTGAATTTGCGGTGAGGCAAGGACTTTTGCCGCAGTGTATAGAGTATGAACTAGGCCTGTACCAATTTAAGTGATGAACCGTTAAAAAGGTGATGGGGGAGTGGTGTAACGAGTGCGTGTAACAGCCCTGACAGCCTTTGCAACGACCTAGAAACACACCATCGTATGATATTAACTAGGACTGACGACCCTAGAATGGATCATGTTTGGGAATGATACATGGGAGGTACCTTAGTTTCCTAATCCTGCTATTTGAAAGGACTAATAACTACTCGGTAATCATGCTCATCGTCGCACTGCATGTGCCTGGTAGATGTGGAGAACTGAGGGATGAACGCATGTCGTGAATGTAAGATGGTGTCGCATGAGGGTGGTTTGGCAAGGGCATTCATCATGTCATTTCATACTTGCATTAAATAAGAGTAGTTAGGATTGTTAATTGTACTGCTTTATCATTACTACTTGACTGAATTGATAAGATGTTAACCTATGCTTTATTATTCCACTGAGTTAGCTACTCACTCCCACGTTACGGGACAGTGTTGTACACACCAACCAGACTCTGTCTCAGGTGTAGATGATACGTCGATTCAGGAGGCTGAGCTAGACTACGATAAGGACCAGGACGAGCTCTCATACATGCAGTATTCTGGCGGCTTTGCTTAGGCTGACTGGATCGCGGGGATTTCAGGATTTATCTTTTTAGTTGTATTTTGACCTTTTGATTCAGAAACAATACATGTATATGGTTACTCAGTTAGTGTTCATACTCTGGAGATTGAGATGGTTTTATTTCTTTACATACCTTATATATACAGTTTCAGTCTTCCGCTTGCCTTTATAAAATTGATCTTGAGTATGAATTACTGTTTTGGTATAATCTCACTCATGTTTATTGCACTGACACAGACAACATTCAATCATCATCATCTATGTTGCATAAGTGATGTTTTGGAACTCGAGCGTTGAGTTGCTACTCGACCCTCAAATTTCAGGGCGTTACAGGATTGGACTGATAAAAGAATTAGAATAACAAGGCAGCGCCATGTATGAGAAAGAGATGGCCGATCCAAAGGAGTTATCATTCTTGGACAAATAGATCCTTCTATACCATATGCGGTCGATAGCAAGTTATAATGCTCAGAGGTGGCCGAACATGAAGTTTCTTCCACCGGGACTCGCGTCAACCAGCTACTTCATCTCTTACCATACGTTATAGAAGAAGGGACTAGCTGGGCTCCATCTAAAGAGAAAACTAAAGAATATATGCAAGCTCTTCGTGAAGAGTTTGAGAAGATGAAGATTTAGTTGTTCAATAGACTACTCAAATCAAGTATCACTTTAACGATCAGTTTAGTCCCTGTATTGCAGTATGTATGTCTAGGACTTAACTACTTTTTTTCCATCTTGTCATGTCTTTTCTAAGATGGTAATACTTTTTCCTTGGTAAGAATTCCATTGATTTCGCAGTATCCCAACAACTCCGGGAATGGCTTGATCAGTCTAAAAAACACAACCATCACCCTCCCCCTATGCGCATTAACTATTGTATCTTGTCTGTAAAAGTAGAACTTGGGTCTCGAGCTGCACCAACTTAAACCAAAGCCCTTGTCACCATCACTTCAATCCTCAATGGACTCCATTTCTCAGTCGGTTAGACTCTTACAGGAAATACTTTCAAAAGGGATAAACTCCTTTCGCTCTTCTCTACTTGACCTTTCTCCTTTCCTCTGAGAAACTGTTGAGCTTCCTGCAGGTTGTCCGCCTCTTCGAGAGATTATGAAAACTCTTTCAGAACTCCAACGACTTAGGGAGGAATACGCAATGACCGATTGAGAGCTCGATCATTGTGTTGCCTTCTTATCATGCATGTCTTCCCTTGGTGCTGAACGCAAGCTCTACCAGCCCGTCAGGAAGTGGCTTTGCAGAACATATTACGTTGGACCCGTGAATATAATTTTAACAAGGAGATGTTGTGGTCAATGAAACTTACACGCAACAATTTGGCTGCTGATTTGGCTTAGACTTGTTAGCTTTACCCCGGCCGGAGTCAACTTAAGAGCGATGAGCTGGCCACATTCATCGAGTCTCAGATAGCATTCTACCGGGGTCGCATCGAATCCAGTGAAGCTAAAAAGAGATCGATCGAGTAGGAGCATGAAGCCTTCAGCCAACGTCGTGCTTGTGTCAAACGCTCTTCTGCTGCGTTAGTGGGCCAATATGCTTCATGGATAGAGAGTCAATATATGGCGAGAGAGGCAAAAGCTGCGACCTCGAAAAGATTTGAAGAACTTAAGCAGGCCTACCCGTAGCTGATCTTGACCATCTTCTTTGTAAGTGCCAAGATGTTGAGCACACTCTAGTTGTCAAATTTCATAAAGAAAAAACCACTTGATAATAGATCTTCAAGATCAGTCTATGTTCAAGAGAAGATCAAGCTCAAGATCAGTTTTTGTTCAAGAGAAGATTAAGCTCAAGATTAGTCTATGTTTAAGAGAAGATCAAGTTAAAGCTCGGCTAATGTTCAAGAAAACTTCAAGCACATATTCAAGATGAAGTCAGAAATAAAGATCGAGCTTAAATTCAAGATGAAGTTTGAGACAATTTGAATAAGATATTTGATATATCTCAGGTGCTATAAAACCTTAAAAAGACCTTAGGACTAGGTGTTTTAAAAAATGTGTAAATTTGGGTTTTTATGCTTGTTTTACCTGGAATTCGGTCAGCCTAACTTTTGGTTCGACCAGCCCGAACTTGAAATTCAGGTAGCTCATGAAAGTTCAGATCAAATTCCAACAACATCATCTTTTAGAATTCGAGGGAATTCGACTAGCCGAACTGTGTTGTTCGGCCAATCGAAGTTGACGTCAGGTCAGCCGAATTTTAGATAAATCTTATCCTGCACAATTCGAAATCCATTGAACCAAATCCACTAAACTTAGGCTAGTCGAAGCCTGACTTAGGCTAGCCGAAGTTCTAAATTCTTTGCCTATAAATTAAGTTCTTCTCTCATTCTTAATTACACAAGTTAATTATCAGAATCTTTCTGCAAGAGAGAGAGAAGCTCAAGTTATTAACAAGCTATTGGATGGTATTTATAATTTAATTTATATAGCTTTTTCAATTCCCTTTTATCTCAGATCTTTCAAGTCTAATTCTAAAGAGAGTAATCTATACTCCTCTTTTGAGATCTAAGATAATTGATTTAAGTAGCTTTTGGGTTTAACTTAATTAAAATCAATAGAACCCTAGACCCTTTCTATCTAACTGAACACGGAACAATCTACATTAAAGAAAGAGGTTCTTCTGCTACAAGCTTCTGCTACATCTTCTACGGTGAAGAAAAGCATACCTTATAAACTCTTTTAGGTTTTTCTGAGATAGCCTGTTAAAATCTCAGTTTGGGTTTTGTTGTGATAGCCCGTGAAAATCACAAGAATTGTATAAGGTTATTAAGGTGACCCTGAGAAAACCTTTTCATAGTGAAAGCTAAAATTACGAGGGAAGTAATTTTGGGAGTGGAGTAGGTGTGGCTATTTTTAAAGCACGGAACCACTATAATACATTGTGTCATGTGGTGAATGCCTTTATTTTGTTTATGGTAGATTGAATGTATTTAATATCAGTTGAGTGGTGAACGTTGTAATATTTTTATTTACTCTTGCATGTTTGAGGTTTTGATTTTGAAGAAATTCGTGAAATAAGGTTGTTTTGCCTAAAACTTTAGGTGAAGGTTGTCCTATGAATTATTTGGAATTAACGTTTCAATACTCAAGCAAATTGGAAATTTTTGAAGAAGGCATAGATTCCTTCTTATGTTCATCCTTCCTAGGCTATCCCTTCCCTTTCCTCATGGATGTTAATGATCTTCCTGAGAATCAACGACCTCCTCTGGAGATCTTAAACATTATCTTCGAACTTTGACGCCTCGGGGATGAGTATGCTAAGGTGGATAGAGAGATCGAACACTACACGGTCACCTTGAATCGCTTATTAGCCCTTGGTACTGAATGCAGGGCTCTGCCAACCCACTCCAAAGCAGCTTGGAGGAACGGGGTGCACTGGACTCATAAGCACGAGTTCAATAAGAAGATGCTACACTCACTCAAATGTGCACGCAACCACTTGAATGAAGATTTAGCTCAGATCCATCTACTTTACCCAGGCCGCGATCAGCATGAAAACCCTGAGCTGGTCGCTTTCATTGAGTCCTAGATAACATTCTATCGAGACCACGTTAAGACTACCGAGGCTAGGAAGAGAGCGGCTGACTTAGAGCAAGTGGCCATCGACCAGCGTCTCGCCTACGTCGAGCGCACCTCGATCGATCTCATGAGCCGGTAGGTTTCGTGGATTGAGAGGTGCAACATAGTGAGAGAAGTAAAAGTTGAGGTTGCTAAATGCTTTGAAGACCTCAAGGTGGCCCACTTATAATTCCTATTCTGCCCTTCTTCTTCTTCTAGTCATCTTCTTCCTCATCTACTACTTTTCCTGAGACATTTTGTAATTAATGGCCTTTGGGCCTTATTTGAATATATCTATTGTAACTAATGGACCCTTATTCAGGGCTTTATTTAAATGCAAACTCTATTTGTTCTACTGAACTAGTTTGGCCCGATTCTTAATAACTTTCCATAATGAAGGAAAGCATTGTTTAAAAAAAATGGCCATTTATAAGGGCCTGTGAGATATTTCCATTCAGGTCCTTTAGAACGTAGGCACCTCCCTTAAGAACTTGCTCAATGACATATGGCCCATCCCAATAGGTGACAGCTTGCCTAATGCTCGATCTTTCTAGCCGATGGGCAAAACCATCTTCCAAACCATATCCTATTCTCTAGAAGACTTTCCTTTAGCCCTTTTGTTATACGCACACGCCACCATCGCTTTATTGGCTATGATCGAGTTCAGAGCCCTGATGCGAGCCTCATCCAATTCTTTGACCTTGGCCAGCATTGCTTCTGTGAATTCTGGGGGAGTCAGTTGGATTCCCTTGTATCATCTTTCACAAAATATTTTTGATCACCTTGTTGCTAGCCTCAGCCTATAACACCCCAAACTTTTCAATACCCGAGTGTTGAAAGTTCTGAATTCAACCTATTATGTACATGTGTACGGTACCAATTTAGCTAACCTTACCTTACATCTATTCCCCAACACAAATCTGACGTTGGGAATAGTCTTCATTCATAGATTAAGCCATCTGACCGTTGATTTTAAGACAAGACCATCCATCATGTGACTTGACATATATACCTTCCCTTAAATGAATTGGTGAGTAACTCCTTATCCATAATGGTTTAGATGTAAGTTCTTTTGTAAGAAATGTTTAGAAAGGTGCATATAACTAAGTAGAACCATTAGATTCCACAAAACTCTTAGATCAACAATAATTACGAAAATGTCATTAACCTATACCTTGAATTCCAAATCACATGGTTCTCCTGATCCATTTCATGTGAAATTTTATAACAGGCCTAATTATCATAAATTAACCATACATGTTGAATTTCAGCCCTTAGATCATTGTGAAAGTGACCCAATTAAAAAACAGCCAATAATAGTTGATTTTGGTGTCCATCGAGTGAGGAAAGCTCATAGGTAGTTGTAATAGGATATCTTCCTCCATTTGAATAACTTGGATTGGCCAACATATGAACTAAGTATAAAATATGAAGATCCCACTTTGGTAGGCTTTTACTTAGCTACTAAGTTATCTTTTTAGGGCTTACCAACTCTGTATAAACCTAGATATTTAGATCTAATCACTTCCTACTGTCCATCGCAACTCAAACTTGGACCACACCCTGGCCTCACATGACTGCAATATAATACAAAATTTGGACCACGATCCATGATCCTACACCGTTGAACGCTGAAGCCAGTTCCTTCCTTTTGACATAAAAGATGACACTCTAGATTTAGAATTTCTAAGATCAACTTATATAGGACTCCAATCTACTTCATATTTGGGCTCAGGGGCCAACACGGCCTGACTTGAGTGATGAGTGGAATGGATTTCCAAAAAAATGCATCATAGTGGACCCCACTTAGCCCCTCATATATGTTATGTTCACAAGTAGAAACCTTATCCACGAGTGAATCATACTCAAACTAGGAAATCCTGTTTTCCCTATACTTAAGAGTCGAAAATCACTCCAACCAACATGGAGTTCTCCCCACCTATTTTCAAACACATAACGTAGACTTCTTCCAACAATAAAACAATTTCCCCGCGTTAGCGATCATGTGGCCCACCCAGAACTCAGATATGATTCATACCTTGGCTCCTGGCCCAACACAATGTGAGGAAGACAATGAAGGGAATTGATTTCCCTAACGAACATCCCAAGTGGACCCCACCGAATCAACCATTGAACAAGGCATCTCATCCCGCACTGTAACAGCGTTCAAGAAGAATCCGACTTGGATTCTTGCCTCTGGCTTACACTCTCCAACGCAACCTCCTCTACCACATCCTAACCGTCCAAATCCCACTCTGGAGGATCTCAATCCTCCCCAAGCCGTCTAAAAGATAGAAAAAGAGATAGAGACTTCAAGGGAAACATGACGTTCCACTGATATTTGCGTAGCAAAACCACATCGTGCGGGATTATTTTGAAACCCATCTAGAACTCGGATATGCCTCATACTTTAGCTCTTAGGAAAACGCGTTTTGCCAGAGCTGATTAGGGGAGTGGATTTCCTAATAATCCATGACTAGCAGACCCCACTTGATCAAGAAGAACGACCACAAGCGGAAGTTCAGTCGTTGCAATAGCGACTGATAAAACTGGCTAGAAGGAAGTTCCTCTAATTGGAAACTCCCGCCCTTATACAATCTAAACCTTCCAAACTACAGAGGAGGGGATTCTGATCCCTCCCAAGATGTGCAAAATTGCCACCACAACTCGTTTCATGCACGGTGTAACCTGACGCATCATGGCTACATAAGGAATAGTCTGGAAACGTACAAGAGTATAAAGTCCTTCCCTGCCATCACAAGAACACCCACGACAGATCTGAGAGAAGGAGAGAAAGAGAGAGAGACCTTCCATCGCTTAGAGAATCAGAGAAGGAGAGAAAGAGAGAGAGATTGTCCAATAGCAAAGAAGAAAGAGAGAGGAAGGGTTTAGATTGCAAGAATGTTGGGTGACGACTCACCAAGCCAGGAGCATCATCCAATTCAAATCCAAATTTAAGATGGAATCTCCCAACACTAAAGGTTGATTCAAAACCAAGCCAGGTCAACTTGAATTAGCAAGTGAACCTTGCTGAAATTTTCAATTAGAAAAGGTAATGTCCATGCCTACTAGAATCCTATATCAAATTTATTAAGATCGGACCCTAACCGCAAGTTAATCATATGAACTGGTTAAAGTCATATCAGGACTTAACCCTATGGTGTACACTAGAGGGAGAAACGACATTAGAGGTGAGGGATTCCTTTAAGCTTACCTTAATTTAAGTTTATATAATTTATTCCGCCTTTTATATGCCATGTTATCATGATATTATGATTGTCTTCTTGCAATTGTTTTAATTTACCATCAACAATTATTTACCCTTTGGAAATTATGGTATGATGTTAATTACGAGTGATCTTCATTATTTTTATGTGGGGCGATGGATACAAGCCTTACCTTGCCTTTACCAATTTTGTTGAGTTAACCCTTGCTACTCTCTCCTCTTTGTTGAGTTGGTCATTGTCTCTCTCCTCTTTGTTGAGTTGGTCATTATCACTCTCCTCTTTGTTGAGTTAGCCATTGTTGCTCTCCTCTTTATTGAGTTGGCCATTACCACTCTCCTCTCTATTGAGTTAACCATTACTACTCTCCTCCTTATTTTATTAGCCTTGCGTTATCTCCCTTAAAGGCTTGGGCATATGTCTTGGAATTCTAAAACTTCCATAATTCAAATTTTGTTTCTCTTTTATGCAAGTGACGTGTTAAAGGTATCACAACTAGTGATTCAAATATGTATCGTGGACGTAATGTGTTACGGGTAGCGGCCCTCTTAGTCGACGAGTAATTCCGTGGATTAGTTGGCGTGATGCACAATCGATGTAAATAAATCATCATGCGTGTTATATCACTTTTTGGGATTGGATGTCACAAATAGTAGCTCCACAAACACATCATGTTACATAAATTCCTCAACCGCATTATTGTATCATCTTGAGATGTTCGCATAAATCCACGTTAATGTTGGACACACAGACGAATCTCCGTAGTTATGGGATGCGGGGCGAGTCGAATTTTCTATGAATCATATTCCACATTGTGATGATCACTATGTATGATGAGCCGCACACACTTTGTTAAGCGTGCATTCATGTAGATTGGTTGCGTATGATGATACCTCTCGTAGTGGAGTACGAGACGTATGAAAACCCTTACATTACTTTTATGAATCTCTTGAATTATTGTTAATCTTAAAGGATAACCATCACTATGAGTAGGGCATTGACCCTCCCCAACCGTACAGATAATGCAGGTGATGTACAGATTGAAGACCTAGAGGACCATCTCCGTATAAAGATTATACTGAAAGAATAAGAAGATAGTTTTATGATTTAGTTTTATACTTTCGATGCGAAATCAATAATGTAATAAGCTCCCATAAAGAGGCGATTCAATAATTTGTTAAATTCTTTTACTCAAATGAAATAATAAGTATAGTCAATTTTATTCTCGTGAGTGGTTACCTTCATGAATGTAATTGGATGTGATCTAAATGATATATATATATATATATATATATATATATATAGTGCGATTTTAAAGCATCCAAATCATTTAATTATTAACACCCAGTTTTCTTGGGCACGAATATAAGATCTAGCCGCAAAATTTCGAGATGTTACATGACCATTGGGCTGGGTATAATATGAGTAGAATGTAAAATCTTCATGCCATATCGGTCGGCCATGGCACGCATTTCCTTCTCCGAGAAGGCAACACCTTGGTCCATAATAATGGATTTTACCACCCCAAAGTGGTGGATGATGTTTGTTCACAACCCCAAGTGTAGGGTCGTGATGTAGTAATAATCTCGATAAGACCGAGGTCGAATCCACAGGGATTAATCTCGTGAGTATTCTGAAAGAAACTAGAAGTAGAACTAGAAAAAAAAATGTAAAACTAATTTTAAAGTGATTGAGAGAGTAATTGTGATTAAAGTGATTAAAACAAAGAAATTTAAAGGTGGGTACTAGGGTTTCCAAGGATCCACTTGTAGAGATCAGGGAAGTCTATTACTTGATTCAAGGACATAACTGAAATCAGAGTCCTATCTTATCCAGTTAGAAGATATCTCAATAAAACTAAATCTGAACTTCCTTTGACCTAATTCTTAATGGATGAGAGGTGTGAGAACTGGAAGTGATTCCATCACAAAACTATGCCCAGGAGATAAGGCAAACAATAGGATTTACCTATCCCACAACCAACATGGGAGAAGTGTGAAAGTTAGGAAGGATTTCATCATCCAACCATGACCATGGGACGCTGGTGAACAACAGGATTTCCTAATTTCACAATCTCAATACAATGAAAAGAACATACTCAAAGCTATCGCAAATCTATTGTAATTCGAGTCACAACAAACCATTAAAAATTGAAAGTATTTCTTAAATACCAAACTAGAATCAAAGATAGTTCAACTTAAACATGAATCAAAGCAATAGAAAACATCCCATCACGTTACAAGCTTCACCTCGTAGCCCTATCTAAGAGGTTTAGCCAACCATAGACATGATTGGATCTAAAACCCTAGAATAAAACATGAAAAACTAAGTAATAAAAGAAGAAAAACCCTTGGCGACGCATCTCCACCCTTGTGCTTCACTCCTCCAAACCCTAGATGATGCCTAGGAGTGCCCTGGAGACTCCTATTTAAAGTTTTGTAGCACCTCCTTTTGCACCGACTTGGAAAAATCTAGAAACGCTTCAAATTTACGCAACTTCGATATATCGAAGTGTCTTCGATATGTCCTTTGATATTATCGAACAGTCTTCAATATATCGAAGATCGGTCCAGAACTGTCCAGCGAGTTTGGTCTAAAATCCTGAATTTCTCGATATATCGAAGGGTCTTCGATATGTCCTTCGATATGTCCTTCGATACTATCTAAAGGTCTTCGATATATCAAAGGCCATTCTGCCAGTTTTCCAAAACTAGACTTTTCTGGCCCCGTAATATATTTTCAGGACAATTTTCAGGATTTTTTTTTTTTACTTCAAATCTTCGATTCTCTTCCTTCATCACTTAATTTCCTTGGATCTTTGGCATGTGAATTTTTCAATCTCGGTCTCCTAAGATCTATCCCTTGCTTTGGTGATTCTTGAGCATTAAATTCATGCTTTTAGCACCCTTTTCAATCTAAGATCTTAAATTCACCCTGCAACACAAACATGAGTAAAATAGAACATTAAGCATTATCATGTTCATAAAACTAAGATATAAGTGGGGATAATATGCAATATTACCCTTAACACAATCCCCAACCAGCATTTTGCTATTCCCGAGCAAAGTATTCGAAAAATGAACTTTAATGCGCAATGTTCAAAGCTTTTTCAGAAAACAATCTTTTGTGTAATCAAGTGTGAATGAGTAGACTCAAGATGAGAAATTGAGATTTTGAAAACCTATAGCCACATCACATAAGCAATCAATCAAATAAGTTCTTTATCCATTTAGTCATAGCATTGTTTGCACATCAAGTTTTTCAAAGATCTCAGTGAGAATACTATCTTTTCATAATGTTAGCCATGCTCATCACTTCAAGATTGATTGAAAACTCAAATACTAATTCCAAACTTATAACCTTTTCCTTCTTTTTCCAGTTTTTGATTTTATATTGATGGTCATTTGTATTTATTCAATCTTTTCATCTTTTCTCTTTATTTTCAAAATTTTCAATCTTTTTCAGTCTTTTCACCATACATGACCTTTTTGTCGATCTCTTGTTTTTTTAACTAGTCCTTTTTTTTCTTTTAACGTGAATAAAATTCTCCAGACTCGGTTCTCAATATCTTTCAATGATCATCATATTAACAATTAGAAAATCTAGTACTATTCATAGAAAACAATTTGAATATGTCTTGTGATTTAGATTAACATAATATTCATACTTCCTCTTGATCAATTGAATGCAAGGACTGTAAGTGATAGGCTACTTAGTTGATCAAACTCCAATAATTCAAAATTCGCTTCCTATCTTATCTTCATAATCAAAACAGTCTTAAATCCACAACTTATCGCTTTCCAAATAGATAAACATTGAAAAATTTTAAAAAAATTTGCAAATTTTGCTCAAAACTGAGAAAACAATAATTAGTTTACCTAATCTCCCACCCCAACCTAAAATCTACATTGTCCTCAATGTAAAAGAAATAAGCATGATTTGTAAAAGAGACAACGTAATTGAAGGAGAAGTGATGGAAAGATAGTACCAGATGAAGGAATTTTAAAGTTTTTTCCAAAGGATCTCAGCGTGAAGATGGGTGTAACACCACAGATTTTTGCCAACTTGGAGTTAGATGTCCTTGGGAAATGGGTCTATCATAACCCCTTATCGACTTCTCAAAACTCAATCCCAAAGTCTCAAATCCCCTTTTCAACCCATTTCCTTCAAAAATCTCACCTTTCACCACCTTACTCTTCAAATTTTTCGAAGTACTTTCATATTAGACACAAATCCTAAAGCTCAAATGATGAAGAACTATACTTAAACTAAAATTTACTATAAATAGTAAATATATAAATAAAATGGGTTTTTAACCATTAACATCATGGAATCTCACAAAATAAATAAGCTATTTGGATAGAGTTTGGATAAAGCAGCTTCTCCTACCCCAAAATCATATATTGCACGTCGAATAACTCATTCCAGTTTGCAACATACACCCATTTCAAATATCGAGTGGCAGAATCACCACCAGACACTCTAGCGGACCGCGGTGCCACCACCCTGACCACAGTGCGCCGCCGGTGCACCGAATTTCAGTGGACCCTCGCTGCAATTTTCTGCACTTTTCAACCGACTTCAAAAAGTCATATCTCCTTCAATATAACTCCGATTTAGGTGATTCAAGAGCCAGATTGAAGCTTGATAAGTCTAGTTTCATATAAAAATAAGGCAAAATTTAGTTAAGTGCTAAACTAAACAATTGATGGATTTAGCTTGAACTACTTTCTATACAAACAAAAAGACCCAAAACCATTAAAATCACTAACTCAACATTACGTAAAAGCCTGGGAGCAATCTCAAAACCCAGTTGCTCTCGGGAGCACATTAAAACTCCGTATCAAACCTGGACGCACATCAAAAATTCGATTACCGCGAAACTATAAGGTTATGACCGTTATTGGGCTTAACAAATCGAGCCCAAATGGTATCCAGAAACGCACAACTTAAGCATGGAGCGAAGTGTGTGAGAAACATGAATACCTTTAGAAAGTGAACAAGAACTTAAGTGATTTGGGTCATTCGCTTACGGATAAAATTGAAGACTTCGGACCGTCAAATTCTGACCATACTTCACCCATGGATCAAGGAAATTTTCTTACACCAATTGGTATACTTGTGGCCCTAATCGAGGGACGACGACCATTGATCTGATATAGGTCCTTCATGGCAGATCCGTTTGTCAGATCGCATCATAAACACAGTCTTGGCATAGATCCATTGTTAGGGAACTTGTTCCATGACGTAGGTGAAAAAGGGGCCTTCCTAAGGGCCCTGTTTGTCAAAAAACAGGCACCCTTTGACTATAACCTAAGTATATCATGGCCCTGGGGCCATTGACATCACTTCTGGGCCTATATAAGGACCTTAAACCCACCCCTCACTCTTTTATATGAATTTCTCTAACCCTAGGAGAGAGAAGAGAGAAAAGAGGAGAAAAGAGTGAGGAGAAGAGAGAGAGAGAGAGAGAGAGAGAGAGAGAGATAAGGAGTTCATTGTTGGGATCCTTTCCCACTACTCCATGTACCGAATCGCCTCCCCACCATCGTTACACGAGTGATTCCAACTTCGATTTGGGTAAGAAATTCTAACCCTAATCTTGTTTTAGGAATCCAAATAGAGTAAACAACGAAATAGCTAGCTTATTTTGTGATTTAGGTACCCGTTGTTCCGTATTCGGGAACATAGGATTCGAACCGAGTTCGAACTGAGCAATTCGACGAAAGGTGCGGACTATAAACATTTAGGTTATGGTTTTCAAGGCTTTCAATGGCAGCTAATGATTTATGTCTGACTTGATTGCTGCCATATGATCTTAGTTACGACGCTTTGTATATATTATACATATGTGAACTATGTTGAATACAAAGATGCATTCCATGTGTTTGTTGAAATGATCAAATGAATATGAAATTATGATTTGTGTTCGTCATGACTATAAATGTAGGATTCATGGTTATCATAGGTATTATGATCACTATGTGTAAGGATTTGCTATAATATATGTCGTAAATAACCTAGTCCATATATTGGGTAAAGGGTAGCCTAAGTGTTTGATAAAATGTTTGAATGAGTATGAAATCCTGATTTGTGCTTGTCATGATTTCTAATCTAAGATCCATGTTTGTTATATGCTTTATAACCTACGTTGTATAGAAAATTGCTATAGTTCATGTCGTAACTAATCTAGTCTATGTACTTATAATGTGTAGTCTAGGTGTTTGATAAAATGTCTGAATGAGAAATTGTTGATGGATTGTGTTTATCAAGGGTATCGAGATAAGAATCTCAATTACCTTATCTATATGTATAATTTCCTTCATGTAATCTTATTTTCAACTACACAATTTATGGATAAAATGTAAACATTCGGTAACATATTAAATGTCTTTGATAAAATGCCCAAATGAGAATTATATTTTGAATTGTTTGTTAAATGTTGTTATGATCATCACATGTGACTACCTATTGCATTTGAGTATGATTGGGACTACTACATAGTCAAGGCAATCGATAACGGCTCCCGATTGAGTGGCCGAATTAGTCTCGCCACATTAGATAAGTTCGATGAATCCGAGCTGTACGACGATTGTCGACAGTGGTTAGGCCACGTGGAGTGCTTATGCGCTCCATATCGATTAATTCAAAATGTGCTCGTGCCGAATCGCCTCCCCACCATCGAGGAACGACAACCGTTGATCTGATACAGGTACTTCACAGCCGATTCGTTTGTCAGATCGCACCATAAACACAGTCCTGTAATAGATCCATTGTCAGGGAACTTGCTCCATGACGTAGGTGAAAAAGGGGCCTTCCTAAGGGCCCTGTTTGTCAAAAACTGGCACCCTTTGGATATAACCTAATATACCATGGCCCTGGGGCTATTGACATCACTTCTGGGCCTATATAAGGACCTTAAACCCACCCCTCTCTCTTTCATACGAATTTCTCTAACCCTAGGAGAGAGAAGAGAGAAAAGAGGAGAAAAGAGTGAGGAGAAGAGAGAGATAGGGAGTTCGTTGCTGGGATCCTTTCCCACTACTCCATGTATCGAATCGCCTCCCCACCATCGCTACACGAGCGATTCCAACTTCGATTTGGGTAAGAAATCCTAACCCTAATCTTGTTTTAAGAATCCAAATAGAGTAAATGATGAAATATCTAGCATATTTCGTGATTTAGGTACCCGTTATTCCGTATTCGGGAATGTAGGATTCGAACCGAATTTGAAACGAGCAATTCGACAAAAGGTTCGGACTATAAACATTTAGGTTATGGTTTTCAAGGCTTTCAATGTCAGCTAATGATTTATGTCTGACTTGATTGTTGTCATATGATCTTAGTTATGACGCTTTGTATATATTATACATATGTGAACTATGTTGAATACAAAGATGCATTCCATGTGTTTATTGAAATGATCGAATGAATATGAAATTATGATTTGTATTCGTCATGACTGTAAATGTAGGATTCATGGTTGTCATAGGTATTATGATCACTATATATAAGGATTTGCTATAATATATGTCGTAACTAACCTAGTCCATACATGGGGTAAAGGGTAGCCTAAGTGTTTGATAAAATGTTTGAATGAGTATGAAATCCTGATTTGTGCTTGTCATGATTTCTAATCTAAGATCCATGTTTGTTATATGCTTTATAACCTACGTTGTGTAGGAAATTGCTATAGTTCATGTCATAACTAATCTAGTCTTTGTATTTAGTAATGTGTAGTCTAAGTGTTTGATAAAATGTTTGAATGAGAAATTGTTGATGGATTGTGTTTATCAAGGGTATCGAGATAGGAATCTCAACTACCTTATCTATATGTATAATTTCCTTCATGTAATCTTATTTTCAACTACACAATTTATGGATAAAATGTAAACATTCGGTAACATATTCAATGTGTTTGATAAAATGTTCAAATGAGAATTATATTTGAATTGTTTGTTAAATGTTGTTATGATCATCACATGTGACTACCTATTGCATTTGAGTATGATTGGGACTACTACGTAGTCCAGGCAATCGGTAACGGTTCCCGATTGAGTGGTCAAACTAGTCTAGCCACATTGTATACGTTCGATGAATCCGAGCCGTACGACGATTGTTAACAGTGGTTAGGCCACGTGGGGTGCTTATGCGCTCCATGTCGATTAATTCAGCGTGCGCTCGTACTAACCGAACTTGTCTAATAAACCGATTGGCCTGTTGTGTGTTTACCATGTATAGACGCTACTGCTTGAATCTAAGGTACCCCTTACCAATGTAAAAGCCTATTTTCAACCATGGTACTACGATCTGCTAAGACTCATGAGCCGGGCATGGTGGTATGAGACACCGTGGTCGAGCTGTCGGCCTACGTTGGGGTGACGAGCCTCCCCGTAGTGACCATTGAGCAACCCAAACTCGTGAGCCAAATATGGTGGTATGGGACACTGTATTCGAGCTATCAACCTATGTTGAGGTGACGAGCCTCCCCGTAGTAACCGTGAGTATAAACTATTCAGTCTACACCGGCGCAGCCTGACTGCAGTCCCAACGTGGGTTGGGGTGAACCGTCTGATCTAGACCCCCTTCGAAAATAGCGCTCCAGTTGGTAGGGCATTGGTGGTGTGACCTCAAGTATAAACATTTGAACTTGCCTATCCACTGCTTTCATCAGGGGTGATGCCCTACAACTTGCCTATCGTATGTGATTAACTAAGATTGACGACCCTAGATGGATCCCGCTTGGGTAAATGATATAAGGGGAGGTACCTTAGCTTCCCGAATCTGCTGTGCAAATAAGCCTAATTAATTACTTAGCTAACACGACCATGCACCTCATTGCATGTGCTTTGGCGAGGAAGCTCACATTTAGGAAGTTTGTCATGCACGATCATGAGATGAAGTCGCTGAAGGAGTGCAGGCGAGGGCATGCATCATTTCATCATACCATCCCTGCATTAATAAGAGTATTTAGGACATGATTGTTGTACTACTTTATCATTACTGCTTGACTGAATTGATAACATGTTAACCTTTACTCTAGTTCCACTGAATTAGCTACTCATTCCCACCTGGGATGGTGTTTTAAAATACTAACTAGACTCTGGTTTAGATGCAGGTGACGATGGAGTCTATTCTATGGAGCAAGACTATATGGATGAGGAGGAGAAACTCTCCTATGTCCAGCTCTCAGGCGGGTCTGTGTAGACCCCGTGCTGCTTCAATGGGATCACAAGGATATATGATTTAGTCAAACACTTCACATTTTGGCACTTTGTAATTTTGAAACAAACTATGTATCTATTCAACCCTGTTACATTATCATACTCTAGAGGCAAATAACCGCTTACTTATCTCTATACATATATTTCAGTCTTCCGCTTGCTAAATTACATTATCTCTGGAGTATGATATGCTGCTTTAGTATAATCCCACTTATGCTTAACTCTTTAATATGGACAAAATTTGAACATCATCATCCATACTGCATAAGTGATGTTTTGGATCTCGGGAGTTGAGCTTTGCTCGACCCTCGAAATCCACGACATTACATGGGTTAGCACAAGAAGTTAACAACCAAAAAACAAACTATCCTAAGCAAACAGAAAGTAAACTATCCTAAAACACCGGAAGCAAACTATCCTAAAACACCGAAAAGCAGTAAACCTAACTACACCTCCATTAGATTAGGAGGTCAATCCTAATAAACAAGATCAATCAAAGGTGTGGACATGTCCTCTGAATCAAATTTCCTAACAAATGGCTTTAATCGATGTCCATTTACTTTGAATTCTTTGCCATTGTTCGGATCTTGTATCTCGACGGCCCCATGAGGATAGACATTAGTAACAATGAAAGGACCGGTCCAACGAGATCGGAGTTTGCCCGAAAAGAGTTGTAACCAAGAATTATACAAGAGGACTTTCTGACCTGATGTGAATGATTTTTGAAGAATGTGTTGGTCATGAAACACCTTCATCATGTCCTTGTAAATTCTCGAGTTCTCATACGCATCATTCCGGATTTCTTCAAGTTTATTTAACTGAAGTTTGCGTAGCGAGCTAGCGTTGTCAAAATTGAAGTTCAGATTTTTAATCGCCCAATAGGTTGTATGTTCTAACTCCACATGCAAGTGGCAAGCCTTCCCATAGACAAGTTTAAAGGGAAACATTCCAATAGGGGTCTTAAATGCGGTATTGTAAGCCCATAAGGCATCGGTCAATTGGATTGACCAATCCTTATGGTCAGGGTTAACTGTCTTTTCCAAGATGTGTTTAATTTTCCTATTGTAAATCTCAGTTTGCCCACTTATTTGTGGGTGGTATGGAGTTCTCACTTTGTGAGAGATGCAATATTTCTTCATTAAGTTCGCGAATGGCCTATTACAAAAATGTGAGCCCCCAGCACTAATGATGGCTCGAGGAGTTCCGAACCAGGAAAGGATGTTCTCTCTTAAGAATTTAATGACCGTTTGATGGTCATTTTCCGGCATGGAATCGCTTCAACCCATTTAGTGATATAGTCTACTGCTAGTAGAATGTATAAATTTCCAAAGGATTGGGGGAATGGTCCCATGAAATCGATGCCCCAGCAATCAAATGCTTCGATGATCAAAATGGGGTTCAAAGGCATCAAATTCTGACGGGACAATGCTCCCAATTTTATACAACGCTCACAAGCTTTGCAAAACTCATGAGTGTCCTTAAACATAGTGGACCAGTAAAAGCCACACTATAGAATTTTGGCAATGGTCTTTTTAGCAAAAAAGTGACCACCACAGGCCTGAGAGTGACAAAAGGAGATGACACTTTAGTGTTCATTGTCTGGCACATATCTCCTTAAGATTTCGTTTGGGCAATATTTAAACAAGTATGGATCATCCCAGAAGAACTTACGAACCTCAGTGAAGTATTTTTTCTAATCTTATGTGGTCCAATCTATCGGCGTGAAACCTGTAGCAAGATAATTAGTAATATCAACAAACCAAGGTGAATGAGAGACTTTGAACAATTGTTTGTTAGGGAACATGTCATTTATATGTGTCGTCTTAAGGGAATCAGGGAGATCAAGGCAAGAAAAATGGTCAGCCACTACGTTCTCTACTCCCTTTTTATCTTTTATTTACAAATCAAATTCTTGGAGTAGGAGGATCCATCTAATCAGGCGGGGCTTAGCAGATGCTTAAGCGCCGCATGATCTGTGTAGATGATGATATTTGATCCGATCAAGTAGGACCTAAATTTGTCCAAAGCGAATATGACGGCTAAGATTTCCTTCTCCGTAGTTGAGTAATTCACTTGGGCAGATTTAGAGTTCTACTTGCGTAATGAATAACATAGGGCTTCTTTTCTTTTCTCTGGCCTAAAACCGCCCCAAGATCATAGTGAGACGCGTTGCACATAAGTGCAAAAAGGAAGGCTCCAGTCGAGTCGATGTAGGATAGGTGTAGTGGTTAACATGCCCTTGAGTTTTGTAAAAGCTTCCTGACATTGCTCAGTCCACTCTTATGGTGCATCCTTTTGAATTAGATTGCATAGAGAACGAGAGAGGTGACTAGAGTCCTTTATGAATCTTCTGTAAAACCCGGCGTGTCCTAGGAAAGATCACACGTCTCGTATATTCTTGGGTGGAGGTAGGTTAGAGATAAGATCAATTTTAACCTTATCTACCTCAATTCTCTTAGACGAGATGATGTGTCCAAGGACAATTCCCTTACAAATCATGAAGTGGCACTTTTCCCAATTTAGTACTAAGTTCTTTTCCTCACATCGCTTCAGCACATTTTTAAAAATTTTCAAATATCTGTTGAAGGATGGACCAAAGACCGAGAAGTCGTCCATGAAGACCTCTAAATATTATCCCACCATGTCAGAAAAAATACTCAACATGCATCGCTGAAAAGTGGCAAGGGCATTACATAGCCCGAGTGGTATCCTTCGGTAAGCAAAAGTGTCGTAAGGACATGTAAATTTGGTCTTTTCCTGATCTTCAAGGGCTATCTCGATCTAATTGTAGCCCGAATAACCATTGAGGAAGTAATAGTAAGAGTGACCACTAACCTTTCCAAAATTTGATCGATAAAGGGCAAAGGAAAGTGGTCTTTCCTCGTGACGGTATTCAACTTCCTATAGTCAAAGCACATTCTCCAACCAGTAGTGATCCTAGTTGGCACGAGTTCATTATTGGAATTGGCTACAATGGTGATTCCAGACTTCTTGGGAACCACCTGAGTTGGACTCACCCATTGGCTATGGGATATTAGGTATATGATACCCACATCCAATATATTAAGAACCCCGGCCTTAACCACTTCCCTCATGTTTGGATTTAGTTTACGTTGTGGTTGTCGTAAGGTCTTCACATTATCCTCAAGATAAATGCGGTGAGTACAAATCGAAGGGTCAATTCCCATGAGGTCCCAATTGACCATCCAAGGGCTCATTGATGAGGGTCAAATATTGCATATCAAACCCCAGTTATTGCACGATTTTATGTAAATCATAACGCCTAATGTCATAATTTAATTGTGTTTTGTCGCAGGATGAAATAAAAAGCGTGGATTGAAAAAATGATATTAAAAGTGTGAATTTGACGCTCCGAAATTACCAGAGCTCGGGATGGACTCCAGAAAACCAATAATGAAGATTTTACACGCCTGGGATCTGAGGAAAGCAAGCCAAAGGGGCCCGAAAAAAGTCCAGAATGCAAGATCACATGGTTCCCGCCATCCGATCAACTCGAAACTTCATACATGTGATGGGGGCCGTAAATTAACCGTACATATTAAATTTCATCTACTGAAGATCTCAGGAAATGTGCCAACGGACAGATCAGCCCATTAATCTCCAATTTGGGGCCCACCTGATATCTGGAACTTCTTCAAAATTTACCTAGACGGTTTAAATTATATGAGAAATAGGATGGACGGCTTGGATTTCTCGAAAACATCACCGTGGAACCCACATGTACAGAGTGTGTATAATACACAACTCTGTACCGCCGTGCACCGGACCGGCTAAGGCGGTCAGCGAGCCGCTGACCCGCATCCTCTCTCCCTTACGCAGCCAGCGTCCAGCGGACGGACGCCGACCTGCGGTTTTCGGTTGTGGGTCCACACCATCCATCAATCTGACAATCTGGACCGTCCATCAGGTCTAAATGAAGGCCATGATTACTGCCTAGGTGGCAGAATTACAAATGGTCATCATGAGTGAAATTTAGCCGTTCAAACATGGAATAGACGATGTAATGAGATATCTTATGGCCCAGACCAAATCGGAGAAAAAGCATGTATTTCCGACCGAAATTCTGAGATGAATTCGGTGAACGGATTAGATCCGTCAATACAAAATCAAAATGGGCCCCACCATTGTCACAGTGGAAGCAACTCGCATCCCCGTTTACGCAGCAGCGAACGGACGCCGCTGTCCATTTTTGCGGACGTCAGTGGGCCCCACACGTGATTTTTCCGGACGATCCAAACAGTTCATCTTGTAGAAGGTCGTGAATACTACAAACCCATGTTGAAACTTTGTAACCATGCGTGCACATGTGTGTGATACAGAGGCCACAAAAGGGCTGCCCTGCAACGTTCAAATCTGATCTTTTTGTGTTTTCTTCTCTGGGCCGCGTCAATGGACATTCAAAACCACCCATTCTTAACTGAAATTTTGTTCTGAATCCAATGGATGGGGTGGATTTTCTAGAAAATACCTCTATGGGGCCTACCGATCATGGCTACGAAAATGTGCACTCCATGTCCTGCTACAACTCTGTCACCGACTCCAGCCCTCCAGCAGCTATAAAAGATGAGTTTTTGGACGTGGGAAGGCATTCAGAAATTGGAGGATTTCCAGATCTAGAGCAAGTGAGACAAGAAAGACAAGAAAGACAAGAAAGAGAAGAAAGAGAAGAAAGAAGAGAGAGAGAAATTGGTTTGATGTTTTCTTTATGAATTTTATTTATCCATCTGTTTAATGGATTTTATGGGTAACTAATCTCTCAGCTAGGGCTGAGATGAAGCCCCTACTTTGATTAACTCTTTTATTTGTTGATTTTACTTAAAACTTGATTGGTGTGTTTCTTTCTCTAAGTAGGCTTGATTGGTTTAAATTCTATACTTCTCCATCTATGAACTCGACCAAAGTATATAGATGAATGTTGTTTGGATGCTTATTCTAGGTGCTTGTGTCTGATCATGAACAAGTTCCTATAGAGGAAGAAACAGGGTGCTTTAATGAAATATACATTCCATGTGCCCGACTAAGGACATGGAATATGTTATTCATGGCATTGCTTAAAGGAATTAGACATTCTGTATGCCCAAGTAAGGACACAGATTGTGCTTTCTCTATACAAGTGGTATCAATCTAGATTAAGGTGAATCAACAGACAAAACAAGGGTTATAATAATTAGGGGTGGATTCGAAAGTCCTAGTGCTCTTCCTCTGATTGAATTTTCAATAGTTATTTTGTGTTAGTAATTCGCTACATTAATTGTTGGATTAGTTAAGGAGAATCACAAATTTGAATTGTGACGACCAGACCTCGTGGGATTCGACCTTGATCTTACCGAGTTTATTACTACATCACAACCCTATACTTGGGGAGTGAACACTCATTTGTGCTCAATGAGAGTAAAGATGAGCATACTCTCCTGTTCTTACTCAAGGTGGGAAGAAATCACCACCGGGTATGTCTCATCTTAACCTAAATAGTCGTATTTCAAATTAGAGGGCAAAGGTTTTAGGTGAAGCTTCGGTCCCTTGAGGTTAGACGATAGAGGCACTACATCAGTTTGGGGTAATTCTTCAAATTGTGGCATCCACCGGTTAACTTCAAGTACCGGCATGGTATCCAGCATGGTCCCCATCTCCCTAATAATGTCATCATCAAAATCATGGGAGTGGGCCAGGCATGTCTCTAGAGGGTGAGAGGATATGGTCAGAAGTGCTCTATCTTCCATGAAAGAATTGATCAAGTTAACATCGTGAGCATCATCATCATCCTCTACCTGTTTGCCCGTATTGAAAAAAAATATTTAACTCCAATATCATATTTCCAAAAGACAAACTCATGACTCCATTCCTGCAATTAATGATTGCATTGATGTGGCAAGGAATGGGCGACCAAGAATGACAGAAATTTGAGTGCTCATGTCCCCGATGGGTTGAGTATCCAGGACGATAAAATCTACTGGGTAGTAGAATTTATCAACCTGGACCAACACATCCTCAATTATCCCTCTCGGTACATAAAATGAGCGATCAGCAAGTTATATTGTGGTCTGGGTGGGTTTTAATTCACCTAGACACAATTATTCGTAGATAGAGTACGGGATCAGATTCACGCTCGCTCCTAAGTCAAGAAGTGCGTGCTCAATTCAGTAGTTCCCAATTACGCAAGTGATGGTCGGGCTACAGGGATCTTTGTACTTTTGTGGCACATCTTGCTTTAGGATGGCACTCACTTTTTCTGTCAGAAAAAATTTCTTTTTGATACTTTGTCACCTCTTAGTCGTACACAAGTCTTTCAGAAATTTGGCATATGAAGGTATTTGTTTTATCCGATAACCAATGGGTGAGTCCAACTCAGGTGGTTCCCAAGAAGTCTGGAATCACTATTATAGCCAATGCCAATAATGAACTCGTGCCAACTAGGA
The DNA here is from genome assembly GCA_021015155.1 of Magnolia officinalis. NCBI lineage: Eukaryota > Viridiplantae > Streptophyta > Magnoliopsida > Magnoliales > Magnoliaceae > Magnolia > Magnolia officinalis. The sequence goes on along the minus strand of JAJHSJ010000006.1, from coordinate 40,692,598 downwards.
TCACTACTAGTTGGAGAATGTGCATTGACTATAGGCAGTTGAATACCGTTATGAGGAAGGACCACTTTCCTTTGCCCTTTATTGATCAAATTATAAGGAATACTTTTAGTTTTTAATGGTTTGTTGTGACTCGAATTACAATAGATCTACGATAGCTTTAAGTATGTTCTTTTAATATTTTGAGATTGTGAATTTAGGAATTTTATTGTTCACCACCGTCCCTTGGGCATAGTTGGATGATGGAATCCTCCCTAACTTTCACAATTCTCTTAGATTGATTGTGGGATTGGTAAATCCTGTTATGAGCCATTGTCTCCTACGCATGGTTTTGTGATGGAATCACTTCCAGTTCTCACACCTATCATCCATTGAGAACTAGGTCAAAGGAAGTTCAGATTTGGTTTTACTGAGATATCTTCCAATTGGATAAGATGGGATTCTGATTCCAATTGTGTCCTTGAATCAAGCATAGATCTCCTTGATCTCTACAAGTGGATCCTTGGAAACCCTAGTTTCTCACCTTTGAATTTCTTAAGTTTTTCATTAAATCTCTCACAATTACTCTCTCAAATATTCTAGATTTAGGTTTTCATCTTCTTCTAGTTCTAGTTCTAGTTGCTTTCAAAAAACACATGAGATTACTCCCTGTGGATTCAACCTCGGTCTCACCAAGATTATTACTACATCGCGACCCTACACTTGGGGTTGTGAACAAGTTTTTGGCGCCGTTACAGGGGATTGACGGTTGTGTTTTTCTGAGATTAGCTAGTTTTGGAATTAGTTTAAGTTTAAGTTTTTTCTAGTTTCTATTTTTAGGATTAGGGTTTTCTGAATTATTTTAGAAACTAACCTTTTCAGAAACTTTCCTTTTTTGTTTTTCTTAGATCTACTTTCTAATTCTAGGTTTAGAAACTTTCCTTTTTTTTGTAAACTTACTTTTTCTCTTTTTAGAAACTTTCAATTTTCTGTTTTTAGAAACTTTTTTTTTTAGAAACTAGGTTTTTTTAGAAATTAACTCATCTTTCTATTTTTGTTTGTAGAAACTTTCTAATTTTAGAATTTCTATTTTTAGAAACTGACTTGTTTTGTTTTATTTTGCAGAATCTTAATTTAGGAACTTCTAACTTGGTAACTTCTTTCTAATTCTCTCTCTTTCTATTTCTAAATTTCTTATTGCAGTAGGATTTTTCTTTTATTCTCTTTTAGGATTAGATTCAGAGTTAGGGTTTCACCATGCAAGAGTGAGAACGTCAGTATGATGAGATGGATAAGAGATATTGGGAAGGGATATATGATGATTATGATAGGAATCAACCTATGTCTCAAAATTTTTCTGAAACCATTATCGAGAACCGACCGGAATATAATGCCCCACCAGTTAAGAAGTCCTTACGCGATCATATGTGGGAGAACAATTACACCCCACGAATTAAGAAAATAGTACGTGAGTGTTGCGGTTATCATAACTATGAGAGTAAGAATTATTATCACTCATTAGACAAGAAGAAAACAATGAGAGATTATATTATGGGTGATAATATGTAACAACAACTATCAGATTCTCCCACCTATGATCCGTATGACTATGATCAGTAAAACATCAAAATTGGAATGATGAACCAGCAACATGTTATATTGATTATTTTCTTGAATCCCCTACCTTTGAGATCCAACCAGAAACGATCCAAGAGAATTCACTTCAGAGTTACATAGACTATCTTGCAGATATTAGAAAAATATTAGAAGCGCTTGATTTACGCATCGATAAGATAGTGGAGGCTCGTTCGTCCCAGCCACAAATCAATCCAGAAACACAATGCGAGAAAAGTGATCCTAACTGTTTTGTGGAGAACTCTAAAATCTAGAATGAAGAGTTGGATTGTGTTAATGAGCATATGGTTCAATTTCCCGAAGAGTCAATCTCGATGATGGTCTAAAGGAATGATCAAGAGACGTGGGTGTCATTCAAATATAATGATACTAACACACTTCACTCACATAACACACTTGGTTTCAATGACGAGGAAGAGGTTAATTTATTTGAACCTCAACCCAATCTAGGAATAGAATATGAGGAAAGAGATCTCATTCCACGTGTGTACTATACTGAATTGGAAGGTGATGAGTATTGGGATGACAATCATGAATGTATAGCTCAAATCCCTTTTGATTCAATCTCAAGTTTAGCCCATATTAATTATCAAGAGGTTCAGGAAGTTGTCGACCATAGTGATCTACTCCACCCATCTGACATGATCGATTTAAATGTGGAGGATGAACCACTTTCAACTAACCCTTCCAACCTTTGTGAGGTATGTTTAGACCACTCCCCTGGATTGAACGATGATATGATTCGAGAGATGGACGAGTTGCTCGATATGACTCTGGAATTTGAAACCATCCAGTTGAGGCCACCATCGGAGTTGTCAACCCTTAACAATATAATGCCTTTATTGAGCGGTACCGATGAGCAGAGTTTTCACATCAATGTGTCGCCTATTGATCCTCAAGTTGTCTGTGCAGGGCAAGAGCAAGAGAGCATGCGTCCATCCACTTCCAGAGACGATAGAATCCTTAGGAAGATCATCACAAACTTCAATGTGAAAAATGAGCCACTCTCAACTGAATTTCCCAACTCTTCGAAAGATTGCTTGGCACACTGTGCAGATTCAAATGATCCCGTGATACAAGAAATAGTGGATGTCTCGCAAGACAATACCTCGGTAGTTGTCACTGACCGAGAAAACCCTTATTTTGAAGCACCTCCTTCCTCAAATGCCAAATGTTTACCATTAAAGGAGGAGGAGCTGAAAATTGAACCAAAGTCCGAAACTTCGGAATGTGTTGAGACTACACCACTTTTTGAGAATTATTCTGAAATTTATCTACTTGTAGTCTCTGATTCACTATGGAGTACTAACATTGAAACTTTTTCTGTCACAAGTGAATCATATATACTTTGGATACCTCAAGCAATTCAACGACAATTGTTTATTGAGGTCCATAAATTTTTCTGGAAATTCATGCTCTAGGGCATCCAAGCCTATTATAAAAAGGGCTTTTGTATGATCTTGTTGAGAAACCTACTGATAAATTTATCAAGATATTGGCTGGAGGAGGAACCTTGCGGCATAACTGAGTAGTTTTTCCCCTGTTATCCTAGCTTAGGATTAGTTTATGGCTTTCAAATAATAAAGGATTAGGATAGTTTACTTTCAGCTGTTTTAGGATAGTTTGCTTTTTGGTTGTCAAATTCTTGTGGTAACCCACCTTCACGCTGAAAACCTTTGGAAAAGCTTCAAAATTCCTTCATCAGGTACTATCTTTCCATCACTTCTCCTTCAATTACGTTGTATCTTTTGCAAATCATGCTTATTTCTTTTACATTGAGGATAATGTAGATTTTAGGTTGGGGTGGGAGATTAGGTAAACTAATCAGTGTTTTCTCAGTTTTGAGCAAATTTTGCAAAAATTTTTAAAAAATTCAATGTTTACCTATTTGGAAAGCAATAAGTTGTGTATTGAAGAATGTTTTGATTATGATGACAAGATAGAGATTGAATTTTGAATTACTAAAGTCTAATCATCTAAGTAATTTATCACCTAATTACTTGCGCTCAATTGATTCAGATGAAGTTTAAATATCATGTTAATCTAAATCACAAGACACGTTCAAATTGTTTTTTATGAATAATGCTAGGATTTCTGATTGTTAGTATGTGAATTATTGATAGATGGTGAGAATCAAGTCTGGAGAATTTTATCCACCTTAAAAGATGAAAAGAACCAGTTAAAAAACAGGAGATCGACAAAAAGGGTCATGTATGGTGAAAAGATTGAAAATTTTTGAAAAAAAAATCTGAAAGAAAAGAGAAAATACTGAAAAGATTGAATGAATATAAATGATTGTTGATATCAAATCAAAAACTGAAAAAAGAAGGAAAATGGGATAAGTTCGGAATCAGTACTCGAGTTTTCAACCAATCTTAAAGTGATGAGCAGGGCTAACATGATGTAATGATAGTATCCTTATAGAAAGTAAGTTGATCTTCACTGTGCACATTGAAAAACTTGATATGCGAACTATGCTCTGACTTATTGGATAAAGAACCTATTTGATTGATTGCTTATGTGATTCGACTTTAGGTTTTCAAAATCTCACTTTCTCATCATTAAGTCTACTCATTCATACTTGATTACACAAAAGATTGTTTTCTGAAAAAGGTTCGAACATTACGCATTAAAGTTCATTTTTCGCATACTTTGCTCGGGACTAGCAAAATGCTGGTTGGGGATTGTGTTGAGGGTTAAATATTACATATTATCCTCAGCAATGGCACCAAAAATTTGTTCACAACCCCAAGTGTAGGGTCGCGATGTAGTAATAATCTCAGTGAGACCGAGGTCGAATCCACAGGGACTAATCTCGTGTGTTTTCTAAAAGCAACTAGAACTAGAACTAGAAGAAGATGAAAACCTACATCTGGAATAATTGAGAGAGTAATTGTGAGAGATTTAATGAAAAACTTAAGAAATTCAAAGGTGGGAACTAGGGTTTCCAAGGATCCACTTGTAGAGATCAAGGAGATTTATGCTTGATTCAAGGACACAACTGGAATCAGAACCCCATCTTATCCAATTGGAAGATATCTCAATAAAACCAAATCTGTACTTCCTTTGACCTAGTTCTCAATGGATGAGAGGTGTGAGAACTGGAAGTGATTCCATCACAAAACCATGCCCATGAGACAATGGCTCACAACTAGGGGTGTACACGAACCGAGCTAGCTCGGTTAGCTCGATTCAACTCGGTTCGAAGTTGAGTTCAAGCCGAGTCGAGCTAATTTTTTGAGCTCAAAAATGAGTTTGAGTCGAGTTCGAGCAGGCCCTAGCTCAACTCGACTTGGATCAAATCCAGCTCGAATCTAACTTGAATCGAACTCGGATCGAACCAATTTGGTGACTCGGTTACTTTTCCATTGATGTTACTCACCAACTGTTTGATAAAATGACTTAACGAAATGTGGCTGGTAACAAGGAAGGTTTAGCTGGTGGCAAGGAAGGAAGTTTTGAGCTTATTTTATATGATTGTTAGATCAAACCAATGGATATTTGAATTGGGTTTATGTTATTTTATATTGCTGAAGTTGGTTTTGTTTGTGTTGGGATTCCTGCTAACTGACAAGCGGGGAAGGGGAGACATTGCTTTCATCCCCTTTCTTTTGGTGGGTTATTGTTTGATTCTTGTTTTTATTCTATCACATATATTAGCTTAGGATGATTTGAACGGCATCTTCCATTTTGAGCTTAGTTTATAGGATTTTAGATCAAACCAGTGAGTTCACATATAAGACAGTTCTGTTTGCACCGGCAAGCAAGGAAGTTACAGTTCAGGTGTTTGTGGAAATGCCTCAATGGCGAACTCGACTCGATCTTAGCTCGAACTTGGCCCGAGCTGCTGACTGAACCGAGCCGAGTTGGCCAGTCAAGCTCGAGGACCGTGCCGAGGCCGAGTTCGAGCCGAGGTGAGCTAGTGTTCGAGCCTAGTCGAGCTGAGGCTAGCTCGACTCGGTTCAACTCGATGTACACCCCTACTCACAACAGGATTTACTAATCCCACAATCAATCTGAGAGAATTGTAAAATTTAGGAAGGATTTTATCATCCAACCATGCCCAAGGTACGATGGTGAACAACAAAATTTGCTAAATTCACTATCTTAAAAATATGAAAAGAACATACTTAAAGCTATCGCAGATCTATTTAATTCGAGTCATAATAAACCATTAAAAACTAAAAGTATTCCTTATAATCAAACTAGAGTCAAAGAGAGTTTAATATAAACATGAATCAAGGTAAAAGAAACATCCCATCATGCTACAAGCTTTACCTCTTAGCCCTAGCTAAGAGGTTTAGCCAACCATAGACATGATTGAACTAGAATCTCTTAATAAAAGCATAACAACAACTAAAGAAAAGGGAAGAAAAACTCTTGGCGACGACTTCGCCACGCTTTTGCTCCACTCTTCAAACCCTAAATGATGCCTAAGAGTGCCTTAGAGACTCCTACTTGTAGTTTTGTAGCACCGACTTGGAAAAATCTAGAAACTGCCTCAAATTTACATAGCTTTGATATATCGAAGTATCTTCGATATGTCCTTCGATATTGTAAGTGCTATTTTGTAATTCGAGCACCCGATATTGTCAAATTTTGTTTTGCCAAACCGCTTGGAGTCAGTATCTTGTTATGGTAAGATGGAAAGTTTACCTTCAAGTCATCGTCAACTCTTCTACATTTTCAAGTTGAAGAACATTGCCAAAGATAAAACACAAGCTCAAGTACAAGAACACAAAGTCTATCTCAAGCTCATTTTACAAGATCACTACCCCAAGCTTGAAGTCTCAAGAACATAAGCACTAGCTCTTGCTCAAGTTCAAGACTACAAGGTCAAGCTTCACGTGCTTCAAGATAAACGAGTTACCGAAGCAATCGATGTTTCGATGTTTCAAACTCACATTTAAGGTATGAATAACCCTAGATTGACTATAGGTTAGGTCATATTGATTATATATTGAATTTGGATCATTGTATATGTTTATTGGCTTTTCTTCGACTAGTCCTAGTCATTGTTCGACTAGTCCAAGCACTAGCTCGACTAGTCCAAGATTTGTTGAGAGTTTTCAGAAATTTTTTGTTATGGCTCGACCAGTCAAGTGAACAGTGCTCGACCGGTTGAACAGTGCTTGACTTAAAGTCCAGCAAGCTCATCTGGTCCCACTCGACCAGTCGAGTAACGAGCTTATCTTATCGCGCCAGAAATTTTGAAAATTGGTTGGTGCTTCGACCAGTCGAACCAACCCTTAGACAGTCGAGAGAATAGTATTTTTACCTATAAATAGATGGCGAATCTCAGAGTTTTTCATTCATTCCAAGTCTAATCAACTCATCACTCTGAGAGATATCCTACAAATTATGAAGCTATTACTTATTCATTTTAGATTCTTTTTATAGCTTTTTGTATTTGATTTTATGATCTCTATTCAACTCTATTATATTAAAAAGGGGAATTGTGATTTACCCTTTTGAGATTAAAATCAAATCAAGCTAGCCCAAGTTAATTTATTTTAAAAATCATTTAAACCTAGAACCCTTTCATTTGTGAGATTGGACATTGAACATCTACGTCTACATCAAATTGGTTCTACCAGGCTACATCAAAAGAAGAATCTTCAGATAAGTACAATTTCAATTTCAATTTCTACATTTTTGGCTTGTGAGATTCAGCAGGAAAAACTCATAGTCAGGTTTTTGTGATTGTGTAAAGCCCATTTAAAAACCACAATTGTGAAGGTTTTAAGCTGAACCTTGGAAAACCTTATTTTATAGTGAAAGCCAATATCCCGTGGGTGTGGATATTGGGAGTGGAGTAGTTGTGTTGTTGTTCTTGAACAGTTGGTGTACACACACGAACCACTATAATTCCTAGTGTTTGGTTGATGTTAATGGTGATGTATATGTGGTGAATGTTGTAATTTCCTTTTATGCACTTGTGGTGAATGTTGTAATAATTTAGTTTATTTCCTTTACCTCTTTCTAAGTTTGAGTTTATGATATTTACAAACACTCTATAAATCAGGTTGTCCTACCATAAATCTTGGTTTTTGGTGTAAGGTTGTCCTTAGAACTCAGTTTGTATCAACCTCACAAGACTTGTGCATTTGAGGTTGCTTTTATTTATGCTATCTATCTTTGTATATCTTTGTATTCCGCATTTATTTATTTTTTAATTTGGCATAGTCCTATTCACCCCCCCCCCCTCCTAGGACTTAGAGCTCGGCTTTTTTCAAGTGGTATAAGAGCCTAATAGCTCAATCGTTTGGATTCATTTCTTGAGCTAAGCGATCTCGAGCTTTTAATATGTCAAATTTTGATAGCCTCTCTATTATTAGGCCTTCACCTTTTGATGGCTCCAATTATGCTTATTGGAAAGCTAGGATGAGGATCTTTTTAAGGTCCATCGATGAGAGCGTATGACAAGCCACAGTGACTAGATGGAACCCACCCACATCTGAAGTTCTAGGCACTTATGGAACTAAATCTGTTAAAGTTACACCTTATTATTCATGGACCACTCTTCAGAAAAAGAGAGTAGTGTCAATGCCAAAGCTTTAAATGCAATCACTTGCGCACTATCACCAGATGAATTCAAAAGAATTATATCTTGTGATACTGCAAAGCAAGCCTGGGATAACTTAGAAATGACACACGAGGGTACGACTATAGTCAAGAAATCTAAACTTAAATCCTCACCACTAAGTTTGAGGAAATACATATGGAAGAAAGTGAAACTTTCATGGACTTCTATGCTAAATTGAATGACATAATCAACTCAATGTGGGGTCTTAGAGATAGCATCCTAGAAAGTAAAGTTTTTGCAAAGATACTGCGCTCATTGCCTGAAAGGTTCAATTCTAAGGTCACTGCCATTCAAGAACTTCGTGATACGAATAATATGAGGGTTGAAGAGCTTGTTGGTTCTTTACAAACATCTGAGTTAAATTTCAAGGCTCCTAAAGGTAAGTCCATAGCCCTTAAGTCATCTAAATGTATTTCTCAAAATAATTCTAGTAATTCTAATTACGAAAATTCAGAGGATGATATGACACTATTAGTCAAGAAGTTTTATAAAATTTTTAAAAGCAAAAAGAGTTGATTTTCAAAAACCCTCTGAGAAGAAAAAGGGTAGATCTAAAAATTGGAAATCACTTAAAGACAGTCAATGTTTCAACTATCATGAATACGAGCATTTGGCAAACAAGTGTCTAAAGAAGGATAAATCAAAGAAAAAAGGAATGTTGGCCACATGGGATGAATCATCTTGCTCTGAAGCTTCTTCTGAGTCAGATGATTTTAAACCCGAATCTTCTAATGAGGTTAAGCCCTTAATGACTCTAGCCAGAGTACTTCCTCAGAGAGTTGTGATTCAACTTTTGATGAAAATCTGAGGAGTGACCCTGAAAACGATAAAGATTTACAAGATGTCTATAATGCCCTATATAAGAAAAGTTGTAAGATAGTTGTAAAACTTAAACTTCGAAAAGAAAAGTTTTTAAAGTTAAAAAAAGATTTGAAAAACCTAGTTTTAGAAAAATTGCATCTTTCTTATTGTTTTGAAAAGACTAAATGTGATTTAGATTTCAAAACGTCCCAAGTTGAAAATCTAAAATCAGAAAATGAAAAACTAAACTTAGCACTCGCCCTACACACACTTTCACCACCCTCTAAGCTTTCTATAACCTTATGCACGATAGATGCGTGCAAGTGGCGTTAGGTTGCAGCAGCGTTGAGCTCGGAGCGTGCAGCAGTCTTCTAGAGCTTTTGGAGTTTTCTTTGATATCTTCATATTGTATTTCCCTTTCTGCATTGTACTCGAAGTTTTGTTATAGTGGATATGTGGTGATGTTGTTTTTTGAATTGGTTATGCTTGTGGTTATGCCCCATTATACAAAAAAAATTCACACTGAAAATCCTCCTTGTAGGATCCGGGGATCGGAATCTGGCGTATGGGCGCTGGGAGCCGAGAATGGGGTACTACGGAGGCTGTCGGCGCTAGATTCGGCGATTGAGAATCGGTTTCTGAGTTTGGGGCGTGACAGAAACTGTAGCTATAGATAAGGTGATTGAGAATCCTATATCAATACCCTCATTAAATACATTTCAACAAGCATTTGCTCATTCAGGCATTTTATCAAACACTTAGACTATGCATATCAACATGCATATAATGAATTAGTTATAATATATATTGTAGTAAATCCTTTCACAAGGAGTTGACACAAGTACAACAATCATGTATTCTCAATCAAATAATCATAGCAAGCACAAATCATAATTCCATATTCATCTAAACATTTCAACAAACACATGGAATGCATTATATTCAACATAGTTCACATATATATGTAATATACAGAAATCATTGCATCTAAGCACATGTGACAACAATCAAGGCAATCATAAATCATTAACTGACATTGAAAGCTTTGAAAACCATAACCTAAACGTTTATAGTCTGCACCTTTCACCGGTAGACTCGTATCGAACTTAGTTCGAACACAACATCTTTGTTTATGGCACAACGACAACCTATAACATGAAATAGGTTAGCTATTTCATTACTTTCTCTATTTGGATCCCTAAAATAGATTAGGGTTAGGTTTTTTTACCCAAGAACGGAATCGAAATCACCGGAATAGCGAAACGTGAAGGATGATTCGGCACGTGGAGTGGTGGGATTGAATCCCAGTAACGATCCCTAACTCTCTCTCTCTCTCTCTCTCTCTCTCTCTCTCTCTCTCTCTCTCTCTCTCTTTTCCTCTCTCTTTTCTTCTCTTTCTTCTCTCCTCTCTCTCTTAGGGTTTGAAATTCGTATGGAATGAGAGAGGGGTGGGTTTAGGTCTTTATATAGGCCCAGAACTGATCTCAATGGCCCCAGGGCTATGGTATAATTAGGTTATAGCCAAAAGTCGGCTGTTTCGGGCCAACAGAGCTCATCTAGAGGAGCCTTTTCTGCATACGGTCCGGGAAAAGTTCCCTGACAATAGATCTATGCCAGGTTAAGTTTTCAGTCCGATCGGATTTGCGGATCGACCGTGGCGGACTAGTTTCAGTTCAACGGTTGTCGTCACTCGATTAGGGCCACAAGTACACTGACCTGTGTAGGAAAACTTCCCTAATTCGAGGGTGTATTTGGGTCAGATTCTGACAGTCTGAAACCTTAAATTTGGCTTGCAAGCGAACGTCCCAATTCATTTAAGTTTGAGCTCATTTTCTAAAGATATTCGCGTTTCTCACACACTTCGTTCCCGGCTCAAGCTGTGCGTTTCTGGATACGATTAGGACTTGATTTCCGATATGGTTGTCAAGTCCAGTAAGGCAATCATAACCGTATAGTTTCGCATTAATCAGACTTTCGACAAGCGATCCAATTCCGATACGGAGTTTCAATGTGCTCCCGAGAGCAACTGGGTTTTGAGATTGATCCTAGGTTCTTAAGTAACGTAGCGTTAGCGATTCTACTGGTTTTAGGTCTTACAGATCGTATAGAAAGCTGTTCAAGCTAATTTAGCATTTAATTTAGTTTAACACTTAATTAATTTTCATCTAATTTCTAAAGGATTTGGTCCTTAGTGATTTCTGTCTGCGGTGATACTCGGGTCTCAACACGGATTTTTCCCGGGACGTTACAGACACGTGTCTTGCGAAGACCAGCACCTCGAGCTCCGAGTTGTACGAACGGGTCAAATGAGATCAAAGTTATATGGGCCCCACAGTGATGTATTTTTTATATCTACACCGTTCATATATTTTTAGAGATCATTATAGAGCATTATCCAAAAAATGAATATTATCCAAAGATCATATGGACCACACCACAAATAGCAGCAGAGAATGATTTTCATCGTTAAACAATTCGTGTGGTCCACTTGATAGTTAGATCCTTCTTATTTTTCATCTCAAGCCTTAAGACGAGCTCACCAAATGAATGGATGGTTTGGATATAACACATACCCAATGATCAGACCCACAGAACTTGCTAATGTCAATATGTGCACTTGTGTGAAAAGCACGTAACACAAAAGTGCAGTTCACATCGGATACAATTAGACTGACATTTCTTTCAGAGCCATGTGGGGCCCACCTTGATGTATATGTTTTATTTAAGCCATTCATCAATTTTAACATCAATTTTAACATATCATTTTAGGCCTTGAGCACAAAAAGATGGTATATTGAAGGCTGAAGTGGACCACACCACATGTGTAACACCCTGAATTTTGAGGGTCGAGCAAAGCTCTATTCTCGAGATCCATCACATCACTTATGCAATATGGTTAATGATGTTTAGATTTTGCTCATATTAATGAGTTAAACATGAATGAGATTATACTAAAACAACATATCATACTCCGAATATAATTAAAATTAAGTAAGCGGAAGTCTGAAACATATATATTTAAGCATGTACGTGTTTTGCAACCTCCGAAGTATGAGTATGTAACCGGGCTGAATATATATACATGTATTATTTCAAAAAAAACAAAATGTAGAAAAGTAGATGTGTCCAACTAAGCTAAATATCCTTGTAGTCCCTGCGCATCGGCACGAGGTCTACGTCGACCCGCCAGAGAGTTGAAAGTAGGAGAACTCCTCCTCCTCATCTATAAAGTCCTGCTCCGTCGCATAGACTTCACCAGCACCTGCATTTAAACCAGAGTCTAGTTGGTGTTTTAAAACACCGTCCCAGAGTGGGAGTGAGTGGCCAACTTAGTAGTACTATAAGGAAAAAGTTAACATGTTATCAAGTCAATCAAGCAGTAATGATAAAGCAACATAACAATAATTTCCTAACTACTCTTGTTAATGCAGGAATGGAGTACAAGTAATGATGTATGCTCTCGCATCAAAGCTCCCTCACAAGCGACTCCGGCAACCTATTTCGCATATGATAGCACTCTCTCAAAATAGTGCAACTTCATCACCTTTAAAGCACATCCTAACTAATGCAATGCGATGCATGGTCGTGTTAGCCGAGTACTTAATTAAGCTTATTCATACAGCAGGTTTGGGAAGCTAGGGTACCTCCCTTTATATCATTGACCCGAACTGAAGGATCCATCTAGGGTCGTCAATCCTAGTTAAGCACATACGATAGGCAAGTTGTAGGGCATCACTCCTAATGAAAATCAGTCGAAAGGCAAATTCAAAGTTTATACTTGCGGTCACTACGGGGAGGCTCGTCACCACAGCGTAGGCTGACAGCACGAACATGGTGTCCCATACCACCATGCCCAGCTCACGAATCTTAATTGCTCACTGGACATTACGGGGAGGCTCGTCACCTAACGTAGGCCAACAGCTCGAACACGGTGTCCCTTACCACCATGCCCGGCTCATGAGTCGTAACGGATCATGGTACCACGGTTAAAGTGGGCCTTTACATTGGCGAGGGGTACCTTATATTCAAGCAGTAATGTCCATACATGGTAAACACACAATAGACCAATCGATTTGTTAGGCAAGTTCGATTGGTACGGGCACATGCTGACTTAATTGACATGGAGCGCATAAGCACCCCTCGTAGCCTAACCACTATTGACAATCGTCGTGCGACTCGGATTCATCAAATTTTCCCAATGTGGCGAGACTAATTCAGCCACCCGAACAGGGACTGTTACCGATTGCCTGGGCTACGTTGCAGCCCCAATCTTACTCAGATGCAGTAAATAAACACATGTGATAATCATTTCAGCATTTGACAACCAATCAAAATAAATTCCTCATTCGAGCATTTCATCGAACACATTAATCATGTTACCAAACACTTGCATTTCATCCATAACTTGCATAGAGGCAAATATGATTACATGAAAGAAACTATATATATGCATAAGGTAATAAAGAATTCTATTTTAATACTCGTAATAAATAAAAAACATCAACAATTTCTCATTCAGACAATTTATCAAACACTTAGACTACACTTCACCAAATTTACAGACTAAGTTACAACATTTATTTTTACAATTCCTTATACAGAGAGATCAACGTGCATATGATAATGATTAATCCTAGATCGGTAACCATGGCAAGCACAAATCATATTCAAATGCTCATTCATACATTTCAACAAACACATGGAATGCATCTTTTACTCATCACAGTTCATACATGTATAATATACTGAAAACGGCGTATCTAAGATAACACGGTAGCAATCAAGTCAAACATAAATCATTAGCTAACATTGAAAGTGTTGATAGCCGTAACCTAAGCGTTTATAGTACGTACCTTTCATCGGAATACACAATTCAGACTTGGTTCAAACTCTATGTTGTTGAAAATAGAACGTTGAGCACCTAAATGACGTAACATGTTAGCTAGTTTGACGAATAATCAACCTGGATCTCTACAACGACATTAGGGTTAAGTTTTCTTACCCAAAATCATAGCCAAAACAGGTTGTGTAGCGTAGCGGGATGGAGATTTGGTGTGTGGAGTCATGGGAGAGGGTTCTTGCAACGATCTCCCAAGATCTCACTTCTCTCTTTCCTCTTTTCTCTCTCTCCCTTAGGGTTTTGAAGAAATTCGTATATGAGAGAGATGGGGTGATATAAGGGCTATTTATAAGCCTAGAGGTGATGCAAATGGCCCCAGGGCCACTATATACATAGGCTATCCCCTTTGGGCAGCTATTTTTGTCAAACAGGGCTCACAGGGAGGCCCACTACTCACCTACGTCATAAGGTATGTTCCCTAACAATGGATCTATGCCAGGATGCGATTTCGGTCCAATCGGAGAAGCCGATCGACCGTGGAGGACCTGTGTCAGATCAACAGTCGTACTTACTCAATCGGGGCCACAGTTATACGGATATATGTAGGGAAATTTCCTTTCCCCACGGGTGAAGTTTGGTCAGAAACTGACGGTCTGAAATCCTCAATTTCGAGTGAGAGTGAATGGCCCAACTCACTTAAGTTTTATCTCATTTTCTAAAGATAGTCGCGTTTCTCACACACTTCACTCAGGACTCAAGTTGTGCGTTTCTGGATAAATCTGGGCTTGATTCCCACGATGGTTGTCAAGCCCAGTAGGATGAACATAGTCCTATAGTTTCGCGATTATCGGACTCTCTACGTGCGGTCTACGTCCGATACGAGGTTTCAATGTACTCCCGAGAGCAACAGGCTCTTGGGATTTTTCCTACGTCTTTAAGTGACATTGAGCCAGTGGTATTAATGGTTTTAGGCCTTCTCATTTGTGAAAATGGTGGTCCGAGCTTAATCCACCGATTATTTAGTTTAACACTTAACTAATTTCTGCCTAAATTACGACAGAATACGGTCCTTAGGTGGTTCTGCCTGAGGTGGTACTTAGGTCCTTGTAGGAATTTTTCTGAGATGTTATAACCTACCCCCCTTAAAGAAAAATTTTGTCCCTGAAATTAGTACCTTTTCGTACTCCTTGAGGATCTGTGGGTAGTTCTTACGGACTTCGGCTTCCATTTCCTAAGTAGCCTCCTCCTCGGTGTGGTGTGTCCATAACACTTTCACAAGCGGGATAACCTTGCTGTGCAATAGTTGCTCTTTCCTATCTAGAATGCGTGTTGGTCGCAATACATAGGTAGCGTCTTCACTTAGCTGTACTTGCTCCCACTTGATAATTTGGGTAGGGTCAGGAACATATTTCTTCAGCATCAATACATGAAATACGTTGTGCACGCCTATAAGTGGTGTGGGCAAGGCGACACGGTATGCTACCACACCCACTTGATCTAAAATCTGGAACGAGCCAATGAATCTTGGCGTGAGTTTCCCCTTCCTGCCAAAACGAAGTACCCCTTTCATTGGGGAAACTTTAAGGAATACATGGTCCCTAACTTCGAATTCCAACTGTCTCCATCTCGTATCAGTGTAACTCTTCTGCCTACTCTGGGCCGTAAGGAGTCAACGCCTGATAATATCGATCTTTTTTTAGGTTGCCTGCACCAGATCTGGGCCAATCAAGCTCTTCTCACCAACTTTTTCCCAATATTGTGGAGCTTGACATGGGCGACCATACAAAGCTTCGTAGGGAGTCATGCCAATGTTTGCTTGGAAACTGTTGTTATAAATAAACTCGGCATAAGGGAGACAATCATCCCAGCTATCCTTGAAGTCAAGTACGCATACTCGCAATATGTCCTCGAGTATTTGATTTACCCATTCTGTCTGCCCATCGGTCTGAGGGTAGAACGTGGTACTGAATTTTAGTTTCACCCCCATTGCTTCTTGGATTTGAGTCTAGAAAATACACGTGAATTGTGTGTCTCGGTCCGACACAATCTCTATAGGAACCCCATGCAATTGTACTCTCCTTGATGTACAGCTTGGCTAGATCATCTGCCGAATTAGAAACTTGAATCAGGGGGAAATGGGCTGATTTCATCAACCGGTCCACAATCACCCAAATGGAGTCATGCCCCTTTCTCGTCTTTGGTAACTCGAAAATGAAATCCCCAGATATGAAATCCCACTTCCACTCGACTATGGGCAGGGCTGAAGTAAACCAGGGGGTCGGCGATGCTCGGCCTTGACTTGCTGGTAGGTGAGGCATCGGGACACAAAATCTGCTATTTGGGCCTTCATGTTGTCCCACCAGTACGAACGCTTCATGTTTTGATACATCTTTGTACTACCCGGGTGCATCGCTAACTTTGAATTGTGAGCGGCCTACAGAACTTCTCTCCTCAAGTCATAGAGGTTCGAGACGCATAGGCGGCCACGATACCGCAACCTCTATCTAAGTCAATCCTCCATTCTGATTCTCATTGTCGCTTGCACGCTCTCTTATCTTCACCAACAGCTCATCTTCTTTCTGAGCCACAATGATTCAATCATTAATAAGTGGCTACACGTGGAAGTATGCAACGCTCTCGAATGGCTCCTCCACTATCAGCTTTTATTCGAAATCTTGCTCGAATTCCACCATATTCCACTCTTCTATTATCAGTGGGGCTGCAAATTCTCTAGTTTTCTTGTGGCTCAACGCATTGGCCACAAGGTTGGCCTTGCAAGGATGGTAGAAGACTTCAAACTTAAAGTCTTTCAAAGTCTCCATCCAACGTCGTTGTTCATATTCAGGTCCCTCTGTGTAAAGATGTACTTGAGGTTCTTGTGGTCGTAAAAGAGCTCGAACTCCTCACCGTAGAGGTAATGTCTCCAAAGCTTTAATGCGAAAATGACTGCCGCTAATTTCAAGTCGTGAGTGGGGTAGTTTTCTTCGTGTTTCCTCAATTGTCGTGAGGCATAGGCGATCACCCTATCCTTCTGCATATGTACACACCCCAAACCGACTCGAGAGGCGTCGGTGTAAATAGAATATTTGACCTCTTGCTCTGGCAATACTAGCATGAGCACAGATGTTAACTTGTCCTTTAATTCTTGAAAGGCTGCCTCTGCTTTCTCATTCCAAATAAACTTAAGATCTTTCCGATAAGTTGAGACAACGGTTGGGCTATCTTGGAGAAATCTTTAATGAATCAGCGATAATAGCCGGCAAGTCCGAGGAAAGTCCTCACTTTTGTAACCAAGCCGGGCTGCTCCCAATCTTGTACTACGGTCACCTTGGCAAGGTCCATGGCGATTCCTTTCTTGAAAATCACGTGTTCTAAGAACTTGACTTCTTCCTTCTAGAAGTCGCATTTTCGGTACTGTGCAAACAACTGATTCTGCCTGAGAGTATCAAGGACTGCTCGCCGGTGTTCTTCATGATCTTTCTAACTATTTGAGTATATCAAAATGTCATCTATGAATACGATGACAAATCGGTAAAGATACAGCCGAAATACCCGGTTCAGGAGATCCATGAATACGGCCGGTGCATTTGTAAGTCCAAACTGTATCACGAGGAGCTCGTAGTGCCCAAACTGGTCCTGCAAGCTGTTTTCTACACGTCTTCATTCTTGACGCACAACTGATGATACCCAGACTATAAGTCTATTTTAGAAAAATATTGAGCCCCCTTCAGCTGGTCAAACAGGTCATCTATCTTGGGCAGAGGATACTTGTTTGACCGTGACGTGATTAAGCCTGCGATAATCTATACATAACCGCAGCGATCCATCCTTCTTTTTCACAAACAACATAGGTGGTCCCCAAGGAGATACGCTCGGCCATATAGAACCCGAGTCTAGTAAGTCATCAATCTACTTTCTCAGTTCCTCCATTTCACAAGGAGGCATGCAGTACATCGGTAAGGAGATCGGTGTCACGCCTGGCATAAGGTCAATGGTAAAGTCAATCTCGCGCTGAGGAAGTAGTCCAGGGATCGTTCTGAACACGTCCGTGGAATCTTGGACTACCGGCATGTCACCAAGTGACAGACCATCAAAATTTTCTAACAGAGAAGCGTAACAACGAATGCAGTAAGCACAACTAACCTGAATTGGGAAGGTGAAGGTCGTGCTCTTGGGCCCATGGGCTGTCACTAATCTGGTTTCACAATCAATCTCTGCCTTCATTTAGGTGAGCCAATCCATACCGAGGATGACGTCGTAATGATATATCGTGGTGACAATCAGGTCAATGCACACTACTCTACTTACTAAGTCTATCAGGCAACTCTTACAAAGCTTAGTGGCATCTATGAAGGTTCCTGATGTGGCGATTACTCTCACCCCAACCATAGGGGTAGTGTTCAGCCCAAATTGCTTGACTGTAGAGTATGCTATCATGGAAATAGTAGACCCGGTCTCCACCAATAGGAATACAGGTGTACCTTGGATGTGAGCAGTGACTTTAAAGGCTAGTGGTACTGCAACTGCTGATTCAGATGCTTTGGTTGCTAGTGCATGTACTCGAGCTCGTTGTGGACGATTGGGTTGCGCTGCCATAGCTCGTTGAGGCGGCCTGTTTCGAAATGTGGGAGGTCGGTTGAATGGTTGTGCCAGTGGTACAGATCGTAGAGGTGGAGCTGAAATAACATGTGGTGGTTGGCGGTTGACCTTCTGAGGTGGTGTGTAGCCGTTGTCCTTCATCTTAGTAAAACAAAAGGGTTCTGTATGGCCTGCCTTGTTACAATAGGCACACCAAAGATCAAATCGCCTCTGCTGAGCCGGCGGTACCATTGGCCTGAGAGGCGAGTTCATACGCTGCCTCTTGCCGAGAAACGGTCCGTTCTATGTTTCAGGTCGAGGCCTCGGGCCCATTGGTATGCATGTTCGAGCCACTCTTTCACCATCCTGCTCAACTCACAGGGACAAGCTCACTAGCTCAGCATAGTTAGGAATGCTAGCGCGACACATCTTGGTGTGGATATCAGCTTGCAACCTTTTTGAAAATCGACGCATTCTCATCAGCTCGTTTTCTAAAATCAAAGGAGGATATCTAGCCAGATCCGTGAAATGGTTCCGTATTCTACCACTGTCATCCCCCCTGTCGGAGGAGGAGGAATTCGCCCTCCTTTTCATTATGGTAAGTGAGGGGGAAATACTTTTCATGGAAGCGTACTTCGAATTCGTCCCATGTCCACGCAAATCCCGCGGGAATGGTTCAAAGAACACTGTCCCACCACAGGTTAGCTTCCTTCTCAAACATATATGTGACTAGCTCAACCTGTTCCGCCTCTATACAGTGCAACAGCCTCAACATCTTAGAAATGCGATCCAACCAGTACTCGGCCTCCTCGGGTCTATGAGTACCCGCAAAAGTGGGAGGACGGAGACGTTGAAAGCGTTCGAACGGGCCACTTGTAGTCATAGTCCCAATAGGCTATATGGGTGGTACCGGCGGGGCCACATTCATGTTTTGTGCGATGGACCCCACTATAGTTGCCAGAACTTGTTGTTGTTGTTGCATTAGGAGTATCATCTGCTCCAACCTATTAGGGGGAGAGGCCGCTTGAGGTATGTGTGGCGTCGACGAAAACGCACAGTTCTGACCTAGAACCGGTGGTGCACTCGGTGTTAACCCATTTGTGGGGCCAGTGGCCAGTTGTGAATCCAGCATCGTATCGCTACTCGGACCCAAACTAGGGTCCGTTTGGCTACCACTCAGGTGAGGGGCCCCATCAATCATTCTGCCAAGCGGGAGATGTGCCATTTAGGAGGCATTCCCTATATACAACATAGGGTGCAACATTTAAAGGATTAGGATAACATCATCCACTTTTTCCAAACATTCTACACATTTCTAAACAAAGGAAGCTTCATGCATTTCATTTAACAAAATTGTCACAGTTACATATGATGTGGTATTACATGCACTATGACAGAGGATGCATGTAAGCTAATTAACAAAAGGTTTCAACACTTACTAACCTAGCATCCAAACTAATCCTATCCAAGGCCATTACAAAAAAATAATAATAATAAATAAGAAAAACAAATACAAATATACGACTAGTCCTCTGATTTTGGCGAAGGCGAAGGCACTCCCTTATCCTGCATACAGCACATGAGGGCCTTTAGGGTGCGAGACATTTTCTTAAACTTTTGCTTCAGGTAGGCCTGGTTCTCTTCCAACTTCTGCTTTAAGTCGGCCTGATTTTCCTCAATCTTGGCCATGTGGGCTTCTGGGGCGGCCTGGTTATGGCGATCCTCCCGAGCAGTAGGAGGTCCCCCGTCTGAATCTTGGGCCTCCTCTTCTTCTTCCTGTCTCTCTTCTCTGTTGCCTTCATCTTCTTCACTGCCTTCCTCTTCTTCGGTTTCTTCTTATATCTCATCCTTGTACTCATCAATCCTGGCTTGGCATTGATTGGGGCCTATTCCCATATTGTTGAGTGTAGTTTCATTGATGAAATGGATAGGGGCGAGATTATCCATATGGAGCCTTAATCCAAAGTTGTGGGTGATCTTACAAATGAGTCGGCCGAATGGGAGGGATGCATCCCTCCCGAGTAGATCGTGTAGTATTGATTATTTGAGTCAAGGCGAGAGTAGGCAAGCACACTTTTTCTCTCTGTTCAACTTGGTACAGGAAGTCCACCATAAATCTAGTGCATTCTGTGCGGTTGCTCCATCTAGGATACACATTGTATGTGCATATATGGTGGAGCAGGTGGAAATCCTCCATCATACTTGTCGATGCGAGACTGTTCCCTCGCCTTCAATCAACAAGTTGGCCGCAAAGGAAGCGAGTGTGGCGATCTCTCCCCTGGCGATCTCTCCCCTGTACACTAGTGAGATTAGCATCGCTGGCATGTACCACACCACACTCTATTCCCATGATACGGGCCATGACATCCACATCGACTATGGTTTGAGTCCTTCCCAACGGGATTGTAAACTGGAAAGGCTAGAGAGTTGGGTCTCTTATGTGTGCATAGAAGGCTCGTACGGTGCCTTCACTTGCATGTGTTTTTCCTTCAAATATAAGACCCCACCCATTCTCCAGGAGGAGGTCGATCACCGGATATATTCCAAATAACTTCTCATCTACGTGAGCTTCAAAAACAACCTTACGATTTCGGAACTTACTGAGTTCGGCGCCCGCCGGTAGAGACCTTTCTATCAGGATTCGAGGGTTAAGTTTCCGTTTTGACCTCCGCTCGGCGCTCGCACTTGTCTCAGCACTCGTCTTCTTTTTAGAACGACTTGGACGACTAAGCCCGGCCTCATCCGGTGTCGCTCTCTTCTTTCCCATAAGGGAAAGGAGCGTTGAGATGGAGAAAATGGCGGTCACAATCTCAAAGAGGGCCATTGCGAATGAAAAACTTTGAGGATGAAGTGGATTTGAAAGTATGAAGGTTATGAGACACAAAAAGGAGGGTTTTGTGCTTAAATGAGTGGGAATAATAGAAATGAGAAGATGTAGAGGGTAGTTTTAGAGGAATAGTGGTGGAGGGGTGTAGAATGTAGAGAAAATGAGAGATTTGAGGGAAAAAGAATGTTTTTGGTGGGTTTGAGGGTGTTTGTGGGGTAGGAAAGGGTGAAATGAGGGAGAAATGGGGCTAGGGGTGTTAAAAGGGGGACCCCACTTGGCTGGCCGGATGGCGGTGCGCCGCCGATCCCGAGGTGCCACCACGCCGGGCTGGGAGGGTAGGTAGTGTGCCGCCGACAGGGCAGTGCCACCCGCCCGCCTAGGCTGCCCGGCGGTGGCCACCCCCCCGGGTCGTGTTTTGGTCCGTGGGACCCCTTGGGCCCCACCGAACCTCGTGCTTTGGGGTCTTAGGCCCACACGGTCCCTTTCTCGTGATCTAACGCGTGCGTATTCATGCCTTTTAGATCCGTTTCATGTTTGAAATTCTTAACTAACTACTCAAACCTGTCGACTGACGGCCTAGATGCGACTTAGGTCGATTCACGTGGTCTAAGACACGTTGTAGACTAAACTACTGCGTTTAGTCTCGCCCGTCGGTGAAACTTTGGGATCCTAATGTGGTCTCTAAATTTCATCACTCCCTCCTTAAGTTAGAGTGCGTCAGAGTGCATCGTGTTACTTATAACCCGGGTCCAGTTTAATCCAAATCATACTCTAATACCAACTTATAACGCCCTAAATTTCGAGGGTCGAGCAAAGCTCTACTCCCGAGATCCAGCACATCGCTTATGCAATATGGTTAATGATGTTCAGATTTCGCTCATATTAATGAGTTAAACATGAATGGGATTATACTAAAACAACATATCATACTTCGGATATAATTAAAATTAAGCAAGCGGAAGTCTGAAACATATATATTTAAGCATGTAAGTGTTTTGCAACCTCCAGAGTATGAGTATGTAACCAGGCCAAATACATATACATGTATTGTTTCAAAATAAACAAAATGCAGAAAAGTAGATGTGTCCAACTAAGCCAAATATCCCTGTAGTCCCTGCGCTTTGGCACGAGGTCTACATCGACCCGCCCAAGAGCTGAAAGTAGGAGAACTCCTCCTCCTCATCTATAAAATCCTACTCTATTGCATAGACTTCACCAGCACCTGCATCTAAACCAGTGTCTGGTTGGTGTTTTAAAACACCGTCCCAGAGTGGGAGTGAGTGGCCAACTCAGTGGTAGTATAAGGCAAAAGTTAACATGTTATCAAGTCAATCAAGCAGTAATGATAAAGCAACATAACAATCATTTCCTAACTACTCTTGTTAATATATGAATGGAGTGCAAGTAATGATATATGCTCTCGCATCAAAGCTCCCTCACAAGCGACTCCGACAACCTATTTTGCATATGACAACACTCCCTCAAAACAGTGTAACTTCATTGCCTTTAAAGCACATCCTAACTAATGCAATGTGATGTTTGGTCATGTTAGCCGAGTACTTAATTAAGCTTATTCATACAGCAAGTTTGGGAAGCTAGGGTGCCTCCCTTTATAGCATTGACCCGAACCGAAGGATCCATCTAGGGTCGTCAATCCTAGTTAAGCACATACGATAGGCAAGTTGTAAGGCATTACTCCTGATGAAAAGCAGTCGATAGGCAAATTCAAAGTTTATACTCGCGGTCACTACGGGGAGGCTCGTCACCTCAGCGTAAGTCGATAGCACGAACACAATGTCCCATACTACCATGCCCAGCTCATGAGTCTTAGTTGCTTACTGGACACTACGGGGAGGCTCGTCACCCTAGTGTAGGCCGATAGCTCAAACACGGTGTTCCATACTACCATGTACGGCTCATGAGTCTTAATGGATTGTTGTACCACAGTTAAAGTGGGCCTTTACATTGGCGATGAGTGCCTTAGATTCAAGCAGTAATATCCATACATGGTAAACACACAATATGCCCATCGGTTTGTTAGGCAAGATCGATTGGTACAGGCGCACGCTGACTTAATCAACATGGAGTGCATAAACACCCCTCATGGCCTAACCACTGTCGACAATCGTCGTGCGACCCGGATTTGTCGAATTTTCCCAATGTGGGGGGATTAATTCAGCCACCCGAACAGGGACTGTTACCGATTGCCTGGGCTACGTTGCAGCCCCAATCTTACTCAGATGCAGTAAATAAACACATGTGATAATCATTTCAACATTTGACAACCAATCCAAATAAATTCCTCATTTGAGCATTTCATCGAACACATTGATCACGTTACCAAACACTTGCATTTCATCCATAACTTGCATAGAGGCAAATATGATTACATGAAAGAAACTATACATATGTATAAGGTAATAAAGAATTATA
The DNA here is from genome assembly GCA_021015155.1 of Magnolia officinalis. Taxonomy (NCBI): domain Eukaryota; kingdom Viridiplantae; phylum Streptophyta; class Magnoliopsida; order Magnoliales; family Magnoliaceae; genus Magnolia; species Magnolia officinalis. Next base: position 40,668,922 of record JAJHSJ010000006.1, on the reverse strand, counting down.
TTTTAATACTCGTAATAAATACAAAACATCAACATATTTTCATTCAGACAATTTATCAAACACTTAGACTACACTTCACCAATATATAGACTAGGTTAGTTACAACATATATTTTTGCAATTCCTTATACAGAGAGATCAATGTGCATATGACAATGATTAATCCTAGATCAGTAACCATGGCAAGCACAAATCATATTCAAATGCTCATTCAGACATTTCAACAACCACATGGAATGCATCTTTTACTCATCAAAGTTCATACATGTATATTATACTGAAAACGGCGTATCTAAGACAACACGGTAGCAATCAAGTCAGAAATAAATCATTAGCTAACATTGAAAGCGTTGATAGCCATAACCTAAGCATTTATAGTCCATACCTTTCGTGGGAAAACACAATTCGGACTCGGTCCAAACTCTAAGTTGCTGAAAATAAAACGTTGGGCACCTAAATGGTGTAATATGTTAGCTTGTTTGACGAATAATCAACCTGGATCTCTACAATGACATTAGGGTTAGGTTTTCTTACCCAAAATCGTAGCCGAAACAGGTTGTGTAGTGTAGCGGGACAGAGATTTGGTGCGTGGAGTCGTGGGAGAGGGTTCCTGCAGCAATCTCCCAAGATCTCACTTCTCTCTTTCCTCTTTTCTCTTCTTCTTCTTCTTCTCTCTCTCTCTCTCTCTCTCTCTCTCTCTCTCTCTCTCTCTCTCCCTTAGGGTTTTGAAGATATTCGTATATGAGAGAGGTGGGGTGATATAACGGCTATTTTAAGCCCAAAAGCGATGCAAATGGCCCCAGGGCCACTATATACGTAGGTTATCCCCTTTGGGCAACTATTTTTAACAAATAGGGCTCACAAAGAGGCCCACTACTCACCTATGTCATAGGGTACGTTCCCTGCAATGGATCTATGCCAGGACGCAATTTTAGTGCAATCGGATAAGCCAATCGACTGTGGAGGACCTGTTTAGATCAACGGTCGTACTTACTCAATCGGGGCCACAGTTATACGGATATGTGGAGGGAAATTTTCTTTCCCCACGGGTGAAGTTTTGTCAGAAACTAACGGTATAAAATCCTCAATTTCGCGTGAGAGTGAATGACCCAACTCACTTAAGTTTCATCTCATTTTCTAAAGATATTCGCGTTTCTCACACACTTCGCTCAGGGCTTAAGTTGTCCGTTTCTGGACATAATCTGGGCTTGATTCCTACGATGGTTGTCAAGCCCAGTAGGACGGACATAATCCTATAGTTTCACGGTTATCGGACTCTTGATGTGCAGTGTAGGTCCGATATGGGGTTTCAATGTACTCCCGAGAGCAACAGGCTCTTGGGATCTTTCCTAGGTCTTTAAGTGACGTTGAGTCATGGTATTTATGGTTTAAGGCCTTCTCATTTGTGGAAATGGTGGTCCGAGCTTAATCCACCGATTATTTAGTTTAGCACTTAACTAATATCTGCCTAAATTAGGACATAATATGGTCCTTAGGTGGTTCTGCCTGAGGTGGTACTCGGGTCCTTGTACGGATTTTTTTGAGACGTCACAACATGAAACACTTAGATTAAATTCATACGATCCGAATTGTACCTAACCCGATCCGACTCGGTTTCCCTGACCGAGTCGGACTCGGTTCGGGTCAGGCCAACCATGCATCGGATCGGTCTGAGTCAGGTGACCCGGACTCAGTCCCGGATCGGATCGAGTTCAGATTAGGACTTTGAGATTTCAGATCGGATCGAGTTGGACCCAATCCGATCCGATTCGGACCGATGCCTAGCTCTAGTTTGAATCAACGATCCATGGTTTAGATTAGTGTCCAACAGATGAATTGTCATAGATCTGGGTTTAAATGGTCCAGATGATCCACCTGATGGTTGGTTGTAAGTAAAATAATAAAAAAATTATTTTTTACTCCCAAAATTTCTGAGTATATTACAACAACAGACCACCTACACTTACACTGGCTATGTGGAGAAGTAGTTTGACCAACCAACGTAGGAATCGATCCCGTCATTGATAAAAGCCAGGTGGGTGAGCATAATTGGGTGCAACAGACCACCTACACAGCCAAGTGAGGTGTTTAAAAGAGTTGAGGCCAACTATAATAAAGTGGCTTTGTTGTTCAATATAAACAAATGTATTAATTATTGTGGCTAACCCTTTATGCATCCCATCACTTATCCATGCATTGTATCCATTTTATTTTTCTCAAATTCATGATTTTTTATATTCATTCCTTATTTTTTTAAATGTTTATGTAGAGGTTTATTCATTTTGCCATTAGCTCATCCAAAATTATGGTTGATGATTTACAAGATCGGGCAATGTGCCAAAGAAATGATGGTTTATTTTATTTTTTTAGTTCCGTAATTAATTGAACATTTCTTTATAATAAATTTGAGTTGAATTTTACTTAATTGTGGATGATTATTATTATTATGAAAACTAGTTCCCGAATGATTATGAAATGATGATTTCTTTCCTTGATTATTTTATGAATATTTACGATGAAATGTCTTTAAATTTGTGGAATGTGAATGTCAAGTACTTAGTCTCATCCCCAGTGTAGTATCAAGATTGTGTATATCTATGTGTTGAGTTCAGGGCATGACAGGAACCCTACCGACCCACTTGGGCTGAGTAGAAGAGGCCAAAGTGTAAAATTCATACTAGCAGCCATCTGATTACTTCTACCACCTTTTGGCAAATCCGAGCCCACTAAATGACACCTTGGATCATCACAGGGCATCCTACATGGAGAAAATGTAAGTGTTAGAGGTATTGACAATCATATTGCCATTGCCAAACAAAAGTTAAATATAATTTCTAAAGAGTTGCCCACAAATCTCTAAGATCTCTAAGTCAATTGTACTGATATTTAGATACCCGACAACAATAAAATCATGATTTACTCTTGAATCTTAGTAAAATTATAAGTTTTATCACTTATCAAGCCAATCAGGAGATGCCACATGTCCAACAATCCACCAAGTCTCTCCAAATAGCATTTTCACCCATTTGATCCCAACCATATAGCCTAACCCATACACATATTTAAGTCATCTTAAAGGTTCTAGTCAATTGGATTGGGGTCGGGATCTAAGATCCAAAATCATCTTCTTTTAGGAGGAGTGTCATAAATCTCACTTCTCTCAAATCTCTACATTCATGGGGCTACGATTTAACCATCTATTTATTATGCTTTTATTTATATTGTGCATCTATCTTCTTATACACCTCCTACTCTTTTAAGTCATATATGGGTGTATGGCTTATGCCTTGTCGAGATCTCAAATCCAAGTACATCAAAAACTAAGGGTGTAACATCCCGGATTTTTACCAACTTGGAAATAGACGTCTTTAGGCAATGGGTCAATCATAACACCTTGGTAACTTCTCATAACTCAATCCAAAAGCCAAAAATCCATTTTTAACCCTTTTCCTTCGAAATCTCACCTTTCACCATCATATCCTTAAAATTTTTCAAGCACATTCATAATACACACCAATCCTAGGGTATAAATGATGAAGAACAATACTGAAACTAAAACTTACCATAAGTAGTAAATAAATGAATACAATGAGTTTTTGACCCTTAACCTTTTGGAATATAACAAAATAAATAGGTTAGTTAGTTAGATTATCGTCTCCTACCTCAAAATCATATATTGCATGTCAAATAAACTCATTCCGGTTTACAAATTGGACCTGAAAACACTTCACACGGACACGGGGGCCAAACGACACAAATCGGGGGGACCCGAGGTGGGTCCCGCATGTATCCGACACCCCCGGACGGGAGGACATCGCCCCGGGGTGTAAGACCCGTGCCCTAGTCTATACCATTCCATAGGCTTCCGCGATCCTACCGGATAAATTCTGGTAATTCTCGACTCGTATCCGACATTTGCGTGCGATCCTAAGCCGAGTCCCGCATACCGAAGTCGGTTCGATTCGAAACTCGTACCTTGGCGACCGCGCCGTTGCCGCAGTTCCGATGCCGCGTCTCGTGCACCGAGGCGATACCCTGGCCAGGAAATGTGGGCCTATATTCAGTTCGAGGAAAGACGCCGCGCATTTCAAATCCCGAGAAAAGAATCTCTACCCAACATCACATCAATCACATCAATCAAATCACTCACCCATACCTCTCCCACCAACTAATTAAAGCAACCCATGCTTAGCCTATTCCTCTTATCCCAAAAGTCAAAGAGACCCATACCTCCCATGCCTTATCTCTTACACACCACTCCTCCCTGCTCTCCCATCATCTCTCTCTCTCATTTTTCCTCCTAAGCAACCTACGTCCAAGCTCCCCATGAGAGAGATAGTGTGGCCCACCTTCCTATCTCCCATCCTCACCCTCTAAAATCAATCTCCACCGTTGAAGTCCATTCATTGGGGCTCTAGCATGCTTTGGCGGAAGGAGGAGTTCGAGATCAAGAGGTGGGTGCCTCTATTCTTCTCTCTCTCTCTCTCTCTCTCTCTCTCTCTCTCTCTCTCTCTCTCTCTCTCTCTCTCTCTCTCTCTCTCTCTCTCTCTCTCTCTCTTTCCCTTTTCTTGGTGATGATGTAGTTGTCTGGCCCACTTAGATGGACCCCACTTCGATGTATGTATTACTCATGCCATCCAACCCCTCTCTTTTGGTGGCCCACGTTCATAGGTGGGGCCCACCTCAAATGTATGTATCATACCTAAACCATCCAACGTCCAGGGACGCTAGACGTGAAATGGGAAAGCCCAAATATTAGCTTGGTTCACAAGCTTTTGGATGGGCCACTTGTGTAGGCCCCACATTGGCATATAGATTCAATCCAAGCCGTCCATATTTTTCCCTAACTCTTTTTAGGCGTTGAGCCGAAAAACGAAGCTGATCCGAACTTCTGGCGGGCCACAACACAAAAAATGGGATTTTTACCATTGAAGAACTACCTGATGATTCTATACTCCAAAACCCCTCGAATATTGGGCTTGTTTGGCTTGTCTTGAGCTATGGGAAGCAATGGATGGGGTAGATGCTTCCGATGTGGTCCCCACATACGAAAAACCACAGAAAAACAGTGATTTGCAAAAAATAAAAATAAAAAAATAATATCTGCAGCAGCCCTGCTGCTGACGTCCAACGGACGTGCAGCAGGCGCTGTTGCGCCAGGGACGGACGGGCTGGACCTGGGTCCCAGCAGTGGGCCCCACTGTGACGTGTCTTGAAATCTACACTGTACATTTGCGGACCCCTTAGGCCAGTGGGCCCTCCTCCAAAAATTAGCCGTATATACAGCTCAGGTGGTCCAGATCATAGGAAACAGTGGGGTTGAACGGTTGCCATTGAAACCGTTTTTGTGATCACGGAAGTTTTGGAACATTATGAAATTTGTCTTTCCTATTCATCTGGGTCCGTGTGATCTTATCAATGGATTGGATGGAAAGTAAATGATTACGTTGGGCCCATGTGGGACCCACTGATGTTTGTATTTTATACACACCGTCCACGGCTGTGGATGGTGGAACCCATTACGTGGTGTATGTGTTTTGTGCATGCCATCAATGGGCTGTTGGACGGTCAGTGGACCCCGTCTTTGGTGTAAGGTTTACATCCAAACCGTCCAGCATTTTTGGACGGTGTGCCCACACGATGGGTGTTTCACATCTGCACCGTCCATCAGTGTAAGGGCTCCACCATGATGTATGTATTTCTATTCTCACCGTCCATGCGGGAGATCCACCTGCCACGTCATCCAGTGATGGTGGGCCCTACCTGTTGTATGTGTTGAATACACACCGTCCCTTTTCAACGGCCCAAATCCAGTACGTGTGGGCTGCACCGTTACAGCATCTGGATGGAGGGACAAAACAAATATCAGCTTCATTCCGGGCTGAGGTGGGCCATATGTGTGGACCCACCTCTGACTTACAAGTCTCACCCATGCTGTCCGTCCACGGGTCCCACGTAGGGACTACCTTGATGTATGACTCCATCCAAACCGTCCAGACCATCTGGACGGTTACATCTGTGCCGTCCATCTGCTATGTAGGGGCCAGCGTGGTGTATTTGTTTCATCCACACCATCTAGACCATCTGGACGGTGCTGGGCAATGTTTGGACGGTGCTGAATTATATGGATAATGGTTGGATTGTGCTGATTTACCTAGACAATGCTTTGGACGTGTTATGGGCTCCACAGCGATGTAGGGAGCCCATTTGTTGTGTATGCAGGGCCCACCTGTCAAGGGAGAGACCCATGTGATGGGGCCCACCTTGGAGTACATATTCTATATTCGCACCGTCCAACTTTGGACGGTGTTGATGGGGCCCTACTTTCATGCTGTGTTGCATATTCCCACCATTCACGTGGATGGTGGGGCCAGTCTTGATATATGTGTTCTCCATGTCGTCAATTTGTTTTGTCGGGACCCACCATAACGTATGTTTTATCCACACCGTTAGATTGTGTTGGACGATGCTAGACAATGTTCGGAGAGTGCTGATCATCATTAGTGGGCCATGTGCCCCATGAAATGATTGTGTACAGTGATACACATGTTACACTTACAACTATTGAAATGATTTTGGTGAGACCCATGTGATGGGGCCCACCTTGATTTTTTTTGTGGCCCATCCGTCGGGCCCACCTTGATGTATTTTGTGGCCCATTTGTTGGGCCCACCTTGATGTATTTTGTGGCCCATCCGTCAGGCCCACTTTGATGTATTTTGTGGCCCATTTGTCGGACCCACCTTGATATATTTTGTGGCTCATTTGTCGGGCCCAACTTGATATATTTTGTGTGGCCCATTTGTCGAGCCCACCTTGATGTATTTTGTGGCCCATTTGTTGGGGCCCACCTTGATGTATTAGGGCCCATGGGTTGAGGCCCATTGTGATATATTTCTAGCCCATTTGGTAAAGTCCATTGTAGTGTATTTAGGGCCCATGGGTTGAGGCCCATTGTGATGTATTAGGGCCCATGGGTTGAGACCCATTGTGATGTATTAGGGCCCGTGAGTTGAGGCCCATTGTAATGTATTTGGAAACTATGAGTAGAGCCCATCTCATATGTTCCATCCTAACTGTCCAGGTCATATAGGGCCAGCCTCGATGTATGTTTTATTCACAATGTCCGTGGGATGTGTGACCCACTAGATGTATGCATTCTATATCCACACTAACCATCTGGTGGGGCCCATCTGCTGCATGTGCAGGGCCTACCTATTGTGCATTAGTACGGCCCATTGATGCAACCCACTTAATGGGTAGGAGGCCCATTAGTGCGGCCCATTGACGCAACCCACTTGATGTGTATGAGGGCCATTAATGCGGTCCACTGATGTAACCCACTTGATGTGTGTGAGGCCCATTAGTGTGACCCATTGCTATATATTGAGTTCCATGGGTCGTAGCCAATTATGGTGTATTTATGGCCAGGTGGTAAGGCCCATGCAATGTATTATGGCCCTTTACGATGTATATTAGGCCTTTGTGTGAAGCCATGGGCCCACTATATATTTGGCTTTATGTGGGCCATTCCTTGGGAGTAATGATGGTTAAATGTCCATATTGTTGGGTAGTGATGGTTAGATTCTACATTGTGACTTTTCCTTAGGCCTGATAAGGCCCATCCTCATCATTCTTTAGTGAGTTAACCCAAACGAATGGGCCCCATTGATATTGCTTGGTCCATCATTGGTCGTCCACATACGGACCCTGCCTTACGATCGAGACCGATTATCGTGACCGATTATTGATTCTGAGTATCGAGGCAGATTATCGATCGATTACAATTGTCGTGGCCGATCCCTTTCGATTACCAAGACCTATATGATGTATATGTGACCCGTAGTGATGTGTATTCGACCTGTGTGATGTATATGCAGCCCATGCTTAAGGCCTAATGTGAGAAAAAAGAGGCCTATGTGATGAGGCCCATTGTGATATGTATTCGGCCCATGATGCACGACCCATTTGATGTATTTAAGACCCATGTGTAGGGCCCACATGTCATATATCTGAGGCCTATGGGCAAGGCCCATTGTGATGAATTCATGGCTTATGGACAAGGCCCATTGTGATATGTATTAGGCCCATGAGCAGGGTCCACTTGTTGTGTATATGTGGCCCTTGAGTAAGGCCCATCGTGTTGTATATTAGGCCTTTGTGTGAGGCCATGGGCCCATTATATGTTTGACTCTACGTGGGCCATTCCTTGGGGGCAATGTTGGTTAAATGTCCATATTGTCAAGGCCCATTGTTGATACTGATTATGAGTATGGGACACCATAGCATCATGATATATGCCCACACGCATCATCTGCATGTTTATTATGAGATGTGATTGACCATTGCATATGTCATTGGGCAGGATGATATGAGACTCCCTGATAGGCGGAGGTTATCTCACATGAGCGCACGACATGCGCAGGATTGATACATGATTGGATTGTATGACTCATGCATATTGCATTATGATTATTGTACGCCCTAGCGACATCAGGGCAGTAGCCTCCACAAGCATATCATGGATGACCAGATGGGACATCGGAAATGTTTGGTTCTAGCATACGGGTGCCATAAATGTCCCTGGGTGAAAATCCCTAAACCTCCGTGGCCAGGAGACGCCCCAACGTCGAGACCGAGTGGATATATGAACGTATGAGGGCCGTATACCAGTAGGCCGCGTCTCCCACTGTGTCGTGGTCGGTTGGGAGGGGGTGTGACCTTACCCGTCTGAGTGAGGGAGCAATGTCTAGATTGAGTTTGACCAGCTTGAGGAATGGGTCCACTATCGACGAGCCGGGCTCGATATTGGCAGGCAAATAGTGAGGTCTCTTCCACTTACCCAGTTGTGCGCTCGGATAGGGGCGGCAAGCTGGCATAGAGTGTAACAGACCCCGGTGATGATCCCAAAGATCAACCGTAATGATATGTGGACTTATTGAGCAGGATTTGCATACTCATTCATTCATTCATTCACCATCCACTCGGGCTGGTGGTGCGCAACTATTTATTACGTGTACCTTCGCATGACTAGGATTTCAGTTGGGCGCACGACTAACCTGAGATCAGGAGTTTACCACATTGAGTCTGACTAACCAAATTTAGGTATGAGACTGGTTTGGATAGAAGTCCCTTGTGATGGACTCCATAGCCTGCGATACTACGTACTATCATCCCGACTTTACACTCCAGCATGGTCATTCTATTCGCACCGTATATTGCCTTACATTCGCGGCTTATGTCATTTTGGGTTACTGTGTTTCTGCATTTATATGGTCTAGATACGGCTGACGCTATTCGTGAACTCATCAGGAATTGTATATTGCATTGCATCCTCGGCATCTGATATTTGGCTCTTTATGACTCCTCATTTGCATAGTTGTTATACATTGAGTATTCTGATATTGATTGACTCATGGACTTGTCCGTATTTCCGCTTATTCTGTTATTGTATGATTTATGATCTTTTTAGTATTTCTGCTTACTCTGATAATTTATGATCTTGTCATTTTTTCTGCTTACTCTGATAATTCATGATCTTGTAAGTATCTCTGCTTATTTCGATATTGTACGATTTATGGATTACCAGTATTTTCAGTATTGTATGATGATGACATTGTATTGAATACTTGACACTTACCTTGTGCACACACTTAAACCACCCTCTAAGCTTTCTATAAGCTTATGCACGATAGATGCGTACAGGTGATGTTAGGTTGCAGTAGTGTTGAGCTTGGAGCGTGCAGCGGTCTCTTGGAGTTTTGATTTCCGATATATGTATCTCCCTTTCAGCTTTGTACTCAAATGATTATATTAGTGGATATGTGATGATAATGTTACCTTTATGAATTGGGTAATCTTGTAGTTATGCTTATTACGAGTTAAATGAAAAAAAAAATAAAAAATCCTCCTTGTAGGATCCCAGGATCGAAATCTGGCATATGGATGCTAGGAGCCGAGAATGGGGTACTACGGAGGCTGTCGGCACCGGATTCGGAGATCGGGATTCCTGTGAATTCGATTTCTAGGTTTAGGGCGTGACACGGGGTCCAGTGGGCGGCGAGGGCCTCACCGGATCGGCGAGGCCTCACCAAATTGTGGGCCTGGCAGGGCCGCAGCTGGCCGGTGGCCCGTTTTTGGCAGAAAAATTCTGTGATTTTCGTCTAACTTTGAAAAATCATATCTCCCTCATTATAACTCCGAGTTAGGTGATTCAAAAGTTAGATTGAAGCTTATTGAGTTTAGTTTCATATAAAAATAAGTAAAAAATATATTAAATTGTTTAATATAGTTAAATATAGGCCGTTATGATAATTGTCTGAAAATCATCAGTTTGGACAGCTGCTACTTCTAGAATTTTCAGAATTTTTCTACAACACGAAAGCTAATGAAATTTGGTAGAGATGAAGTAGACTTGGTGATGAACTACTGAAAAAATAATTAAAATAATATACTAATTAAAAGTATCAGAAAGAGGCATAAAACTGCCCTAGGACCATATTCTGTCGTAATTAGGACATAATTTAGTTTAAGTACTAAACTGAATACTCAGTAGAATTAGCTTGAACCACTTTAAATACGAACTGCAAGACCCAAAATGAGTAAAACCATTAACGATACATTACCCTATAACATAGGAACAATCTCATTACCCAGTTGCTCTCGGGAGCATCACGAAACTTCGTATCGAATCTGGACCGCGCGTCGAAAGTCCGATTACCGTAAAACTAAATCCTTATGACCGCCTTCTTGGACTTGACAACCACCTCAGATTAAGTCCTGACTGTGTCCAGAAATGTACAACTTGAGCCCAGAGCGAAGTGTGTGAGAAACATGAATAGTTTTGGAAATTGTCACGCCCCAAACCCGGAGATCAGACTCACAGGAGTCCCAATCGCCGAATCCGGTGCCGACAGCCTCCGTAGTACCCCATTCTCAGCTCCCAGCATCTATACATCAGATTCTGATCTTGGGATCCTACAAGGAGGATTTTTCAACGTATTTTTTTTATAAGAAGCATAACCACAAGTTTACCCAAATCACAAAGGCAACATCATCATCACATATCCACTAATAATCATTTGAGTACAATGCTGAAAGGAAATTACATCAATTAAAAATCAAGCTCCAGAAGACCACTGCACGCTCCAAGCTCAACACTGTTGTAACCTAGCATCATCTGCACGCATCTATCGTGCATAAGCTTATAGAAAGCTTTGAGAGTGGTGTAAGTGTGTGTACAAGGTAAGTGCCAAGTATTCAATATGATGCCATCATCATGCAATACCGAGAATACTGGTAATCCATAAATTATACAATGTTGGAATAAGCAGAAATACTGACAAGATCATGAATCATACGATAACAGAGTAAGTGGAAATACGGACAAGTCCATGAATCAATCAATATCAAAATATGCAATATAGAACAGCTATGCAAATGAGGAGTCATAAAGAGCCAAATATCATATGCTGAGGATGCAATGCAATATACAATTCCTGATGAGTTCACAAATAGCGTCAACCGTATCTAGACCATATAAATGCAGAAACACAGGTAACCCAAAATGTCATATGTCGCGAATGTAATGCAATATGCGGTGTGAATGGAATGACCATGCTGGAGTGTGAAGTCGGGATGATAGTACATAGTATCGCTGGCTATGGGGTCCATCACAAGGGACTTCTATCCAAACCAGTCTCATACCTAAATTTGATAGTCAGACTTAATGTGGTAAACTCCTGATCTCAGGTTAGTTGCGCACCCTAACCGAAATCCTGGCCATTGCGAAGGTACACGTAACAAATAGTTGCACACCACCAGCCCGAGTGGATAGTGAATGAATGAGTATGCAACTCCTGCTCAATAAGTCCGCATATCAGTATTATTCATCTCTGGGATCATCACCAAGGTCTATTACACTCTACACCAGCTTGTTGCCCCTATCCGAGCGCACAACTGGGTAAGTGGAAGAGACCTCACTATCCGCCTGCCAATATCGGGCTCGGCTCGTCGATAGCAGACCCATTCCTTAAGCTGGTCAAATTCAACCTAGATATTGCCCCCTCACTCAGGCGGGTAAGGTCACATCCCCTCCCAACCGACCATGACACAGTGGGATACGCAGCCTACCGGTATACGGCCCTCACGCGCTCATATATATCCACTCGGTCTCGATGTTGGGGCATCACCTGGCCACGGAAGTTTAGAGATTTTCACCCAGGGACATCTATGGCACCCGTATGCTAGAACCAAACATTTCCGGTGTCCCCTCTGGCCATCCACGATATGCCTGTGGAGGCTACGACCCTGATGTCGCTAGGGCGTATAGTAATCACAACACACAATGCAAGATGCATGAGTCATACAACCCAGTCATGCATCAATCCTGCGCATACCGTGTGCTTATGTGAGATAACCTCCGCTTATCAGGGAGTCTCATAACAACACGCTCAATGCCATATGCAATGATCAACCACGTCTCATAACAAACATGCAGATGATGTGTATGGGCATGTATCATGATGTTATGCTATCATATACTCATAATCGGTATCAATAACCGACATCGATAATCGATCTCGACAATGTGGACATTTAACCAACATTGCTCCTAAGGAATGGCCCTCATGGATCCTGACATATAGTGAACCCATGACCTCACACAAGGGCCAATTATACAACACCATGGGCCTCTCTCAAGAGCTTACTACACATTATGATGGGCCTCTCACATGGGCCTAATATACATCATGCTGGCCTTACGCATGGGTTGAATACACATCGCAATGGGCCTAAAAAATGGGCCGTATTTACATCACACAGGCCAAATACACACCACAATGGGCCTCAACTACTGGTTACATATACATCATATAGGTCTTGAAAATCGACCTTGACAATTCAGAAATCGGCCTTGACAATTCGGAATCGGCAATCGGCCACGATCGGTAATCGATCAATTGGCTACGACAAGCAGAATCGTCATTCGGCCACGATCGGTAATCAGTCACGATAATCGGCCTCGATCTGTAATTGGTTAATTGGCCACGACAAGAAGAATCGGCATTCGACCACGATCGGTATCAGTCACGATAATTGGCCTTGATCGGTAATCGGTCAATCGGCCACGACAAGCAGAATCGACATTCGGCCACGATCGGTAATCAGTCACAATAATCGGCCTCGATCAGTAATCGGTCAATTGGCCACGACAAGCAGAATCGGCATTCGGCCACGATCGGTAATCAGTCACGATAATCGGCCTCAATCGATAATCGACAATCAACCACGACAAATCATAATCGGCTTCGATACTCGGCCTCGACAATCGGTACCGATGATCAGCAATGATAATCGATACCGACAACCAGCATATATAAATAAGGCGGGGTCCATAGATGGACAATCAATTAACCATAATGTAAAGATCGGCTTTCAACCATGGTTATGTCAAATCTGATAGCGCGGAGCCATCTGTCAATGACGAATGGGGCCCACTTATTTGGGTTAACCCATAAAGAGAATGAGCCTAATAAGGCCTAAGGGAAGGTCACAATGAGGACATCTAACCATCATTGCCCATCAATGTGGACATTCAACCAACATCACTCCCAGGCGATGACCCACATAGAGATAAACATAAAGTGGGCCCATGGCCTCACACAAGGGCCTAATACATATTAATATGGGCCTCGCTCATGGGCCATAAATACATCACATCAGGCCTTGCCCATAGGCCTTGAATACATCATAATGAGCCACAACCCGTGGGCTTCAAATACACAATAGGTGGACCCTACACATGGGCTTATACATCACAGGTGAGCCCTGCACATGGGCCTCAAATATACATCATGATGGGCCACATGGATGTGCTGCACCAATGGACCTCATGTGTGCAATAAGTGGGCCTCTCAAGGCAATGAGGCCTATAGCCCAAAATAAATGGACAGTGTGTGTAGTACACATACATCATGGTGGGCCTCATAGGGTAACCCTTCAATGACCACTCAATCACCACTATCCCCTAGTGTGGTCCACTTGGGATTTGAGCCTGCCTCTGAACGGGGCCCACGACCCTTACACTACCTGGGAAAGTGGATGGGTAGCGTAGAAATACAACACATACACTTACTGCTACAGGCCCTGATTGGTCATCCAAACAGATGGACGATCTGGATAAAATACGTGCACATGGTGGGCCTCACACTATTACTATTGGGCCCATAAACGTATGGGCAGCGTGGATATAACGCATACAATGGAAAAAGGCCTCACCATGTGGGCCTCACATATATCACAAAATGGGCCCCACGAGGCGGCCCATGGTCTAGAAAATGGATGGGTATCAGGAATATAGAGCACATGCAACACGATGGGCCTGCTGAAATCAAACACAACATGGTGGGCCCGCTGAAAATATACATCATGGTGGTGTGGTGGCCCACCAGAGATTTGAATCTGCCTCAATTTTAGTCTCAAATCTTAAAACGATTCTGCCAAATGGATGTACTGTTTGGATCTAACACAAACATCATGTATGGGCCCACATAGGCAGCTATCGACATACAACAGCTATATAACTGGTGTGAGGTATACCAGCCAAAGTACATCCACCGTCTAGCAATATTGGATGGTGTGGATATTCACATATATCATGGTGGTCATGTGGCAGGAGGTCCCACCGTCTAGAGTACTAGACGGTGAGGATCGCCACATACATCACCGATTGACCCACCGTCCAGCTATCTGGACGGTGGGGATTGCAAAACAGGTGGACTGCATGGTTTAAAACAAATGGCAGCGTTGGTAAAATGCATGCATCACATGGGTCCACACACACGTAGGTTCCAATGCTGCTGATGCAGTAAGATTAAAAAAAAAAACATATATCATGGTGGGTCCCACATAGGGCCCACCACATAATGCTATACATATATTATATATGTAAATACATACACGTCCAGGCCTTGGACTCGCGACCTGGACAAAACAGGTGAATGATGTAGGCCCCACGTCATCCGGGATGGATGGCCAAGATAAAACTCATACATCGTGGGGTCCACACGATCTGCATGGATGGATGGTCTGTAAACAACACATACAAACGGGGTGGGTCACTGTCAATGGATGGTGTGGTAAAACACATACACCGTCGTGGGTTCCATCGTCCAATGGTGTGGACGGTGGGAATAAAACACATGCGTCGGTGGGCTCCCACCAAATGGATGACGGTGTGGGTATACATGCATACAACAGTGGATCCCATGTGGGGTCCACCATAATGTTTATATGCAATCCAAACCGTTGACGAGGTCACACGGACCAAGATGAGGTGGGAAAACAAATTTCATAATAATCTAAAACTTATGTGACTCCCAAAATGGTTTCAATGGCAGATGTTCAATTCACTGTTTCATGTGACATGGGCCACCTGAGTCACTTATATGGCTTATTTTTGGAGGCACCCCATAACTTGTAACATCCCGGATTTTTTCCAACCTGGGATTAGACGTCCTTAGGCAATGGGTCGATCCTAACACCTTATCAACTTGTCAAAACTCAGTCCCAAAGGCTAAAATCGCTTGTGAACCCATTTCTTTCACAAATCCCATCCTTCACCACCTTGCTCTTCAATTTTTCTAAGTACTTTCACCCTAGACACTATCTTAAACTAGCTAAGTAGTATAACTTGGATCACTTTATATACAAACTACAAAGGACTAAGTACCACCTCAGACAGAAATCTTACAGGACTAAATCCTTTAGAAATTAGGCGAGATTTAGCTAGTGTTAAACTAGAGTGCCTATGAAATTAGCACCAATCACTTTAAATACGATCTGCAAGATCCAAAACTTGTAGAATCATTGACGCTAGGTTACCCTAAAATCTAGGATCAATCTCATTACCCGGCTGCTCACGGGAGCATCTCGAAACTCCGTATTGGATCTGGACCGCACGTTGGAAGTCCGATTAACACGAAATTAAGGAACTAGGACCGCCTCGCTGGGCTTGACAACCATCAAGAAAATCAAATCCAGATAGTGTCCCAGCGCTATTCGCTTGAGCTCGGAGTGAAGAGTGTGAGAAATGTGAAATTAATTCAAAATAAAATATCTTGAATAGTAATTTGGCACCTCTCGCTTGCGGATCAGTTTTAAGCAACCAGACCGTCAGAATCAGACCAAATTACACCCTCAGATCAGGAGAAATTTCATACACATTTACAAGTACTCGGAATCTCCGATCGAGATCCGCTGACCGTTGAACTAAAACTGGTCCGCCACGCGTGATCTGAGAACCCTACTGGAACGAAAACTTAATAGAACCTAGATCCATTGTCGGTGAGCTTAAGTCCGACCTTTGGCTCAAGGAGGCCCGCCAGAAGTCCTCCGTTGAGCTGAAACTGACCCGCTTTGGTTATAACCTAAGTATACTTTGACCTGGAGTCTGTTTCGGTGAGTTTTTAGGCATATAAGGACCTTAAACCCTCTCTCATTGCAGCCATACGAATTTGAGAGAAAACTTAGAGAGAGAAGAGAGAAAAGAGAGAGGAAGTGTGGGAGCAGTGGAAGAACCTCCCTGCCACTCTTCCCTGCCGCTTTAAGAGCTACACCGCTCCGTTCTAATCACTTTCCTGGTGATTCTAGCTCTGTTTCTAGGTAAGAAACCCTAACCCTAATCTGATTTGGGGCTTGGGTGGTTATAGGTTATGAAATAGCTAACCTATTTCGTTCTATAGGTTGCCAAACTGCCGAATACGGAAGCTTAGCAAACTTATTGGATTCGTTACGATTCTACGACAAAAGGTGCGGACTTTAGGTGTATAGATTATGGTTTTCAACGCTTTCAATGTCAGATAATGATAGATTCATGATCTTCATGCAATTGCACATGTACAAAGTGCTGTTTGTTTTCCGCAATTCCGGGCTGCGCAACCCGGAGGGTTTTTCCGCAATTTCGGGCTGCGTAACTCGGCATAGCAGGGTTGGTTGGCTTCATTAGCAAGTTCTACCCCAAATTCATATATTTTACGTCAGATAACTCATTCCGGATTGCAAGATACGTCCGATTTGACCCGTAACGACTCGAAATGGAGTTGGGGGGCCACACACGTCAATCCGGGGGTGAAACAAGTGGACCCAAGGTGCATTTGGCACCTTGTGGGGTTGGGGACCATCACCCAACTGCGGCGGCAGCACGCCGGCCAAAGCAGACCGCGGCGGAACCGCGGTCACCATGGTCAGGCTTGGCCGTACGGGTCGGGTCGGGTCTGGTCATGGTCGGCCTGACCCCCTGGCACGTGTGGTGCATGCGGAATTGCTGGGGGGCCCCTATTTCACATCGCTTTGCCCCCCTTTCTCTTATTTCACCCTTCCAAGCCCTCCAACTTGCTGTTTTTCTCTCCAAACTCCCATTTTCAACCACAACCTTTTTATATACACCATCCACAACAATCCTTACCTCCCTACCCTCTCTGTTTTCTCTCATTTGAGCTCCTACACCCCCCTTTGAAGCTCAAAAACCTTTAACCTCTCTAACCCATCCTACCTTTCCATTTTTCATCTTCCATCACCGTCTTTCAGGCCTTTACAATCCTTGTTGAGACTCAAGTCCGTGGAGAACCAAAAACTCCAGCCCTTACTTTCTCTCCCCTTCACTTTTCATTCACTTTCCATGGCCCTATTCGAATTGGTTACGGCCATTTTCTCGATTTCATGGGGTTTGGGTTTATCCCATGTTTTCCAATACCATATTTGGAGTGTATGCAGTTAAAAGTATATCCCGGGATTTCCTTTCAAATAACACTTAGAAATTCCCGATCGATGGATTTGGAAATCCCATCTCACACTTTCCGACACAAGGCTCATTTTCCAAAGCCTATATCAATAATTTTAATCTCCACCCACCCTCCTACCAACCATGCCACTTCCAATCCCGAGGAAGGATTAGTAATGCAGTCCCATTTAGTACGGCTTAAGACCACTGGCCAAATAGTGTTGAAGTGATAAAGTCCCTTGATATACATTAACCCACCACACTCTGATAGCTTAAGCTTTTAGAGTAAATGGTTGTTTGACAAATAGACCCTTGGAGTTTTGGACCTAGAGCGGTGCTTCGACAGACCTGACCGTATAGGAAATCCAACAAATTAATAATGTGAACCTTAGGACCCTCTTAGCTGGTATGAGCATGTGTGACATGCACGGGCGTAGTTAAATTCAACTTTAGGCAACTCAATTCCAATTAGACAACTTTGACCGTAAGTGATAAAACCCTTCCTTATATTAGAAAGGGTATAAAATCATCTAATGTATAAGCATAGACTTTGGATTACACTTAGAGGATACCGTTACTCCTAAATTAAGACTAGACTACTGGTTAGGCTAAGGAAAGACAAATTAATTATGCTAAGCCAATTGAATGATAGACTTAGTTAGTCGGCTTAAGTCGGTTGGAGCGAGACCCATTCGTGTCAAGGATATGTCTTAAATTACACCTTGTTCCGATATACGGAGCAGGACATAAATCTTGAGCCTTGAGGGTGAAAATAAATTTTTAGGGGGGGTAGAACATTATGAGCCCAATCTAGTTAGGTCACCTAATACACCTCTTTGATCTGGGTGGCGCAGCGGAAACGTGGTGGACCCTACCCTACTAGCCCAGGATCGAAACTGTGTTCGTTGAATACGAACATTATAGAAGCCCTAGTAAGTTCTACTATGAGAAACCGTTTTAGGATGATCTAGTAAGATTTGATTCACCATTTCCTTGGACATAGATAATAACAAGGACTCTCTTAGACTAAGACCTAAAGGGCAACCCGAGAAATAGAAACAAACAATTTGAGCCTTTCAATGATGGACATTCCCTACGTTTTTAAAGTGATCGGACTACGGAGCTACTGAAATATACAATTGCGAAGCATTCGCGGCTTGACCCAATTCTCAATCCTGGACGACTACCAATGGACTCTCTGCTGACGAGCAGACGACCAGGATCCACCAGGATTCGGAAGGGATACGATGAGCTTCCTACCCTGGCCCGGTAGATGATCGATGTATCGGGATCAAGTCCACCGTAAATGTCTCTCCGTGTTGGTCAAACAATGAAAACAACTATCTTGCTCTAAATTGTTGAGAATTGTCGTCAAGACTCCAAATAGGTACAGAAATAAATGGTAGCAAACCATCAGGGTATGAGAAATGGATAAAGAATTAAGTTTTAAGGGGGGTAGACTAAAATAAACTAGCTGGTATATACCCTACCACGCGTATAAACTTGGAATCAATAAGTCTTAGGCAAATGAAATAATAGAAATCTTCCCTTATTACCCTTAGCCAATTTCGGGGACGAAATTTTATTTTAAGGGGGGTAGATTGTAACATCCCGGATTTTTTCCAACCTGGGATTAGACGCCCTTAGGCAATGGGTCGATCCTAACACCTTATCAACTTGTCAAAACTCAGTCCCAAAGGCTAAAATCGCTTGTGAACCCATTTCTTTCACAAATCCCATCCTTCACCACCTTGCTCTTCAATTTTTCTAAGTACTTTCACCCTAGACACTATCTTAAACTAGCTAAGTAGTATAACTTGGATCACTTTATATACAAACTACAAAGGACTAAGTACCACCTCAGACAGAAATCTTACAGGACTAAATCCTTTAGAAATTAGGCGAGATTTAGCTAGTGTTAAACTAGAGTGCCTATGAAATTAGCACCAATCACTTTAAATACGATCTGCAAGATCTAAAACTTGTAGAATCAATGACGCTAGGTTACCCTAAAATCTAGGATCAATCTCATTACCCGGCTGCTCACGGGAGTATCTCGAAACTCCGTATCGGATTTGGACCACACGTCGGAAGTCCGATTAACACGAAATTAAGGAACTAGGACCGCCTCGCTGGGCTTGACAACCATCAAGGAAATCAAATCCAAATAGTGTCCCAGCGCTATTCGCTTGAGCTCGGAGTGAAGAGTGTGAGAAATGTGAAATTAATTCAAAATAAAATATCTTGAATAGTAATCTGGCACCTCTCGCTTGCGGATCAGTTTTAAGCAACCAGACCGTCAGAATCAGACCAAATTACACCCTCGGATCAGGAGAAATTTCATACACATTTTGTAACATCCCGGATTTTTGCCAACCTGGGATTAGACGTCCTAGGGCAATGGGTTGATCCTAAGACCTTATCAACTTGTCAAAACTCAATCCCACAGTCTAAAATTGCTCTTTAAACCATTTTCTTCACAAATCCCACCCTTCACTACCTTATGCTTTCAATTTTTCAAAGCACTTTCGCCCTAGACACTAACTTAAACTAGCTAAGTAGTAAAACTTGGATCACTTTATATACAAACTACAAAGGCGTAAGTACCATCTCAACCAGAAAATAATTAGGATTAAATCCTTTAGAAATTTAACGAAGTTAACTAAGTGCAAAACTCGATTAACCATGAAATCCGTTGGGATCGCTTTAAATACGATCTGCAAGACCCAAAACTTGCAAAATCAGTGACTCTAGGTTACCCTAAAGTTTAGAACCAAACTCATTTCCCGGCTGCTCTCGGGAATGAAATGAAACTTCGTATTAGGTCTAGGCCGCACCTCGGAAGTCCGATTAACACGAAGTTAAGGAACTAGGACCGCCTCACTGGGCTTGACAATCATCTCGAAAATCAGGTCCAGCCGATGTCCCACGGCCATTCGTTTGGATCCGGAGCGAGGGAGTGTGAAAAACACTATTCCCATTCCAAAATAAATATCAGGAATAGTGATCTGGCACCATTCACTTGCGCATCAGTATTAAGCAACCAGACCGTCAGAATCAGACCAAATTACACTCTCGGATCAGGAAAAATTTCAGGAACATTTACATGTACTTGGAATTTCGGATCGTGGCCCACTGACCGTTGAACTGAAAGTGGTCCGCCACGTGCGATCTGGGAATCCGATCGAGTCGAAAACGTAATCCCACATAAATCCATGTGTGGTGAGCTTAAGTCTGACGTTTGACTCAAGGAGGGCCACCAGAACCTCTCTTTTGAGCTAGAAAAGTGACGAAATACCTATATTAGCAGTAACCCTTGAACAGGAGTCTATTTCGGTGAGTTTTGAGACTATATAAGGACCTTAAACCCTCTCTCATGGCAGCCATACGAATTTGGGATTTGAGAGAGGGAAAAGAGAGAGAAAGTGAGGGAGAAGTGGGAGAATCTCCCTGCCGTCCTTCCTTGCTGCTATCCATGCTCCACTGCATCGTTCTCATCGCTTTCCCGGCGATTCCAGCCCCGTTTCTAGGTAAGAAACCCTAACCCTAATCTGATTTGGGGCTTGGGTGATTGTAGGTTATGAAATAGCTAACCTATTTCGTTCTATAAGTTGCCAAACTGCCGAATACGGAAGCTTAGCAAACCTATCGATTCCGTTGCGATTCTACGACAAAAGGTGCGGACTTTAGGTGTATAGGTTAGTGTTTTCAACGCTTTCAATGTCAGATAATGATAGATTCATGATCTGCATGCAATTGCACATGTACAAAGTGCTTTCCGTTTCCTGTTTCGATTAACGTTGTAGAATATGGAATTTCACATACTCTAGGTATACGTAGAAATACCGTATACGTATTTTTTTTGGAGAAATGTTTGACATGTTTATTTAATGTATGATTATACTATATATGGATAAAATACTAGTTTGGCGAAAGGAATCGCCGTAATACATGTTCACTTGTAAATGCTACGTATGTTGAAATTGTGTATTCTAGAAATACCGTATATGTGTAAGTTTTGGAAATGTAATTGTCATGATTATTTGTTGTATGATTATGGTATACATGGATAAAATACTCGTTTGGCTAAAGGATAACCCTAATACATGTTTTACTAACATACACCATGTATGTTGTAATAGTGTATTCTAAGTGTTTGTGGAAATGGCTGAATGAGTATAGAATTCTCATTCGTGCTCGCCATGACCAATTGTCATGGATTCATGATTGATGTATTGGCGATACCCCCTTTGACGAAAGGATTTGCCCTAAGTCACGCCACGACCAATATACACTATATATGCTAAAATGTGTGGCCCAAGTGTTTGTGATGTATGTTTGTTTAAGTGTTTCTTGAAATGTCTGAATGAGTAGTAGTTAGCAAATTGTAAAGTATAAGGGTGTTGAGATATGATTCTCAACCTCTTTTAACTATGTGTATGATCTCCTTTGATAGTTGTGTGATTAGGAATTGAACATGTACAAACGCATGCTTGTGTTGTGTTTCATAACATGCTCAACTGCTTTATGATTTTAACTATGTAATGCATATGTTTAAATTTATATTTATGTTGTATGATCCGTCATGGGTAATGGGGGAGCGGAGCAACGAGTGCGTGCAACAGCCCTGGCAGCCCTAAACGGATAATACCAGACCTTGACTGTATGAGTTGAATCTTGATCCATTACTGCTTTGTCTATCTGCAACTGATTGTGTTTGGGGCTATGATTATGGCCCAGGCAATCGGTAACGAGATTGAACTCGTGGCTGAGATTCATTTGCCACGTGGGATGTGTTCGACGAACTCGAGTCGTGCGTTGCCTGTCGGCAGTGGCTAGGCCACACGAAGTTGTTTATGCACTTCATGTCGTGCAGCTCAACGGGCGATCGTGCTAGTCGAGCTCGTCAAGTAACCCGATCTGCCTTATGCATGTTCACCCTGTTTGGATGCTACTGCTTGAACCTAGGGTACCAAACTTACCAGTGAAACCCCCTTTTAACCATGGTACCTCGATCCGCTAAGACGCATGAGCCGGGCATGGTGGTATGGGACACCGTGGTCGAGCTGTCGGCCTACGCTGGGGCCATGTGTCTCCTCGTAGTGACCATTGCGCAACCAACTCGTGAGCCGAATATGGTGGTATGGGACACTGTATTCGAGCTGTCGATACTTATGGCGAGAGCCGAGTACGGTGAGACCTGTACTCGTGCTGACGGGCGACGAGTCATCCGTAGTATCTTCGAGTATACTCCAAGGGTCTATGATTGGCGACGAGTCTTTCACAGCAACTAGAGTATGAGTGGAGCCAAGTACGGTGAGACCTGTACTCGAGTTGACGGTCAGTGATTGAGCCGAGTACGGTGAGACCTGTACTCGAGCTGACGGTGAGCAATTGAGCCGCATACGGTGAGATCTGTATCCGTGCTGACGGGTGACGAGCCCTTTGTGATGCCTTCGCTAAGCCTCTCAAACCATAATGTCGTATGAGATTAACTAGGATTGACGACCCTAGAATGGATCATGTTTGGGAATGATACAAGGGAGGTACCTTAGTTTCCCAATACTGCTGTTTGAAATGGACTAATAAAAAAACTTGGTAATCATGAGCATCATCGCACCACATGTGCTTTGTAGATGTGGCGCACTGAGGGAGTAAGCATTCGCGAACGTAAGATGATGTCGCTTAAGGGTGATTTGGCAAGGGCATACAGCATCATATCATTTCATTCTCGCATTTAATAAGAGTAGTTAAACTTGTTTGATTTGTACTGCTTTATCATTACTACTTGATTGAATTGATAACATGTTAACCTATGCTTTACTGTTCCACTGAGTTGATCACTCACTCCCACGTTACGGGACGGTGTTGTACACACCAACTAGATTTGTTGAGTTTCAGGTGGTGGCGATGCTTGTGAAGCAGAGCCGGACTACTTCTATGATGATAGGAGGAATTCTCCTATCTTTATCTCTCTGGCAGGTCAATGAAGACCTGATATTGTATTGACGGGGCTATGGTACATGGGATAGGAGGCATTACACTTCCTCACATTTGGTACATTTTAGAACTACACTTGTATTTATTTAACCTGGTAATGTTATCACACTCTGGAGACTCATCATAAGTTATATATTTTATCTATCTATCACAGTCTTCCGCTTGCAAATTTAACTGTCTCTGGAGTATGATATGCTGTTTTGGCTTAATCTCACTCATGTTCAATGCACGAATACAGTCAACATTCAATCATCATTCATTTTGTTGCATAAGTGATGTTCTGGAACTCGGGAGTTGAGTTTATGTTCGACCCCCGATTTTCAGGGCGTTACACATTTACATGTACTCGGAATCTCCGATCGAGATCCGCTGACCGTTGAACTGAAACTGGTCCGCCACGCATGATTTGAGAACCCTACTAGAACGAAAACTTAATAGAACCTAGATCCATTGTCGGTGAGCTTAAGTTCGACCTTTGGCTCAAGGAGGCCCGCCAGAAGTCCTCCGTTGAGCTGAAACTGACCCGCTTTGGTTATAACCTAAGTATACTTTGACCTATAGTCTGTTTCGGTGAGTTTTTAGGCTATATAAGGACCTTAAACCCTCTCTCATTGCAGCCATACAAATTTGAGAGAAAACCTAGAGAGAGAAGAGAGAAAAGAGAGGAAGTGTGGGAGCAGTGGGAGAACCTCCCTGCCACTCTTCCCTGCCACTTTAAGAGCTACACCGCTCCGTTCTAATCGCTTTCCCGGTGATTCTAGCTCTGTTTCTAAGTAAGAAACCCTAACCCTAATCTGATTTGGGGCTTGGGTGGTTGTAGGTTATGAAATAGCTAACCTATTTCGTTCTATAGGTTGTCAAACTGCCGAATACGGAAGCTTAGCAAACCTATTGGATTCGTTACGATTCTACGACAAAAGGTGCGGACTTTAGGTGTATAGGTTATGGTTTTCAACGCTTTCAATGTCAGATAATGATAGATTCATGATCTGCATGCAATTGCACATGTACAAAGTGCTGTCTGTTTTTCGTTTCGATTAAAGATGAAAAATATGGAATTCTACATACTCTGGGTATTTGTAGAAAGTACCGTATACGTACAAATTTTGGAAATGTGTTTGACATGATTAATTGTTGTATGAATATATTATATGCGGATAAACTACTTGTTTGGCGAAAGGACTCGCCCTAATACATATTTTGCTTATATACACTATGTATGTTAAAAGTGTGTATTTTAGAATGTACCGTATATGTATAAATTTTGGAGATGTATTTGTCATGATTATTTACTGTATGAATATATTATACATGGATAAAATACTTGCCTGGCGAAAGGATAGCCCTAATACATGTTTTGCTAACATACACCATGTATGTTGTAATAGTGTATTCTAAGTGTTTGTGAAAATGACTGAATGAGTATAGAATTCTCATTCGTGCTCACCATGACTAATTGTCATGGATATATGATTGTTGTATTGGCGATCCCCCTTTGACAAAAGGATTTTCTCTAAATCACGCCACGGCCAATATTCACTACTTATATTAAAATGTGTGGCCCAAGTGTTTGTGAAAATGACTGAATGAATATGGAACTTGGATTCCTGCTTGCCATGACTATCCATCGTGGGTGTATGCGTGTTATGATTGGGATAACTCCCTAGTGAAAGGATTTGGCCTTATACCTATGTGATCAACATATGTCATGTATGTTGATGCCTGTATTTTAAAGTATTTGTTGAAATGTCTGAATGAGTAGTAGTTAGTAAATTGTAATGTTTAAGGGTGTTGAGATATGATTCTCAACCTCTTTTAACTATGTGTATGATTTCCTTGGATAGTTGTGTGATTAGGAATTGAACATGTACAAACTCATGCTTGTGTTGTGCTTCATAACATGCTCAACTACTTTTATGATTTTACCTATGAAATGCATATGTTTAAATTCATATTTACGTTTTATGATCCGTCATGGGTGATGGGGGAGTCGAGCAACGAATGCTTGCAACAGCCCTAGCAGCCCTAAACGGATAGTACCAGACCTTGATTGTATGAGTTGAATCTTGATTACTACTGCTTTATCTATCTGCAATTGATTGTGTTTGGGGCTATGATTATAGTCCAGACAATCGGTACCAGAGTTGAATTCGTGGCTATAATTCATTTGCCACGTGAGATGTATTCGACGAACTCGAGTCGTACTTCGGTTGGCGATAGTAGTTGACCACACGAAGTGCTCATGCGCTTCATATCGTTCAACTTGATGTGCGCTCGAGCTAGCCGAGCTCGTCAAGTAACCCGATCTGTCTTATGTATGTTCACCATGTTTGGACGCCTCTGCTTGAACCTAGGATACCAAACTTACCAGTGGAATCCCTTTTAACCATGGTACCTCGATCCGCTAAGACTCATGAGCCGGGCATGGTGGTATGGGACACCGTGGTCGAGCTGTCGGCCTACGCTGGGGCCACGTGCCTCCCCGTAGTGACCAGTGAGCAACCAGACTCGTGAGCCAATTATGGTGGTATGGGATACTATATTCGTGCTGTCGGCCTACATTGATAAGGTGATGGGGGAACGGTGCAACCTTTGTGTGTAACAGCCCTGGCAGCCCTTTGTAGTGACCTCGAGCATACTTTGAAATCGCAGTGAGCCTTAGGGTTTGCCGCGGTATATAGAATATGAACTAGGTCTGTTTCTGTATTGTGATGAATCGTTTAAGAGGTGATGGGGGAGTGGTGTAACCTTTGTGCGTAACAGCCCTGGCAGCTTTTGCAGTGACCAAGAAAACACACCGTCGTCTGATATTAACTAGGACTGACGACCCTAGAATGGATCATGTTTGGGAATGATACAAGGGAGGTACCTTAGTTTTCCAATCCTGCTGTTTGAAATGGACTAATTAAAAACTCGGTAATCATGCTCATCATGCATTGCATGTGCCTGGAAGATGTGGAGCACTGAGGGATGAAAGCATGCCGCGAACGTGAGATGGTGTCGCACGAGGGAGGGTGTGGTGAGGGCATCCATCATACCCACATCCATACTTGCATTAATAAGAGTAGTTAGAAGTGTTTGATTTTACTGTTTTATCATTACCGCTTGACTGTATTAATAACATGTTAACCTATGCTTTATTATTTCACTGAGTTAGCTACTCACTCCCACGTTACGGGATGGTGTTTCGAACACCCACCAGACATTGTCTGATTTCAGATGGCGACGCTACTTCTGAGGCGGAGCAGGACCTCTGCAATGACTACAATGTCTGCTTGTATTGGTTATCTTCTGACGGCTTCCAGTGAGCCGTGTCCTGATCGGCGGGGCTTTCTGGGATATTGACTAGAGGTCCTTATACATTTGGTATATTTTAAGATTGTACTTGTAATTATTTAACCTGGAAATGTTATCACACTCTGGAGACTCATCTTAGTTTATACATTTTATCTATCTATCACAGTCTTCCGCTTGTAAATTTAACTGTCTCTGGAGTATGATATGCTGTTTGGCTTCATCTCACTCATGTTCACATGTTCACTACTCTAATACAGTCAACATTTAATCATCATTATCTATGTTGCATAAGTGATGTTCTGGAAACTCGAGAGTTGAGTTACTACTCGACCTTCGATTTTTCGGGATGTTACATAACTAAAGGGGACCCATCAAATGGACGGTGTGGATGCTCCACATGCATCACGGTGGGGACCTAAGGTGGGGCCATTCTCCCTGCCCGTTACTGCAAACAACAAGACACTGCTGCTGTTAGCGTCGAGGACGCTGACAGCAGCCAGCGTCAACTTCTTTCTTTCTTTCTTTCTTTCTTTCTTTCTTCTTCTTTTTTTTTTTTTTGAAATCGTTAGTTTTTCATAGGTGGGATCCACATCTGGACGATCTAGTCCGTCGGTTCAATTCTCAGGCTCGTGACAGGCCCAACGAGACCAATATTCAATATATTTGAGGTAAAAAAAAAAACATCACAGCGATTCGTAATAGTGTTGGACAGTAAATTCTCTGTTTTCACTGGTTTGGCCTGTTAGAGATTCAGATTGTCTTCAATTTTTGGCTCAACGCCTAGAATGACCTAGGGAATGTGATAGACGGCGTGGATTGAATACATACATCAAGGTGGGGCCTGCATGAGCAGCCCTCTCCAAAAGAAACAAGACTTTTGTGTGTGTATATATATATATATCTTTTTTTTTTCTTTTTGTTGCTAGTCAGTAAACCCACTGACGGTTCATATCCCCACAATGTCCAGCATCTAGGGACGCTGGATGTGAAGTTGTTTATCAAGGTGGGTCCCACGCCTGGACATGGTCCACTTGGCTTGGGTCAATCTGATATTTGTGTTCTTCCCAACATCAAAGGGTAGGCCCATGTGATTTGGTCGGCCATGGGTCCACTTGATGGATGGTTGGGACACCATAAACACTCATCATGTGGGCCACAAAATAATCAAAGAAAGGAGAGAGAGAGAGAGAGAGACACCCACCTTTGATCACGAACTTCTCCTTCCATCAACGCATTCTAAAGCTCTAGTGGACGAGATTCAACGGCTGAGATAAAGCTTGGATGGTGGAGATGGGAGGTATGAGGTGGGTCACACTTGCTCTTCATGGAAGCAATGGACGTGGGTTGCTTGGAAATGAAAGAGAGAGAGAGATGAAAGAGAGAGGATGTAAGGAGAGAGGCATGGTGAGAGGTGATGGAATGATGGGGAGTGATAGGTGTGTACTTGAAAGGCATGGGTGGAGAGAGAAAGAGTTGACTTTAGATTGCTTTTGATGATGTGGCATGTACTTGGTTGATTTAACAAGTTGTAGAGATTCTCTTGAGGTTTCACAATTGCGTGGCGTTTCTCGAACAGAACGCGGGCCCACATCTCCTGGCCTAGGTATCTCCTCGGTGCGCGAGACGCGGTATCGGAACCGCGGTGATGGCGCGGTCGCACTGGTACAGGTCTTGGGTCGAGCCGACTCAGGAATACAGGATACGACTCAGGGTCACCCACAAGTGCCGATTACAGGTCGCGGGCTGCCGGAATTCGACCGGGAGGACCGCAGAAAAGTATAGAACGGTACGGGCTAGGATACGGGTCTTACAGAAATAGAATCTAAACTTAAGTAAACTGAGACGCGTCGCTTGCGGGCCAAATATAAGGATTCAGACCGTCAGAATCTGACCCAAATACACCCTCGAATCAGGAGAAATCTCTCACACATGTCAGTACACTTGTGGCCCTGATCGAGTACCGGTGACCGTTGAACTGAAACTGGTCACCACGGTCGATCTGTAAATCCGATCGGACCGAAAACTTTGCTCGACCTAGATCCAATGCCAGGGAGCTTAAGTCCGACCGCACGTAGAAAGGGGGCCTCCATAAGTGCTCCGTTGAGCCGAAACAGATGGGTTTTGGCTATAACCTAAGTATACCTTGGCCCTGGGGCCATTTCCATCAGTTCTGGGCCTATATAAGGGCCTTAAACCCTCACTCTCTCATCCCATACGAATTTGGGAAACCATAGGAGGGAGAAGAGAGAAAAGAGAAGGAAAGAGAGAGAGAGAGAGAGAGAGAGAGAGAGAGAGAGAGTTGGAGATTCATCTTGAGATTTAATCCCGTTACTCCATGCACTTATTTACCATGTCTGTATCGCAAATCCAGCGTTTCTGACAACGTATTTGGGTAAGAAATCCTAACCCTAACCTGTTTTAGGGTTTCCAACTAGTGTAATAGATGAATTAGCTAACCTCTTCCCTGTTATAGGTTATTGTGGTGTCGTAGACAAAGACTTAGTATTTAAACTGATTTTGTTTCACGTCTACCGGCATAAGGTGCAGACTATAGATGTATAGGTTATGGTTTTCAAAGCTTTCAATGTCGGTTAATGATAGATTCTTGACGTGGATGCTATTTCACATGAAAAATGTGATGTCTGTTTTGCCTTTCAGTTATATACGAACTATGTGGAGTTTAGCGTATTCTTTGTATTTGTAGAAAGTACTGTATACGTATGAAATTTGAAAGTGTGCTTGCCATGATTAATTGCCGTGTGTATGCACTAGTTATGCATGTAACAACTCCTTGGCGAAAGATTCACCCTAATATATGTTTGGGCCAACTTATGTTATGTAAGCTAATAAGTGTAATCTAAGTTTTTGCGAAAATGCTTGTATAACTAAGAACTTAGGAGATAGTGCTTTAGGTGGGTGTTAAGTTAGGATTCTCAACTACCCTAGGGATGTGTATAATTTCCTCCATGCAAGTTGTTTAGTTTATCACTTTACTTACGAAATGCATGTGTATGGATTCTTGTTTATGTTACATCTTATAATATGCATGATATTATGATTGGACTACTTGGTTACTCCTATTCTGACTACTTCACATGCTTATTGGTTAAGGTTGAATGTGTATGGGGCTATGTTATGGTCCAGGCAATCGGTAACAGGCTTGAGTTCGTGATTGAGATTTATTCGCCACGTAGGACGTGTTTGACGAACCCGAGCCGTACTAGATCTGGCGACAGTGGTTAGGCCACACGGAGTGTTTGTGCACTTCATGTCGATTAACTTAAGGTACGCTCGAAATAGTCTAGCTCGTCAAGTAACCCGATTGACCCGATGTATATTCACCATGTATGGACGCTCTTGCTTGAACCTAAGGTACCAAACTTACCATTGGAAAACACTAGTAACCATGGTACCTCGATCTGCTAAGACTCATGGCCGGACATGTGGTATGGGACACCGTGGTCGAGCTGTCGGCCTACGCTGGGGTGATGAGCCTCCCCGTAGTGACCAGTGAGCAACCCAGACTCGTGAACCGAATACGGTGGTATGGGACACTGTATTCGAGCTGTCGGCCTACACTGATTAGGTGACGAGCCCTTTGTAGTGACCTCGAGCGTACTCTAAGTCTACGTGGAGGCGATGAGCCTTTCCGTAGCAACTAGAGTGTAAACTAGGCTTGCACTGATCGGGCGACGAGCCCTTTGCAGTGACCTAGAACCGTAACATCGTATGAGATTTACTAAGACTGACGACCCTAGAATGGATCATTGTTTGGGAAATGATATAAGGGAGGTACCTTAGTTTCTCAATCCTACTGTATGAATAAACCTAAGTAAGAACCTAGCTAATCATGTGCATGCACCGCATTGCATGTGCTTTGGCGTGGAAGCGTACTTTCGGGTTGTTACCATGCGCGCCGTAAGATGAAGATGCTGAGGGAGTGTAACCGAGGGCATGCATCATTCTTACATATCATGTTGCATTAATCAAGAGTATTTAGGACATGATTGTTGTACTGCTTTATCATTACTGCTTGATTGAATTCATAACATGTTAACCTTTGCTTTATTGTTCCACTGAGTTGATCACTCACTCCCACGTTATGGGACGGTATTTTAAACACCAACCAGACCCTGTTTTAGTTTCAGATGATGACAATGCTTGCGAAGCGGAGCCGGACTTTTATGATGACCAGGAGGGTTTCTCCTATATGCAGTTATCAGGCGAGTCTATATAGACCATGTTCTGATTGACGGGGTTACAAGGTTGCTGATTAAATGCCATTACACTTGTTATTTTGTACCTTCGGAACACCCATGTATATTCATTTTGTTCATTTTTGGAGTATACATGTATATATTTAACCTGGTAACATGTTTATACTCTGGAGACTTACAACAGTATATATATTTTATATATCTATCACAGTCTTCCGCTTACGTAATTTAACTATCTCTGGAGTATGATATGTTGATTTGGTATAATCCCACTCATGTTTAATGCACTAACACGAACAACATTCAATCATCATTATCTATGTTGCATAAGTGATGCGTTGGAACTTGGGAGCTGAGCTTCTGCTCGACCCCCGATTTTCAGGGCGTTACAAAGGGACACTTAACTTTTATTTTCTTTTCCTTCTTGTAACTATCGTTTCCTCAAATCACTATTAAGGTTAATACATTGTGATCTCTTAAGTAGTGATTTGAGTTGAGTGGTAGTTCCCTAGCAAATTTCAGATCTGCTTACAACTGACTAGTTAATAAGGCTATCCAGTACACAACAAAATTCCTAAAAATTCTAAAATCTCACAAAGTAGAAATCGTACATGAGTGTAGACGAAGAAATGTGCCTAACCCCTTCCTTCTCTGCCATCGATGTCCTTACATAGAATTTCATGCCACAGACCATTCAAATAGTAATTTTAATTGGAGAGTCTTCGATTTCTCAACTGAAAGCTATTCAAGGGTGTCTAACCGACTGTAGATTATGAATTATTTGACTAGTGATGACTCTAAGCCATACATATATCATCTTGAGTCAATATTATATCCCTCGATCAAGAATCCACACATGAGCTTCCACTCCATACATAGAACTGCGTGGGGGCAATCACGCTGTAGGAGAGTGTCCATAATGCTTCATGGATTGACCAAGATTATCTTTTGCACTGAATTTCCAATGCCAAGCTTGATGACAATATTGTTGCTCAATGGGTGAAGAACGTTATAATCCATAGGTCAATTAGTGGGCCAAACCATTCGGGCTAACAGAGGGGGCTAAGCATCCTCACTTAAGATCTACAATAAATTTCAATTTAAAATTTGAGTTCGGAATAATAGTCGAACAATTAAGGGAATATTTGGCCTTGATTGTAGGATAATGGATTAGCCTTAAGTTTAAATTTATGTTTTCAATTTGAATTTTGTAAAATGTCATAACTATTTAAGTAATTTTAAAGCATTAATGAAAAAAAGAGAATTTTTTTCAATAATATTTTGCTTGATTGCAATGAGGAACAATCCAACCTCGAATTTAGACTAATTATCTCAATCATCCAAGTACGATCTTACAATGTTAGAACATGATCAAATCCAAAACATTACATAAGCAAGGCAGAGTGGACGTCATGAGATAAGTGATCGCTTAGAACCCTTTAGATCTTTCTATATGTAATTTCCTTTGTTAATTTAAAAATCTTACATAGGTGTTGTTGTCACTATATATAATACCTAGATGATTGATTAAATGCCTTAGACGTTTTGATTATTAACAGCCTATTGAGAAAGATTTGTCTCCACTTGTAACAAGTGGATTCCTACTTTTTTTGTATTTAAAGTTTATTAGAAATAAATATTTAATCAATAAACTTAATTTATTACAACTAAAGGCTTTACAACTACCAATGTGCCAACATCTCCCACTTAGTCATAAGAACCTAATATGTTATAAGGCTACTCTCACTAATGTGTAGATGTGTCCTTCCGAACTCTCTTGTCAAGAGAGTTTTAACATTGCAGATATAATTCTCATGGCATAATCCTTTTAAGAGCTTTGGTTTCAAAAAGCATGTTTCACATTTATTTATAAAAACTCCAAGTCAAAGTGAATAACTATGACCAAGGATTCTAATGAATATATTGATTTTAATGGATATGTTTACTTCTTTTAAACCCTCATTCTAAAAAATAGGTTTCACATTCATTTAGAAAAATTCTAAGCAGGCAACTATTGCCTCGGTGATTCTATTAGAGTCAATGCCCTAGAAAACCATTTGCGGCCTAATCCACTAGCCATGGATGTGATTAGGTGGATCACAGTCATTGATCATGATGACCATGTGCTTTAGATTGAACATTCGATATGCCTTAAACAGATTTAGTGTTATTCTCGTCTTATATTTATTAGGTTTGTTGAGGAGTGAGTCCTCTGGTAGTCTTTGGGAACTTGAGATGGGACATAATGGTCATTGACCTAGGAGAGTCATGGTCCATGGATCTTAGTACCATGTTAAAGCATGACCTTCACAAGTATGTAGGATATACTTGTGGTCATTAGGTCATTAGATGTATAGTCATCTTGTATGAAGGGACTAACTTGGGTTAGGATGAATAGTCTTCACCATCGGGAGCTAACTTAGTGTTAGTTAATGTCTTACCCTTACCTTGCAGAAGAGTGTGAGTGTGCCATGAATAAAGGAACTAGATTTGGACCTTTGGTCCCTCACATTTGTGGATCGAGATCAAGTTAACAATCTGGAGGCTCATTAGCTTGGATTGTGATTATGAAATCAAGACTAATAATGCATAAAAGATGGTTTGATTTTGTAACGCCCTGAAAATCGGGGGTCGAGCAAAGCTCAGCTCCCGAGTTCCAACGCATCACTTATGCAACATAAATAATGATGGTTATGATAAGTGCACTGAAACATGAATATGATTATACCAAAACAACATATTATACTCTAGAAACAGTTAAATTACACAAGCGGAAGACTGTGATAGATATATAAAATATATACACTATTATAAGTCTCCAGAGTGTGAACATGTTACCAGGTTATATATATACATGTATATTCTAAAAATGAATAAAAAGAATATACATGAGTGCTCCAAAAGTGTAAAATAACAAGTGTAATGACGTCTAATCAACATCCTTGTAACCCCGTCGATCAGAACATGGTCTACATAGACCCGCCTGAAAACTGCATATAGGAGAATGCCTCCTCGTCGTCCTCGAAGTCAGGCTCCGCCTCAGGAGTCGCGTCATCACCTGCAATCAAGACAGAGTCTGGTTGATGTTTAAAACATCATCCCGTAACATGGGAGTGAGTGATCAACTCATTGGAACTATACAGCAAAGGTTAACATGTTATCAATTCAGTCAAGCAGTAATGATAAAGCAGTAAAATCAAACATCCCTGAATACTCTTATTAATGCAAGAATGATATGAATAATGATGCATGCCCTCGCCTACACTCCCTCGTGCGACACCATCTTACGGTCGTGGCATACTTTCTTCCCTCTGTGTTCTTCAACCCGAGACACATGCAGTGCGATATTATGAGCGTGATTACTAAGTTCTTATAAGTCCTTTTCATACAGCAGGATTGGGAAACTAAGGTACCTCCCTTATATCAATTCTCAAACAATGATCCATCTAGGGTCATCAATCCTAGTTAATTACATATGATAGGTAAGTTCAGGTCACTACCACCAACACCCTATCAACTGGCAGTCTATTTTGGAAGGCTCGTCGCCAACCCGACTGGGGACCACAGCCAGGCTGTGCCGGGGTAGGCCTATTTCGTACTCAAGGTCACTCCACCAACGCCCTACCAGCTGGCAGTGTATTTTCGAAGGCTCGTCACCAACCTGACTAGAGACCATAGCCAGGCTGCACCAATGGAGGTCGATAGCTTGAATACAGTGTCCCATACCACCGTATTCAGCTCACGAGTTTGGGTTGTTCACTGGTCACTACGGGGAGGCTCGTCGCCCTAGCGTAGGCCGACAGCTCGACCACGGTGTCCCATACCACCATGTCCGGCTCATGAATCTTAGCGGATCGAGGTACCAAGGTTAATGGAGTTTTCACTGGTGAGTTTGGTACCTTAGGTTCAAGCAGTAGCGTCCAAACATGGTGAACATACATCGGGTCAATCGGGTTACTTAGCGAGCTCGACTAATACGATCACACCTCGAGTTGATCGACATGAAGTGCGTAAGCACTCCGTGTGGCCTAACCACGGTCGTCGACCGAAGTACGACTCGGATTCATCGGACACGTCCTTTGTGGCAAAACAACCTCAGCCATTAACACGGAATCTGTTACCGATTGCCTGGACTTTATCATAGTCCCACACACATTCTGATATGAAAAATATGCATACATGAGAATCATATATCATTTAGCAACCAATGTAAGCATGAATAACATTTGAATATATTATGAAACACATATAATACGCCATTCTACATATACGTATTCCACATAAAGCACACCATTTAGATTTCAGCTATTAGCAGGAATTTATACATATAGCTAAGGTAGTTGGGAAACCTATCTCAACAACCCTATTAGATACAGTTCATCTAACTACTTCTCATATAAACATTTTATCAAACACTTATATTACAATGTCAACACACATAACATATATTGTCTATGACATGTATTTGGACAAATCCTTCAAAACAAGGAATTGTCATAAATACGACAATCATGCATTTGCATTCTATAAACATAACAGGCACAAATCATGATTCCATAGTCATTCAGTCATTTCGACAAACACTTAGACTACACACATCTCCATACATGTTGTATGTTGGTTATACATGTATTAGGCCAAATCCTTTTACTAGGGAGTTGCCCCGTATACCACACGCATATACCCAAGGCGGATAATCATGGCATGCACGAATCCGGGTTCCATACTCATTTAATCATTTCCACAAACACGTGAGCTACACACTTTAACATATATAGCGTATATTGGTTGTGGCATGATTTAGGGCAAGTCCTTTCGCTAGGGAGTTGTCGCATACATAACAAGCATATAGTCATGGAAAATAATCATTTTAGACACAAATCCAAATTCCATACATATTCAAACATTTCCATACGTATATAGAATACATTATATTCAACATAGCTCATATATAATCGTAAAGCGAAACAAACGACACATTTTGCATGTGAAATAGCACCCACGTCAAGAATAAATCATTAACCAACATTGAAAGCCATGAAAACCATAACCTAAACATATATAGTCTGCACCTTACGCCGGTAAACGCGTAACGGAGTCATTTTAGACACTTAGTCTTTGTCAACGACGGATTGACAACCTATAACATGAATTAGGTTAGCTATTTCATCACTTACACTATCTGAAACCCTAAAACAGATTAGGGGTTGGATTTCTTACCTAAGAACGGGATCAGAATCGCCGGAATAGCGATACAGAAAAACTGGTTCAGCCCGTGGATTGATGGGATTGAATCCCAGGGATTAACTCTAACTGTCTCTCTCTCATTCTGTCTCTTTCCTCTTCTCTCTCCTAGGGTTTCCCAAATTCATATGGGATGAGAGAGTGAGTGCTGAAGGCCCTTATATAGGCCGAGAACTGATGGAAACGGCCCCAAGGCCAAGGTATACTTAGGTTATATCCAAAACTCATCTGTTTCGGCTCAACGGAGCACTTGGAGGCTCCCTTTCTACGTGTGGTTGGACTTAAGCTTCCTGACCATGGATCTAGGTTGAGTTAAGTTTTCGGTCCGATCGGATTTATAGATCGACTGCGGCAGACCAGTTTTAGTTCTACGATCACCGAAACTCGATCAGGGTCATAAGTACACTGCCATGTATGGGAAATTTCTCCTAATCCGAGAGTGTATTTGGGTCAGAATCTGACGGTCTGAATCCTTATATTCGGCCCGCAAGCTACAAGTCTCAGATTACTTAAATTCAGATTTCATTTCTAAATATGTTCACGTTTCTCACACACTTCACTCCGGGCTCAAGCGAATAGCTTCGGGACACTATCTGGACTTGATTTCTGAGGTAGTGGTCAAGTCCAGTAAGGCGGTCTTAATTATATAATTTTGTAGTAATCGGACTTTCGACGTGCGGTCCAGGTCCGATATGGAGTTTCGATGTGCTCCCGAGAGCAACTGGGTAATGAGATTGATCCTAGATTTTAGGATAATGTAGCGTCGATGATTCTACAAGTTTTGAGTCTTGTAGTTCGTATTTAAAGTGGTTCAAGTGAATTTCACAAGGAAACTAGTTGAGCACTAGCTAATACTCGCCTAATTTATAAAGGATTTGGTCCTGAGTGATTTCTGCCTGAGGTGGTACTCGGGTCTTTGTACGGATTTTTCTGGGACATTACAATCTACCCCCCTTAAAGAAAAATTTCATCCCCGAAATTGTCTAAGGGTAATAAGTAAAGGTTTTCAGGTTAGTTCTGTTGGTTTCAGGTTTATATATGTGTTAGGGTATATACAGCTACACTAGCCTAGCCCATATCGGTCTACCCCCTTTAAAAGTTTCTACCTTTGAGGTTTGAAGATAAATGTCCAAGTCATTATTATCGTGTTAAGTGTCTAATGTTAAAGGTTACCTAAGGGTGGGATGTTCTACCATTTATGATTGGGTTAATACGGAAAGTCAGTTGTGGTAGGCTCAAACCCGATACGTCGATTGTCCGCCTGACCAGGGCAGACAACACATTGTATCCCTTCCTAATCCTTGTGGATCCTGGTCTTCTGCTCGGTCAAGCAGTGAGTCCTTTGGTAATCACCCAGGATTGAGAATTGAGTTAAGCTGCGAATGCCTCGTACGGATATGGTTCTGAAATTTTGAAATCGAATCATCTTAAATATTTAAGGAGTATTATAATTCGCTAGAAGGTTCAAGCCTCATGTCTATAAGGTTGTCCTTTTGATCTTGTTTAACGAGAGTTCTTATTTAACCTATGTTTAACTTGGTGGATAATAAGTTCTTTCCCGGTGCTCATAGACAAAAGACTATACTAGAAGGGTTTTCAATCTCCTAATATTATAGTTGTAGGTCATCATTTCAATCATACAGCTCGGGGGTTATGAGCAAATTTGCACTTTGGTTTCATTAACTTCGGGAGGTAGGGAAGAGTCGAGAGTCCTAAAATATTGCAGAAGTTTGGAATGCTAGCAACATAAGGCCGCGGGAAGGGAAAGAAAAGGGACATCTCCTCGACGCAGTTTGAACCTTGAATTTACAAGGGAAATAAGAAACTTATAACCTTACTGTGGTCCGCCTCTAACATGATCTTATAGAGTAGTAAACTATGAAACTCAATCCTACTCGAGGGTTCAATTTAATTGTACAAAAACAACAAATATATATATTATATATATATATATATATATATATATCTTTACGTATAATCAAATTTAATCACAGGAAAATTCCTAGTACGAATATAAGAATTCCTAAAAGATATGACCAACCTATTAGCAACTTGAAGTTGTAGAAATTTTACGTTTCGACCTTTCTATTATTTACAACATATTTGTCCCCTCTAATTAGCATATTATTATTTTTATTTTTATTTTTAATGAGGATAGTAATCCATTGTTGGGCCTATTCTTTCATACGAATTGGTTTAATAGACCCAGTGTCTGCTAATAGGAATACAGGCGTACCTTGAATGTGAGCAGTGACCTCAAAGGTCAAAGGCGCTGCAATTGTTGACTCAGGTGCTTCAACTGTAAGTGCATGCACACAAGCTTCTTGAGGATGGTTTGGTTGCGTTGTCATAGGTCTTTGAGGTGGCCTATTCTGAGGTATAGGTGGTCGGTAAAATGGCTGCGCTAGTGATGCAGATCGTAGAGGTGGAGTCACTATATCACGTGGTGGCCGACGGTCGATCTTCTGAGGTGGCGTGACACCGTTGTCTTTCATCTTGGTGAAACAGAAGGGGTCAGTGTGTTCGTTTTTATTGCAATATGTACACCAACATTTCGATCACCTTTGTTGGGTCGATAGAGCCATGGGCCTGGGAGGCAAGTCTACATGTGACCTCTTACCTAGGACTGGTCGATCCTGTGATTCGGGCAGAGGCCTCGGGCCCATTGGTATACATGTTTGAGAAACTCTGTCTCCATCTTGCTCAGCTCTTAGAGACATGTTGACTAGCTCGGCGTAATTGGAAATGCTAGCGTAAGACGTTTGAGTGCGGATATCGGGCCGCAACCCTCTGAAAAACGCTGCATTTTCATCGGTTCATCAATTAGTATCAAAGGAGCGTATCTGGCTAGCTCCGTGAACTTATTCTCTTACTCTGCCACTGTCATGCGCCCCTGTCAGAGGCGAAGGAACTCTCCCTCCTTCTCATGGCGGTATGTGAAGGGGAAATATTTCTCGTGGATGTGTGTCTCAAATGCACCCCAAGTCCACACATGTCCTGTGGGAACCGTTTGTAGGACGTTGTCCTACCATAAACTAGTCTCCTTCTCGAACATATAGGTGGCTAGCTCAACTTGTTCTACCTCAGTGTAGTGCAACGGCTTCAACATCTTAGAGATGAGATCTATCTAGTACTCAGCTTCCTCGGGTCTGTGAGTACCCGCAAAAGTGGGAGGACGGAAATGCTGAAAGCGCTCAAAAAGTCCGCTGGTATTTATGTTCCCAGTAGGGTGCGTAGGTGACGCAGGAGGAACAACACTCATCTTCTGGGCAAGGGCCCCTGCTATGGTGGTGAAAAACTTTTGCTACTACTGTTGTTGTTGTGCCTGCTGCTGTTGCTGTGCCCGCTGCTGCTGCATCAACAACATCAGCTACTCCAGCCTATCAGTAGGGGGAGCCGGCAGAGGCATGGGTGGCGTCGACGTTAACGCACGGTTCTGCTCAGGAACTGATGGTGTAACAGGTGGCACCACAGGCGGTGTCATATGTGTCGGCCCAGTGGCAGGGCTAGTGGCCGGCTGAGAATCCGGCATGGCAGTGTGGGTCAGGCCCAAACTAGGGTTCATCTAGCAATCACTCAAGGAAGATACCCAGTCAATCAAATTGCCAAAAGTGAGACGCGCCGCAACCCGTGCAGCCTTAGGTGGCATTCCCTATATTCAACATAGGGTGCAACCCAGGTCAGATTCAGCATACTCACAAACACTTTTACGCAGCATTCATACACAGATTAAAGCAACTTCTGCATTTCATTTACCAAAATTGTCATAATACATGAAACACAGTGTTGCATGAATCATGACAGAAGATGCATGTGAGCTAATACAACCAAGACTTCAAACATTTAAAACATGCTACCAACTATTACACTACTAGGCCTATCAACATGGAAACACAAAGATTCTATCATAGCGAAAAAACAAGTCATAGGGCGACAGCATGGATGACTAGGCATCCGAGTCTGGCGGCAGAGGAGGGGCACCCTTATCCTGCAAGCAGCACAGGATAGACTTCAGTGTACGAGTCACTTTCTTAAACTTGTGTTTCACGAGGGTTCGAAGATCGATCATACCCCATCATAGGACAGCCTGACCCTCCTCAAGTTGAGCTAAACGGGCATCCCTAGCAGCCCGATCAGTGTCCTGCTCCGGTGCCATAGGAGGAGAGCTCTCATCAGTGTCCTGGGCCTCTTCTTCCTCTCTCTGTTCTTCTTCTATTTCAGCTCCACCTTCTTCCTCATTCTCTTCCTCTTCACTCTTCGTCTCATCCTCGCTCTCATCAAGTTGGGCTTGTCGTTGCCGTGGTCCGTTGTCCATTTGATTGAGAGTAGTTTCATTGATGAAATGTTGCGGCACTGGGAGTTCTGCGCCAAGTCCGTAGCCGAACTCGTGTGTAATCTTGTATATGAGTCGGCCGAAGGGGAGTGAATTAGTCCTTCTATTGGAGTGTGCGGTAAAAACTATCTGTCGCAACACGAATGTAGGCACGCACAACTTCTCCCCCTATCCCACTTGATACAGGAAATCTACTATCAGGCGTGTACACTCTCTATGATTGGTCCACCTGGGGTAGACGTTAAATGTGCAGATATGGTGAAGCAGACAAAAATTGTCAGTCATATTAGTCGCTAGAAGGCTATTGTTGGGCTGCCACTGTACCAGTCGGCCACAAAGGAACCGCGTACGGCGATCCCTTTCACGTGCACTCTTCAAGTTCTGATCACTTGCATGGACTTGGCCAAGCGGTATTCCCATGAGTCGAGCTATCAGGCAAGCGTCAATTGTGGCCTCCCGACCTCTTCCCGCGGGAATCTTGAACTAGAAGGGCTCTAACATAGACTCTTGAATATGGGCATAGAATGCTCGGACAGTGCCCACATTTGCACGATATTTTTCCTCAAACACAGGGCCCCAACCGGCATCACCCAGGCGCTCCAATAATAGATACTCCCCAAAGAGTTGTCCATCCACATGCGCTTCAAAAAGGACCCTATGGCCCTCATATCTTCCATGGGACAAATCCGCCAGTAGAGCTCTTGAGAGAGGAGCCTGGGATCGAGGTCCCGCTTAGTCCGTATCTTACGTTCAACGCCCGTACCTGCAGTGACGCCTTTCTTTTTCCTTGAACGAGTAGGGCGACTAGGCCTGGCTTCATCCACGGCACCCTTTCTCTTTCCCATGAGAGAGAGAAAGGTGAAAATCGAAAATACAGCCGTAAAAAAGTGAAGAAAAGGTAGGAAAGGGATGGGGTCTTTAGGTCTCCACAGATTTGAGCCTCCAAAGGGTGTGTCAAGGCTCAAATGACAGGGGTTAAAGAAGGAAAATGAAGTGATGGGATGGGTTAGTGGGTTTACATGAATTTGAGACACAAGGAGTATTTGAAATGCTCAAATAAGAGGGAAAAGGGAAGAGCAACAGCTGTGGAAGATGATTTTGAAGGGGTGGTGAAGGAGGTGTACGAAAATGAAAGAAGAAGTGTGTGGAGGGGCGATTTGAGTGAGGAAATCTAAACTTTTTGGAAGAAATAAAAAACTTGGAGGGGTGGTTTGTGAAGGAGGGGCGACCCAGGAAGGGTTTTAATAAAAAAAACCCGTGCACAAGTGGGCCACACAATGCCCTAGGAACAATCGGCCCACCCAGCCAAGCCCGTCTAGCGTCGAGGCCTCGCCAAACCAGAGAGGCCCTCGCCAGTCTCTGGACCTTCTAGCAAGGGCTCGCCCTTTGAGTGAGGTCCTCCCCCCTTAGGTCCAAAAATATGTGGGGCCCACCTTGCGTCCCCTTGGACTTGTTTGGTTTGGCCCCCGACTCCGATTCGAGTCGTTTCGGGTATGTTTCTGATGTACAGCTACACATGGAGATTTTTGAAGGCTGGGATGGGGTCAACCATGGTCTAAACCCGTCGCTTAACGGCCTAGGGGTGATCCGGGGTTGCCTCAAGTGATCACGAAGGTGTACGGACTCGATCTCGTCGATCGATATCGATGAACTTCATCACTTGATGAAATCGGGAAAACCTAAGCTTGTTTCTACATTTTCCTCCCACCCACCTATGTCAAAAATCGTCAGCGTACGTCATGTGACCATAACCTAGGTCCGGTTTAATCCAAATTAAGCTCTGATACCAACTTGTAACGCCCTAAAAATTGAGGGTCGAGCAAAGCTCAGCTCTCGAGTTCCAACGCATCACTTATGCAACGTAGATAATGATGGTTATGATAAGTGCACTGAAACATGAATGAGATTATACCAAAACAACATATTATACTCCAGAGACAATTAAATTACGCAAGCGGAAGACTGTGATAGATATATAAAATATATACACTATTATATGTCTCCAGAGTGTGAACATGTTACCAGGTTATATATATACATGTATATTCCAAAAATGAATAAAAAGAATATACATGGGTGCTCCAAAAGTGTAAAATAACAAGTGTAATGGCGTCTAATCAACATCCCTGTAACCCCGTCAATCAGAATATGGTCTACATAGACCCGCCTGAAAACTGCATGTAGGAGAATGACTCCTCGTCGTCCTCAAAGTTAGGCTCCGCCTCAGGAGTCGTGTCATCACCTGTAATCAAGATAGTGTCTGGTTGGTATTTAAAACACCATCCCATAACGTGGGAGTGAGTGATCAACTCAGTGAAACTATACACCAAAAGTTAACATGTTATCAATTCAGTCAAGCAGTAATGATAAAGCAGTAAAATCAAACATCCCTAAATACTCTTATTAATGCAAGAATGATATGAATAATGATGCATGCCCTTGCCTACACTCCCTCGTGCGACACCATCTTACAGTCGCAGCATGCTTTCTTCCCTCTGTGCTCTTCAACCCGGGGCACATGTAGTGCGATGTTATGAATGTGATTACCAAGTTTTTATAAGTCCTTTTCATACAGCAGGATTGGGAAACTAAGGTATCTTCCTTATATCAATTTCCAAACAATGATCCATCTAGGGTCGTCAATCCTAGTTAATTACATATGATAGGCAAGTTCAGGTCACTACCACCAGCACTCTACCAACTGGCAGTCTATTCTCGAAGGCTCGTCTCCAACCCGATTGGGGACCACAGCCAGGCTGTGCCGGGGTAGGCCTATTTCGTACTCGAGGTCACTCCACCAATGCCCTACTAACTGGCAGTCTATTTTTGAAGGCTCGTCGCCAACCCGACTGGGGACCACAGCCAGGCTGCACCAATGGAGGCTGACAGCTCGAATACAATGTCCCATACCACCGTATTCGGCTCACGAGTTTGGGTTGCTCACTGGTCACTACGGGGACGCTCGACGCCCCAGCGTAGGCCGACAGCTCGACCACGGTGTCCCATACCACCATGTCCGGCTCATGAGTCTTAGCGGATCGAGGTACCAAGGTTAACGAAATTTTTACTAGTGAGTTTGGTACCTTAGGTTCAAGCAGTAGCGTCCAAACATGGTGAACATACCTCGGGTCAATCGGGATACTTAACGAGCTCGACTAGTACGAGCGCACCTCGAGTTGATCGATATGAAGTGCGTAAGCACTCCGTGTGGCCTAACCACTATCGTCGACCGAAGTACGACTCGGATTCATCGGACACGTCCTTTGTGGCAAAACAACCTCAACCATTAACACGGAATCTGTTACCG
Source organism: Magnolia officinalis (assembly GCA_021015155.1). Lineage (NCBI taxonomy): Eukaryota > Viridiplantae > Streptophyta > Magnoliopsida > Magnoliales > Magnoliaceae > Magnolia > Magnolia officinalis. The sequence goes on along the minus strand of JAJHSJ010000006.1, from coordinate 40,624,743 downwards.
ATTGCCTGGACTTTATCATAGTCCCACACACATTCTGATATGAGAAATATGCATACATGAGAATCATATATCATTTAGCAACCAATGTAAGCATGAATAGCATTTGAATATATTATGAAACACATATAATATGCCATTCTACATATACGTATTTCACACAAAGCACACCATTTAGATTTCAGCTATTAGCAGAAATTTATACATATAGCTGAGGTAGTTGGGAAACCTATCTCAACAACTCTATTAGATACAGTTCATCTAACTACTTCTCATATAAATATTTTATCAAACACTTATACTACAATGTCAACACACATAACATATATTGTCTATGACATGTATTTAGACAAATCCTTCCAACAAGGAGTTGTCACGAATACGACAATTATGCATTTGCATTCTATAAACATAACAGGCACAAATCATGCTTCCATAGTCATTCAGTCATTTCAACAAACACTTAGACTACACACATCTCCATACATGTTGTATGTGGTTATACATGTATTAGGCCAAATCCTTTTACTAGGGAGTTGTCCCGTATACCACATGCATATACCCAAGGTGGATAATCATGGCATGCACGAATCCGGGTTCTATACTCATTTAATCATTTCCACAAACACGTGAGCTACACACTTTAACATATATAGCGTATATTGGTTGTGGCATGATTTAGGGCAAGTCCTTTCGCTAAGGAGTTGTCGCATACATAACAAGCATATAGTCACGGTAAATAATCATGTTAGACACAAATCCAAATTCAATACGTATTCAAACATTTCCATACGTAGATAGAATACACTATATTCAACATAACTCATATATAATCGTAAAGCGAAACAAACGACACATTTTGCATGTGAAATAGCACCCGCGTTAAGAATAAATCATTAACCGACATTGAAAGCCTTGAAAACCATAACCTAAACGTATATAGTCCGCACCTTACACCGGTAAACGCATAACGGAGTCATTTTAGACACTTAGTCTTTATCAACGGCGGATTGGCGACCTATAACATGAATTAGGTTAGCTATTTCATTACTTACAATATCTGAAACCCAAAAATAGATTAGGGGTTGGATTTCTTACCTAAGAACGGGATCGGAATGGCCGGGAATAGCGATACAGAAAAGCTGGTTCAGCCCATGGAGTGATGGGATTGAATCCCAGGGATGAACTCTAACTCTCTCGCTCTCTTTCTCTCTCTTTCCTCTTTTCTCTCTCCTAGGGTTTCCTAAATTCATATGGGATGAGAGAGTGAGGGCTTAAGGCCCTTATATTGGCCCAGAACTAATGGAAATGGCCCCAGGGCCAAGGTATACATAGGTTATAGTCAAAACCCATCTGTTTCGGCTCAACGGAGCACTTCTGGAGGGCCCCTTTCTACGTGTGGTCGGACTTAAGCTTCTTGACCATGGATCTAGGTCGATTTAAGTTTTCGGTCCGATCGGATTTATAGATCGACCGCGGTGGACCAGTTTCAGTTTGACGGTCACCAAAACTCGATCATGGCCACAAGTACACTGCCATGTATGAAAAATTTCTCCTGATCCGAGGGTGTATTTGGGTCAGATCCTGACTATCTGAATCCTTATATTCGGCCCGCAAGGGACAAGTCTCAGATTACTTAAATTCGAATTTCATTTCTAAATATGTTCACGTTTCTCACACACTTCACTCCGGGCTCAAACGAATAGCTTCTGGACACTATCTGGACTTGATTTCTAAGGTGGTGGTCAAGTCCAGCAAGGCGGTCTTAATTCTATAATTTTGTAGTAATCGGACTTTCGACGTGTAGTCCAGGTCCGATACAGAGTTTCGGTGTGCTCCCGAGAGCAACTGGGTAATGAGATTGATCCTAGATTTCGGGGTAATGTAGCGTCGATGATTCTGCAAGTATTGAGTTTTGCAGTTCGTATTTAAAGTGGTTCAAGCGAATTTCACAAGGAAACTAGTTTAGCACTAGCTAATACTCGCCTAATTTCTAAAAGATTTAGTCCTGAGTGATTTCTGCCTGAGGTGGTACTCGGGTCTTTGTACGGATTTTTCTGGGACATTACAGATTTTCAGAATTGAGGATGTGTAAGAGTTGTGATCTTAACTAGTAAGCTTTGGCTCATCCTATGAGGTTCATGCAAGGGTCAATAAAGTAGATGTAGTTAAGTGCTTCTATCAAGAGTCATTAATTCTTGCATGGGCCAACAAGGGATCAGCTAGTTTTCATAGGAACATATATATGACTTTGATTCATGTATATCGTGGACTCATCAAATAGTTTTTTCACTAGGACTAACACTTGAAATGTTTTAAACAAGTTTTTTAAAAGTTTACAATCGTTGAAGTTTTTATTTTAAACATTAAACTATTTTGACCATACATAATGATGACATGATGCTCATATATGATGATCTTTTATTTGGCATGTGATATGATCATTAGTGGATAGCCATAACAGTGGAGGGGTTGGACCATGAATCTATGTATGGATAAGGTAGATTGACATTCTTACTTCATAATAGGTTACAGAGAAGTCCATAGAGTGTCAGATCACCATACTAGGTGCACCCTTGAAATCCTAACCCCTCCTTATTTATATGATCTTATCACAGAGAAGAGTTAGAGCTAGCCTTGGATGTCCACACCCACGGGATGTGTGAGTGTGAGGAAAAGATAGAAAGTTTGAGAGAAAGAGAAAAGATCCACTCCACCTTCTTTTATCATCCTCACATATTATCCACTTTTGTGGACGGTATATGTTTTCCCCAACACCTACCAAAAGATTAGACTTTGGGCTATTTTGATTCTCCAGTACTGGGATAGATCAGGGAGAGACTCGTTGGTTTAGGATATCACTATCACAAACATTTGAATTGTGTACATCGCATGCATGTATAAACCCCACCATTTATATATATATAGTTATATTCTAGAAATTTAATATTATTGCAAATGAGGATTCAAAGGATGGTGTCACGCCCTAAAATTCAGAACCTAAGTACAATGATCCTGATCTTGAGTTCTAAGGTGTGAACTAAATTATTTACGGTTATTCATCACATTTACATTCAATACATCATATATCCAAACCAAACGACTTACCATCCAAGCCATAATAACCAAAACTTAAAACTTAAAATAAAATTTATGAATCCACATCTTACTTATCTACTTCAATTAACTATTGTTGTAAAACAGATGTCTTAAATCTTGTTCACTATGCTGCTCGACTAGTCGAGGGACTGGCTCGACTAGTCGAGGGTCCCTTCGACTGGTCGAAACCTGCTCGACTCGAAGTCCAGCGACGGTGTATTTGGAATTTTTGGGAGACTCGACCAGTCGAAGGTTATGCAGATGGTGCGCGGACTGAGTAAATTTGAGGCGATTTCTAGGGAGGTGCATAAGTGGGGTTTCCCCATTATAAATAGGAGTCCCTATGGCCATTCTCATGTATGCTAAGGTTTTCTAAAGGTATTCCAAGGGTTCCTAAAAGGGTTTTAGGATTTCTAAAGGGTGTAGCAAGGGTGAGATTCGAGGTTGTTCGAATCAAGTAAGTCCTTTCTCTTTGTAATTTCTATTTTCATAGTGGAATTCTGTCGCTTTGTGCTATGGTTTTTTCCCGAAAGGGTTTTCCATGTTAAATCTTTATGTTCTCTTGTGTTTGCTTGGTGCTCTTGGATTACTATCCTAGATCCATATCTGTGTGATTCCGCAGACCAAATCCCAACAAGTGATATTAGAGCAATTGTTGGGGCAGAGATCTGAATCTGAGGGATAAACAATAATGGTAAGCACTAGGTATGATATTGAGAAGTACTCAGGGAAAATTAACTTTGAGTTATGGAATATCAAGATAATCAGTTCCTTAACCAAGTAAGGCGAGGATGGTGCTCTTGAGGAGTGAAAGTCTACTATGACTGATGATGATTGGAATACTCTTGATAAGAAGGCCTTATCCTCGATCCGTTTATGTCTCACGGATGAGGTTCTCTATAATGTCATGAGGAAGAAAACTGCGACTAAGTTATGGGTAAAGTTAGGGGATGTCTATGAGAAAAAATCCTCTGAAAATCGCCTACACTTGAAGCATCAGTGATATAACTTCAAGATGATAGAGGGTGGAGATCTAGAGGCTCACATCAGCAACTTTAATAAATTGGTTTGTAAATTGCTGGATATGGAGGAAGTGATAAAAGATGAGGATCAAACATGTATGTTACTGAATTCTCTTCCATCATCGTATGAGTCATTTAAGGACACAATGTGCACCACGAATAAAACCTTGAGTGTCGACACCATTATCTCAGCCCTTCAAGAGAAGGCTATGAGAAAGCTAAACGACGACATGGGGACATCTTCTGATGCACTGTTTATGAGGAGCGTGAATTCTGAATAAGGTACAGGGTCTTTAAGTTCTAAATCCAAATCTAAGGGCAAGGTCAAAGGAAAGGTAAAGTGCTGAAACTGTAAGATGGAAGGACATGTGAAAAATGATTGTACAAATCCTAAATTTAAGAGAGAAGAATTTGAGGCTTTATACAGGGAGGCCAATGCTGCCACATCAGATGGATCGAGTGGATGTGATGGTAATGTCTTGTCTGTATCTACGATCAGATGCCCATACGATAATCGTAAGGGCAAGTGGATTATAGACATAGGGGCATCTTTTCATATGACTCCTCATTGGAATTGGTTCACTAGCTACTTGGAGTGCTATAGTGGACAGGTATTTATAGGCAATGACAGTGCATGTAATGTTGTGGCTACTAGTACGGTGCGTGTTAAGATGTTTGATGGGATAGAGCGTACCTTGACTGGGGTGAGGCACGTTCCTGACATGAAGAAGAGCTTGATTTCTCTCAGTGCACTCGAGGCTATAGGGTACAGGTTCACAACTATTGTTGGGGTCCTTAAAGTATTTAAGGGGGCATGAGTAATCATAAAAGTACAACGACTCGATAATGTTTATAAGTTGATCGGGAGCACTTCAAAAGGTGGAGCTGTAGTGGCTATGCAGCAGATACCACCTCTGTACGTGTGTAGCATGCTAGGCATGGCCACATTAGCGGGCAGGGCATGAAGGTTGTGACACATGGACAGAGATACAGAGTAGGTGGATCAACCACCTATGAGAAGAATCACACGGCATAATCGCAGGATATCGGTGAGGTACATGGACGATTCCAATATCGTAGGGGATCGGTCCTCTATTCAAATGGCTCTAAGTAAGCTTGGTGCTGAGAAGTGGAAGGTAACTATGGGCAATGTGATGGACTTATTGTACTAGACCGACACATGGGAGCTAGTGGAGCTTCCAATGGACCAGAAAATGGCTAGATGCAGGTGGATCTTCAAAGGGATATAACATAAATACATAGCGAGGTTGGTAGCGAAGGATTATGCTCAGAGAGCAGGGATCGGCTTCTCAAAGATATTCGTGTCGACAGTATAGCAGGTGTCTATTAAATCTATGATTGGCGTTGGTTGGCCAATGTGATCTCGAGCTGGAAGGATGGATGTGGAGTTTACACTTCCGCAAAGAAAATTGGAAGAGCAGATCTACATGAAGCAACTAGAGAGGTTTGAAGTTTAAAGGAGCTGAGAAAAAAGTTTGCAAGAGGTCGTGGTATGACCTGTCGCCTAGGCAATCGTATAAAATTTGATTCCTTCATGGTGAGTCAGGTATTGTATGTTGATGACATGTAGATTGTCAATCATGACTTGTCTGAAATCAATGTACTAAAGACTGGTTAAGTGAGACATTAAGGATGAAGGATCGGGGGGCTGCAAAGAACGTTCTCGGCGGTGATATTCATAGAAACTGGAAGAGGAGCATGTTTTGGTAATCACAGGTAGAATACCTTGTGTAGGTATTGATCAAGGATGTGATGGACCAAGCAAAGCCGGTGAGCGTTTGTAATGCCCTGAAAATCGGGGGTCGAGTAAAGCTCAACTCCCGAGTTCCAACGCATCACTTATGCAACATAGATTATGATGATTATGATGAGTGCATTCGAACATGAGTGGGATTATATTAAAACAACATATCATACTTCAGGGATAACTAAATTGAGCAAGCGGAAGACTGTGATAGATATATAGAGTATATAAGTGGTTTTAAATCCCCAGAGTATGAATATGTAACAGGGCTGAATATATATAGGTTTTGTGTCAAATTATACAAAATCCTTGTAATCCCGTTGAATCAGCATGAGGTCTACGTAGACCCGCCTGAGAGCTGAACGAATGAGAACTCTCCCTCCTCGCCTATGAAGTCCATTTCAGCTGCATAGACCCCTTCATTACCTGCATCTAAACCAGAGTCTGGGTGGTGTTTTAAAACACCGTCCCGGGTAGGAATGAGTAGCTAATTTAGTGGAACTATAAAGCAAAGGTTAACATGTTATCAATTCAGTCAAGCAGTAATGATAAAGCAGGACAACAATCAGGTCCTAATTACTCTTGTTAATGCAAGAATAGTATGCGATAATGATGTATGCCCTCGCCTGCACTCCCTCAGCGACATCATCTCACGATCGCGAACGCAATACTCCAGGTAAACGTGCGCTTCCTCGCCAAAGCACCGTGTAATGCGATGCATGGTCGCGTAAGCCAAGTTCTTAATTAGGTCTATTCATACAGCAGGTTCGGGAAGCTAAGGTACCTCCCTTTATATCATTTACCCAAGCAATGATCCATCTAGGGTCGTCAATCCTAATTAATCACATACGATGTGCAGTTCTGAGTCGCTACGGAGAGGCTCGTCACCTCAGCGCAGGCCTAGTTTATACTCGAGGTCACTACGGAAAGGCTCGTCACCTTAGCGTAGTCCTAGTGTATAATCGAGGTCACTCTACCAACGTCCTACCAATTGGCAGTCTATTTTTGAAGGCTCGTCACCAACCTGACTGGGGACCATAGCCAGGCTATGCCAGTGTAGGCCGACAGCTCGAATACAGTGTCTCATACCACCGTATTCAGCTCACGAGTTTGGGTTACTCACTGGCCACTACGGGGAGGCTCGTCACCCTAGCGTAGGCCGACAGTTCGACCACGGTGTCCCATACCACCATGCCCGGCTCATGAGTCTTAGCGGATCATGGTACCATGGTTGAAACGGGTCTTTACATTGGTAAGGGGTATCTTAGGTTCAAGCAGTAGTGTCTATACATGGTAAACACACAATAGGCCAATCGGTTTATTAGATAAGTTCGACTGGTACGAGCATACCCCGAATTAATCGACATGGTACCACTGTCGATAATCATCGTAAGTCATGGATTCATCGAACGTGTCTTGTGTGGCGAAACGACCTCGGCTACTAATTCAAGAATCATCACCGATTGCCTGGACTACGCAGTAGTCCCAATCATACTCCAAATACCATAGACATTCATATGTGCTAGTCGAAACAACATGTAGCAACCAATTCAAATATAAATCTCATATAAGCATTTTAACGAACATATAGAGTACATGTTAACATACATAAACATTCATCCATAAAACACATAGCAGCGAGATAGATTACATGAGGGAAACTGTAACTATGGATAAGGTGATTGAGAATCCTATCTCAATACCCTCATTAAATACATTTCAACAAGCATTTTCTCATTCCGGCATTTTATCAAACACTTAGACTACGCATATCAACATACATACAATAAATTAGTTATAACATATATTGTAGCAAATCCTTTCACATGGAGTTGCCACAAGTACAACAATCATGTATTCTCAATCAAGTAATCATACCAAGCATAAATCATAATTCCATATTCATCCAAACATTTCAACAAACACATGGAATGAATTATATTCAACATAGTTCACATATATATGTAATATACGAAAATCATTGCATCTAAGCACATGTGACAGCAATCAAGTCAATCATAAATCATTAACTGACATTGAAAGCCTTGAAAATCATAACCTAAACGTTTATAGTCCGCACCTTTCGCCGATAGACTTATATCGAACTCAGTTTGAATAATACGTCTTTATCTACGGTACAACGACTACCTACAGCATGAAATAGGTTAGATATTTCACCATTTATTCTATTTGGATCACTCAAACAAATTAGGGTTAGGATTTCTTACCAAAAAATGGAATCGGAATCACCAGTATAGCGACACGGAAGCGGCAATTCAGCAAGTGGAGCGGCAGGGAAGAATCCCAGCAACTCTCTCTCTCTCTCTCTCTCTCTCTCTCCTTTCCTCACTTTTTCCTTCTCTTTTCTCTCTCCTTTCTCCTAGGGTTTAGAAAATTGGTATGGCATGGGAGAGAGGGGGTTAAGGGCCTTATATAGGCCCAAAAGTGAGCTCAATGGCCCCAGGGCCATGGTACACTTAGGTTATAGCCAAAAGTCGTCCATTTCGGTCCAACGGAGCTCATCTGGAGGCTCGTTTTTTGCATACGGTCCAGAGAAAGTTTCCTGACGGTGAATCTATGTAAGGTTAAGATTTCGGTCAGATCGAATTTGTGGATCGACCATGGCGGACCAGTTTCAATTCAACGGTCATCGTCACTCGATCAGAGCCACAAGTACACTGACCTGTGTAGAAAAATTTTCCTGATCCGAGGGTGTATTTGGGTTAGGATCTGACGGTCTGAATCCTTAAATTTGGCCCGCAAGTGAATGACCCAAATCACTTAAATTTGAGTTTGTTTTCTAAAGATATTCGTGTTTCTTACACACTTCGCTCTGGGTCCAAGTTGTGCATTTTTGGATACTATCAGGACTTGATTTCCAAGATGTTCGTCAAGCCCAGTAATGCATGCCATGGTCTTATTAAACTGGTTATTTCACAGGCTATCGATGTTGTGAGAAAATACCCTGACAAGCAATATTGGGTGGCAGTGAGATGTACAGAAGACTACGTCTTAACTTTTGAAAAGACAGGAGCAAAGGTGGTTGGGCATGTGGATTTAGATCTGGCAGACATGCTTACCAAGGTCGTTCCTACAGAGAAGTTCAAGTTTTGAATAACTTCTCTGGGCTTGGTGATGGTGTAAAAGGAGGACGGAGTGTGTAAAAGAAGCTATGATGTGATGTGAAAATAAGAGAAGGGATTAAGAAGCTACATGGTTAAAGATTGAAGACATGGTGAAGATTGTTGTAAAATAGATGTCTTAAATCTTATTCACCGCGCTACTCGACCAGTCGAGGGATTGGCTCGACTCGAAGTCTAACGATGGTGTATTTGAAATTTTCGAGAGGCTCGACCAGTCGAAGGTTACGCAGATGGTGTGTGGATTTTGCGTGGACTACATAAATTTGAGGCGGTTTCTAGGGAGATGCATAAGTGGGGTTTCCTATCTATAAATAGGAGTCCCTAGGGCCATTCTCATGTATGCTAAGGTTTTCTAAAGGTATTTCAAGGGTTCCTAAAAGGGTTTTAGAGTTTCCAAAGGGTGTAGCAAGGGTGAGATTCGAGGTTGTTCGAATCGAGTAAGTCCTTTGTCTTTATAATTTCTATTTTTATAGTGGAATTCTATCGCTTTGTGCCATGGTTTTCTCCTGAAAGAGGTTTTCCACATTAAATCTTTATGTTCTCTTGTGTTTTCTTGGTGCTCTTGGATTGCTATCCTAGATCCATATCTGTGTGATTCCGCAGACCAAATCCCAACAACTCTCACCATAAGTTTCTATTTTAATATATTATAATTATTCAAATAAAAATAAACTAATAATTAAACTTTTAATAAAATAGTTGCTTAGGTACTTGTAATCTAAGACTCCTCTCTCACTTATGTACCTAAAAGAGTTATCAAGTTGGGTGAGATAGAAGCCTAGCGAGATTATATCCACCACGATTGAATTGCAAGAGATATATCTTACAAAACGGATTAATGACCAACAAGAATTAAATAAGATCTTGACGGAATAATGTCATGAATAAAATTCATATAATGATGTCATGAATGAACCATAATACCATAAGCCATGAATGTAATAATGTATACAATTGCATATTCTATCATATTCAAATTTAATTTAACCAATTTTCCACAAACTCGCATTGCTTTGACAATATGAACCTTTTGCAATCCTAGTATGCTGACCTATCTAGTCTAGCGAGGTATGTACTCAATTTTAAATTTATTCTCATTTCTAAGTTCTCTTACCGGACTGACATTAGGAACCTTTTGTAATCTATACATGCTCACTTAACCGATCCATCAAGGTATACACTCCCAATTGGCATGTTGATGAGCAATCCCAACATGCTGACCAATATAATTTAATGAAATGACAAGATCTCGCATGGTTCTAATGTTAAAAACCTTTAGCAATCCTAACATGATCACCTTACTAGTCCAACGAAGTATACAATCCCGACATATACGCTAATAAGTAATCCTGACATATTCACCGATTGATTGTCCAATCAATTCAATTATGACATGTCACAATTTCCAATTCCAAATATTCAAACCAAACTTTAATTATTCCTTAATGATATAGGCAATTCAATTTTTAAATATTCTATGATTATAATGCAGGCAAGCAAATCAAGTTTCGAGCATGCTGTGATCATGATGCATGTGAATTCTATGAATGGACAAACTTAACAAATACTCCTTAATCATGATTTTAAAAGAGGTATTAACAACAAAACAAAATGATATAATATGAGAGTACATCATTCTTTAAGAAACATAAAGGGTCAAGATTCTAAAGAAAACCACACCAAGAGATCAAAATACAAGACATTCAACAAAATGGATAACCCCAAAGAAAAGAAACAATGAAAATAATATATCTAAATCTAAGGAAATCAAATAAAAGTAGTTGAAGAAAGTTCTTGAATCCAAAAGAAAATGAAAAAAAAGGCTATTCCCAAAGGGAGGTGGCTAAATTGAAAAAATAAAAATAAAAATGGGATAGACTCAAAGTAAAAAGGCTAGATCCTTTAATAAAGATTGTCATTCAACATATCAATGACTAATGGATCTTCTGCTATCAAATTTATAGCTCAATTAGAGAGTAGATCAAACCTTAGCAACCTTCATATTAGAACTTAAAAAATCACAGATCAATGGACCAATGATCTGACTATAAACCAGATCAACGACCAACATCTGTCCAAGTTCTCAACCAATTGACCATAAAGATCTACATTCTCCCATGAAGATCTACAATAAATTTTAAAGATATATGATAAAAGACATAGATTTTCTCATCCTGTATCTCAAATCTGAAGATCGGCTTCTCATCTTCTCTAAGCTAAGGTCGACCATGATTAGAGCCTTCATCTGTCTAAACATTATCAAATGGTCAACATCCGCACCGTTCAAATTCTCCAACTACGTAATAGATCTACTTATTAATTCTCTTCTTCATCTGTTGGCCCTCGGTTTATTTTCTGTCGCGTGCGGTGTGTGTGGGCATGCCAGAATCGATATAGTGGGTCAATTCAAACTAAACAACTTGACCTCAAGTGTTGAAATAGGCGAATACGTCGCAGGCAATCGAATATGATCAGAGTCTGAGAAGATCGGTCGCTTACCCAGCCACTTGTAATAATGGTTATGAGATGATCATGCGATTATCGGACGATGGGATTCTTCCTCCGAAAATGGGTTGCGCTTTACCTTTCATAAGAAATGACTTTCAGTATACAAGTGCAATCAAACAAAAGGAAATACTTACAATTGGTCACAAAAAGTAACTGTAAGAATGCTTTTTATGAAAGAATTGTTTGTATTGGATAAAGGACAAGTCCAGCGTATGAGTATAGACCTGGATTATAGTTAAGAATTATCACTACTAGATTATCATTACTCTCAGGATGATAAAGATAAGATAAATTTGATTTGATTTGGTTGATGATTTTTTATATATTCTGCTTTGCTAATCTTCTCTCAATTTATAGATCTCTCTGTTGCTCTCCTTTAGACGTTTGTCTTCTTTATTTAATAGTTATGGTAGTTGAAGCATTGTCTTGTGAATCTTTTATATACTTCTTTTTTGCTCTTGACATGTGCATATCCGACCATTCCTCTTTTTCTCACTCACACTCTATTTTTGGGCTTCTCGTCCGCATCTTAACTCTCGGTTGCTCGACCGCTTTACACTTCCGAGCTTCTCGACCGCGTCTTGCCTTTCCACCACATTCCACTACTAGATGTCTCAACCACAATCGGCCATATTCCGCATTTGCCCAGTTCCGCTTTTGGATTCTCAGCTGCAATCGGCTTCTAGATGTCTCGACTGCACTCCAACTCTCTCGGCCACACTTCCTTGAAAATATAGCGCATTCAATATCTTTTCTACAATGATATGTTTTTGTTCCTGATTGGCTTTTTTCTAAGAATAGTTAGAAATAAGGTATCATCTTCTTCTCCAATTGCATTTTTCTTTTTTCTAATGTTATGATAACATGCCAGGTTGTTGCTATGCATTTGATTCACGGCCAAATCCATGCTCTGAATTGAATCCAGATCAAGGCCATATTCATGCTCCGAATTGTATATAGACAATGGACCATGAGGAGCCAGATATGTTTGTTAGTGCACTAATTTATGCACCTTATTTTTTAATCACGTGAGTCTGTATGTTATATAGTCGATTGAGCCCCTAGAAGCTGAAGACCAAAGACATAAGTAGACATGAACATCAATGAGTAAAGAATAGGTAAATGAGGTGTCTTGGTGACTCTAACTCTTGACCCAAAACAACCCCTTGAACCTCTAGATAATCATGGCTTAATAGGTAAACCTTATTTGTCATGGCCCGAACTTGGAGACCGGGCTCACGAAATTCCTGATCGCTAAATCTGGCGCCGACAGCCTCCTTAGTACCTCATTCTTGGCTCCTGGCACCCATATACCAGGTTCCGATCCTAGGATGCTACAAGGAAGATTTCTAATAATCAATTTGATTCGTAATGAGCATAACCCACGAACAATAACCAAAGCACACCATCACAAAATCCACTATGATCAAAAACTTTGAGTACAAAGCGTATGAAGGGAAATACAAGATAGTGATATTAACAAAAACTCCAGAAGCTCAGCTGTACACTCCAACTGCGGTGAGACTACGGATGCGTCCTGGCGTCACCTACACGCATCAATCGTGCATAAGCTTATAGAAAGCTTAGAGGGTGGTGTAAGTGTGTGCGCAATATGAGCGTGCTAAGAATGCAAGGTCAGAGTAATGCGAAAATATGCTGATAAGTACATGAATGCAGTCAGCCGTACCAAGGCTATGCGGTGTAAGATATGAATATTATCGTCCATGTCAAGGCCATGCGATGCATAATGCAAGTCAAGCATGCCAATCCACCTCCACATATCAATGCAGCTCCTCACTAATGCATCAAATCAGTACGGTTCTCAGTCTAGATAATCACCGGGGTGTAGTACACTCTACGCCAGCTTGTCGTCCCTATCCAAACGCACAACTGAGAGAGTGGAAGAGACCTCACTATCCGCCTGCCAATATCGGGCCTGGCTCGTCGATAGCGGACCTATTCCTCAAGCTAGTCAAACTCAACCTAGAAATTTCACCCTCACTCAGGCGGGTAAGGTCACACCCCTTTCCAAACGACCACGACACAGTGGGAGACGCGGCCTACTGGTATACGGCCCTTGCCCGCTCGTGTATCCACTCGGTCTCGACGTTGGAGTCATCCTCTGGTACCATCGGGTTTAGGGATTTTCACCCAGGGACATCTATGGCACCCGTATGCTAGAACCAAATATTTCCGGTATCCAATCCAGACACCCACGATGTGTCTGTGGAGGCTATGGCCCTTATGTCGCTGGGGCATACAATAATCACTACTCAATGTAAGAAGCGTCCTCACGAACCTCCAACGGCTGCCAATCAATAACAGGAACGATGTCTGACCCACACTTCCTCAACATAGAGACGTGGAAAACGTTGTGGAGGCCAGACAACTGAGATGGCAAGGCAAGCCGATAAGCCACAACGACAATGCGCTCAGTGATCTCGAAAGGTCCTATGAATCTCGGGGCAAGCTTGCCCTTCGCTCCAAATCGAACCACGCCATTCATGGGCGAGACCTTGAGATACACATGGTCCCCTACATCAAACTCCAAGGGACAACGTCGGCGGTCAGCAAAACTCTTCTGCCGACTCTGAGCTATGCGTATCCTCTGTCTAATGATATTGATAGCCTCTGATATCTCCTTCACAAGCTCGGGACCTAGGAGACGCCGCTCTCCAACCTCGATCCAACAACTCGGAGATCTGCACGGTCTGTCATACAATGCCTCAAAAGGAGTCATGCCAATGGCTGCCTGATAGCTGTTGTTGTATGCGAACTCAATCAATCACAGATGCTCATCCCAGCTACCTCCGAAATCAATCGCGTAGGCCCGAAGCATATCCTCAAGTATCTGATTGACCCTCTCGGTATGGCCATCGGTCTATGGATGATACGCGGTGCTAAGCTGCAAATCAGTCCCCATCGCTCTCTGAAAGCTCCTCTAGAACTGAGACGTGAACCTCGGGTCTCGCTCCGAAACGATTAAGACTGGAACGTCGTGCAGTCTCACAATCTCCTCGATGAATAACCTCGCGAGTCGGTCCAAAGGCCAAGTCGCACGAATCGTAAGAAAATGTGCGGACTTCGTCAGACGATCAACGACAACCCAGATGGCGTCATGACCGCGTTGAGTCCTCGGCAAACCTATGATAAAATCGGTAGTATGTGCTCTCACTTCCACATCGGGACGCTCAACGGCTAAATAGACCAGGGGGTCTCTGATGAACGGCCTTGACACGCTGGCATGTGTCACACTCGGCCACAAAACTGGCAATCCGGCGCTTCATCTCCTCCTAAAAATACTCTCTCCTCATTCACGGTACATCTTTGTCGAGCCAGGGTGGATAGAAAACTGCGATCGATGTGCCTCGGTCATAAGATCTCTGGGCAACTCAGGAATATCCGGGACACATAACCGACCTCTGAAGCGAAGTCCACTATCAGAACCAATCTGCCAATCTGCCTGACTCTCATATGCTGCCTCTGCTCGGTAATCCTGCAACGACTCGTCTGTCTGCTGAGCCTCGATCACCCTTGTGACAAGAGAGGGTTGAATCGATAGGCTCGATAGCTGAACGATAGAAGACTGCAAACCGAAATCATAGTCGTACTCTGCTATATCCTCAAGCATCCTCCACTCCTGAATCATCATGTGTGCCACCAGGCCTCGTGGCTGACAGCTGAGGGCATCCACCACCACGTTCGCCTTGTCTGGGTGGTACTAGAGATCAAAATCATAATCCTTCAGAAGTTCCATCCAATGCCTCTGCCTCATGTTCAGCTCGGACTGAGAGAATAAATACTTCAAGCTCTTATGGTCGGAGAAGAGCTCGAACCTAACCCCATAGAGATAGTGCCTCCACACCTTCAGTGCGAAGACAACTGCTGCCAACTCCAAATCATGCATGGGGTAGTTCAGCTCATGGACCTTGAGCTGACGAGACGCGAAGGCTATAGGTCTGTCGTGCTGCATCAAGACAACACCTAAACCAATACGTGAGGCATCGGTAAATACAACAAATTCATCACTTCCAGAAGGAAGAGTGAGGACAAAAACGGAAGTTAGACGGTTCTTCAGCTCCACGAATGTCTGCTCACATGCGTCAGTCCAAATAAAATCTGCGCCCTTCCGAGTCAACCTAGTCATCGGGGCCGCGATATGGGAGAAGCCCTCTATGAAACGTCGATAGTATCTCGCTAAACCAAGGAAACTGCAGATCTCGGACGCAGTCGTGGGCTGGTTCCACTGACGAACTGCCTCAACCTTCGAGAGGTCCACTGCAACACCCTCCCTCGTCATCACGTGACCGAGGAACTTCACCTCCTCCTGCCAGAACTCGCACTTCTCTAGCTTCGCATACAGCTGGCGGGCACGGAGGGTCTGCAATGCGATCTCCAGATGCTGCATATAGTCCTCACGGGTCCTCGAATATATCAGAATGTCGTCGATGAAGACCACAATAAACTGATTAAGATATGGACGGAAGACCTCGTTCATCAACTGCATGAAGACCGCAGGTGCATTGGTCAGTCCAAAGGACATGGCCTGAAATTCAAAATAACCGTAACGCGTCCTGAAAGCTGTCTTCGGGATGTCCTCCTCTCGGACACAAATCTGATGATAACCGGAACGCAGGTTAATCTTCGAAAAGAACTGTGCACCCTGCAGCTGATCAAATAAATCGTCTATCCTCAGGAGTGGGTACTTGTTCTTAATCGTGACTCGGTTGAGCTTGCGGTAATCGACGTAGAGCCTCAACAAGCCATCCTTCTTCCTGACGAAGAGTACTAGCGCTCCCCAAGGCGAACTATTCGGACAAATAAATCTCAACTCACGCAGCTCGTCCAACTGTCGTTGCAGCTCACGCAACTCCATAGGTATTATACGGTACGGGGCCTTCGAGATAGGCGCAGTATCGGGCACAAGATCGATCTGGAACTCAATATGACGGCGCGGCGGCAATCCCAGAATCTCCTGGAATATGTTAGGGAAATCACAGACCATCAGCAACTAATCGATACACAAGGCAACGGGCTCCTCGACTGCGCATGTCATCAAACGAGACAATGGCTCTCCTCGGGGCTCTGCAACGAACTGAAACTGTGGCAAGTCGGGGATGCAGAACGTGACTGTCCTCGTGGAACTGTCCAAAATGGCGTGGTACTCGGCCAGTAAATCCATGCTCAAGATAACGTCGAAGTCTGTCATCGGCAGCACAAACAAGTCAGCGGGCAAAAACATATCACCGACCAGAACGGGGCAAGACGAACAGAAACGGCCCAATACTATGGTCTTCCCCAAGGGCACCGATACGGTCAATCCCTCACTAGCAGACTCTGTCAATAATCCAGTCGATCGGCAGAAATCCTCAGACATGAATGAGTGCGAAGCACCAGAATCAAATAATACTCGTGCGATGCATGAAGAGACTGGAAGTATACCCTTTACGACTCCTCCAGAGGTCTGCGGGTCCTGCTGAGCTACATAAAATCTAGCCTGAGCTGGCTGGGGAGGCGCCTGTTCCCTTTGAGGATGTTGCTGCTGCTGATGTTGCTGAGGCGCTCGAAACTGTTGTCTCTGCTGTTGTGGCCTCGGAGGCTGGTGTTGCTAATGAGGGGGCCTCGGTGATGGAATCTGTTGTCGCTGCTGTTACGAAGGCTGTTGTAGTGCTCTCGGCTGCTGCTGCTGAGGTCGGGGACAATCCCACCTACGGTGTCCTACCCCACCACAACCATAGCAGGTATCAGAAAGCTGCCTCTGAGGTGGTGCTGCTGGGGGTGCCGACGGTGCTACTAGTGCTCTGGCGGATGGGTGGATCCTGTATCTCTGCGGTCGTCGGTGCTGCTTGGAGCTACTAGAGGGGGCCTGCCTCTTCTGACCCCTCCTCTGATCTCGATCGCTCTGTCCGCCGGCCCACTCGGCCTCATAAATCTGAGCCCTCCGTACTATCGCCTGGAAGGTCGGGAGCTCATGCCCAATAACACGGCCTTGAAGACCGTAACGTAAGCCGTTTTAGAAACAGCGAGCCTTTCGCCCCTCATCATCAACCATATATGGCGCAAACCTCGATAGCGCTACAAAACAGGCCGCGTACTGCCCCACGGTCATGTTCCCCTGCACCAGAGTCTCGAACTCCAAAGCTCTCTGACGACAGATATGGTCGGGGAAGTACTGCTCCTCAAATCGGTCGATAAAGTCCTCCCATATCCAGACATGATCAGGTTCTGCGACGCGGGTAACGGAGGTCCACCAATGCTCGGCCTCACCGTGGAAGAGAAATACTGCTAACTGGACTCGTTGCTCGGTCGTACTTGATATAGTATCGAAGATCTTCTCCACATCGGAGCGCCATCTCTCGGTTGTAGTCGGATCTGGCTCGCCCTGGAAACGCGAAGGATCAAGCTGTCTGAACTCTCGAATAAGAGCACTCGAGCGCTCCTGCTTGGCCTGGGTTGGAGAAATAACTGGGCGTCTACCCTGTCCCTGAAGCGCAGCAATCACAGCCTGCAACATCTGCTATAACTGCGAGGCACTCATAGGCACGGTCTGATCGGCACCGGCATCAGGTGGAGTAACATCATCCTCAGGCAAGGGAGCAGGGATCTCTAGCGGTGGAATGGGAGGCGCAGGTGGTAAAGTTGGAGCCTCAGGTGGTGGATCGGGTGCACTCGGGTCACTCTCCTGGGCGGCATGTCCTATGGAAAAGATAAGGCGCCAATCAATCTTGAGAATCGCATGTTAGGGAACTCAATCGGAAGGTTTCGCACTCGGAACCTAATCGCCCTAAACTCATAGCAAACATGTGATGTTGTTCTCGGTTATTCTCAAGTTATGCTCTGATACCAACTTCTGTCACGCCCCGAACTCGGAGACCGGGCTCACAAAATTCCCTATGGCAGAATCTGGCGCCGACAGCCTCCGTAGTACCCCATTCTCGGCTCCTTGCACCCATATACCAGGTTCCGATCCTACGATGCTACAAGGAAGATTTCTAATAATCAATTTGATTCGTAATGAGCATAACCCACGAACAATAACTGCAAGAACACCATCACAAAATCCACTATGATCAAAAACTTTGAGTACAAGGCATATGAAGGGAAATACAAGATAGTGATATTAACAAAAACTCTAGAAGCTCGGCTACACGCTCTAACTGCGACGAGACTACGGCTGCGTCCTAGCGTCACCTGCACGCATCAATCGTGCATAAGTTATAGAAAGCTTAGAGGGTGGTGTAAATGTGTACGCAATATGAGCGTGTTTAGAATGCAAGGTCAGAGTAATGCGAAAATATGCTGATGAGTACATGAATGCAGTCAGCCGTACCAAGGCTATGCGGTGCAAGATATGAATACTATCGGCCATGTCAAGGCCATGCGATGCATAATGCAAGTCAAGCATGTCAATCCACCTCCACATATCAATGCAGCTCCTCACTAAAGCATCAAATCAGTACGGTTCTCAGTCTAGATAATCACCGGGGTGTAGTACACTCTACGCCAGCTTGTCGTCCCTATCCGAACGCATAACTGGGAGAGTGGAAGAGACCTCACTATCCGCCTGCCAATATCGGGCCCGACTCATCGATAGCGGACATATTCCTCAAGTTGGTTAAACTCAACCTAAAAATTGCCCCCTCACTCAGGCGGGTAAAGTCACACCCCTTTCCAATAGACCACAACACAGTGGGAGACGCGGCCTACTGGTATATGGCCCTCGTGTGCTCGTGTATTCACTCGGTCTCGACATTGAAGTCATCCTCTAGTACCATTGGGTTTAGAGATTTTCACCAAGGGATATCTATGCGCCCGTATGCTAGAACCAAACATTTTCGGTATCCAATCCAGCCACCCACGATGTGTCTGTGGAGGCTATGGCCCTTATGTCGCTAGGACATACAATAATCATGATCACACAAATGCAAGTGCATGAATTACCCTACCAAACATGCAACAATCCTGCGCGCGCTGCGCGCTCATGTAGGGCAACTCTGCCTATTAGGAAGCCCATAAACAATCCGCCCGAAGGCATATGTTATGATCAGTCACTCGTCATATCAGACATACATATGATGCGTATGATCATGAATCATGAGTCTATACTAAACATGTCATAGGGTGATGGACTTGTGCATAACGGATATGGGCCTAAACGGCCTACTCACTACAAGTATGGGCCTATCAGTGGGCCTTAGGGAGAGTGACAATGCGGACATTTAACCAACATTATCCCTACAATGTGGGCGTCAAACCATCATTGCTCCCAAGACATAGCTCACTATAATAGTCAACACATAAACCATGGTAGAATCACGTTATAATGGCCCTCATGTACATCCCATTGGGCCTTGACCCATGGGCCTTCAATACATCAAATGGGCCTCAAACCATGGTCTCGTATATATCAAAGTGGGCCTTAGTGGGCGGGCCACAAATACATTAAGATGGGCCTCAACAATGGCCTTAAAATAATCTCAAAATGGTTGGGCGGTTAGGATGAAACTCATGCATCATGGTAGGTCCCATAGTGGTTGAAGGGAGTACCCATAGCGGGGCCCACACTCTGGAAGGTGTGGATACAATACATACATCGGTGGGTCCCATGCGGGGCCTACCATAATATTTATTTTCCATCCTGTCCGTTGACAAGGTCATTGGGGCCCACCATAATATTTATTTTTCACCCAAGCTGTTCATAGGGTCACATGGCCTAGGGCCCACTGTAATGTTTATTTGCCATTCAAACTGTTCATAAGAACACGTGGGCCAGGGCCTACCATAATATTTATTTTCATCCAATTTGTTTATAAGGTCACGTGGACCTTGGGGGGGGGGGGGGGGGGGGGGGGGGGGGGGGGGGGGGCACTATAATATTTATTTTCCATACAACTTGTTGATAGGGCCACACGGCCATGGGGCCCACTGGAATGTTTATTTTCCAAACAACCTGTTGATAGAGTCAGACGGTCAGGGAGGGCCCATCGTAATGTTTATTTTCCATACAACCTGTCTATAAGGTCACGTGGACCTGGGGCCCACCTTAATGTGGTTCACCAATCCAGCCCACCCATTATGTGTGTCCCACTTGGCTGAGGGTTCAGACCAAGTTTCAGCCACATCCAAATTTCAGGTAGGCCCCACCAGATGATTTTATATGTTTTAGGCATGTCCTCACATGATTTTAGACGGTATGGCCCACCTGAGTTCCGTATACGGCTGATTTTTGGGTGGCCCGTAGCCAGGGGGAGGCCCAGCCGTTCGTCCGGCCACCCATGCAACGCAGGCACTACCTGCGCCTTATGTCAGCAACAGCAGCAGATGCTGCTGTTGTGATTTATTTTTTTATTTTTTTTGTAATCGTGTTTTTCCATAGTTTTTCCTAGGTGGGGCCCTCATCAGGCAGATCCACTCCAACCATTGCATTCCATGACTCAAAACAGACTGATCAAGCCCAATATTGGGTATGTTTTGGTGGGCAAAATCATCAGGTGGGTTTTTAACGGTAGGAAACACTATTTCTTATGCTATGGCCCGTCAGATAGTCGGATTAGGTTCATTTTTCAACTCAACACCTGAAATGAGCTGGGGAATGGAATGGACGGCTTGGATTAGCCCCATATATCAAGGTGGGGCCAACATGGGTGGTCCACCCCAAAAACAAATTTGTTTTCTTTTTATTAGTATGTTTTGGTGGGCAAAATCATCAGGTGGGTTTTTAACGGTAGGAAACACTATTTCTTATGCTATGGCCCGTCAGATAGTCAGATTAGGTTCATTTTTCAACTCAACGCCTGAAATGAGCTGGGGAATGGAATGGACGGCTTGGATTAGCCCCATATATCAAGGTGGGGACTACATGGGTGGTCCACCCAAAAAACAAATTTGTTTTCTTTTTATTACCTTGAAAGTACACACCCATATCAGTCCACGCACTCCTATAGCTATTAACCGTCCAGTGTCCAGGGACGCTGGACGGGTTATAAATACAAACACATGCACTGTGGTGGGTCCCACGTGGACGTGGCCCACCATTCTTATATATATACGTGTATATATATATTAATATATATATATATATATATATATATATATATATATATATATATATATATATATATATATATATATATATGTATGTATGTATATGATATTAATATAAATATATATATAATCTAAATATAATGCACTATATATGTTATGTAAACTACGGATCTCTCCTAAAATGCGGTGGGCCACACCATTCGATGGATGGATTAGGTTTAACACAAATTGATGGGCCCACTACATTCTAAGGAGAGGAAAAAAAGATAAGGAGAGAAAGAGGGAAAGAGAGAGAGAAAGAGAGAGAGAGAGAGAGAGAGAGAGAGAGAGAGAGAGAAACGGTGATGGTGGGGCCCTGCCACTATGGGCCCCACATAATACAACTCATACATCAAAATGGGTCCCACCAACAAGTGGGCCTAAGATTTCAACGGTGGATCACCCACCTCTTGCACTCCTCCTTGCTCCTTAGCCTCCTTTGCTTGACTTTTAACGATGGATAATGGACTTTTGATGGTGGGGATGGTGAATCAACGGTTGAGATGGGAGATGAGAAGGTGGGAAGAGTGGGCCACACTTGGCATTGAAAGGGGAAAGGAGCTTGGACGTGGGATGTTGCTTGGGAGATTTGAGAAATGAGAGAGAAAATGAGGTGATGGGATAATGTGTGATGGGATGGGTGGTGTGTGATGTGTTGTAAGAAGGGATGGGTGGAGGGAGAGAGAGGTGAAGTGATGTGAGGGTTGACTTGGGCTTGCTTATGTAAGAGAAAGGTATGGGTTGTTGTACTTGGGTATAGAGTTACTTGACTTATACTTGACAGAGTGATTGATTGATTGATGGGACATTTCGTAGAGATTCTCTCGAAGTTCGCAACGCGCTGCGTTTCTTCAAATTGAACGTGGGCCTACATCTTCTACCCTGAGTATCGGATCAGTGCACGAGTCAAAGCATTGGAACCGCGGCGACGGCGCAGTTGCTATAATACAAGTTATAGTTCGAGACGACTTTGGCATGCAGGACTCGGCTTAGGATCGCGCGCAAACGTCAGTAACGGGTCAAGGGTTGCCGGAATTCGATCGGTAGGATCGCGGAAGCCTACGGAACAGTACGGACTATGGTACAGGTCTTACATTATTGATCATCCTTTAGCCTTAGGAGCCTAATTAGAATATGATAAGTACTGCTAGAAGATATGCTAAGCTATTGTGAAATCGTAAGCCCAAAACAATAGTTTTTTAGTGGTCTTCAATTGATTTAATCGAAGCTCCACTTGATCAAATCGAAGAATAAGTCCAGTAACCATCAGAGAAAAGTTTGGATTTTCTCGATGGGATTGACAAAGGGTTCGATCCAATCGAAGGGCCCTTCGATCTCATTGAAGGAGCCGTTAACTAATCGATTTATAGCCATTGCAAATTAGTTTCTTATAAAAAAAAAAAAAAAAAGGTATTCAATTTTTGGGCATTTGGATGAGTTTTTTGTGTAATAGAAACCGAGGTGATTCCATATTCATGTATCTCATCTTAAGCCTCTAAACTAATGAGTTCTAAGTCATTTTTCTTGAGATTAATACTCTAATGAGGATTGCAACCTCCATCTTGAAGATAAGCTTGAACTCCACCATTTTCTAGAGATTAGACCTCATCGTATTGGTATACCTTTTTTCTAAATCCTCGAAAAGACTCATATAGGTGAATCTTTTATGATTACAGCTTTCTATTAGTTGTAGGAGATTCACCCAACCTCTCACCACCTTCGTCACCTCTAAAGAGCACTTATACAAGGCGTTTAATCTTGGAGCTGAAGTCTTGGTAAAGCATCGACATTATGATCAGGGGAGCAAAAGATGGCTGATTGGAGCACAGGAGAGCATCGATCAAAAAACCCAAGACGATGTATCAATGGGACTCAATTCAACAAGTATCATTGAGTGAGTCCATGTACATTCTTCCTTGTGTAGGATTGAGGATAAGAGTTTGATTGTGAAACTCAATTAGGTTATTGTGTAGAACCTAAATCAAGTCCTTGTGTAGGCCATCAGACATAAATGTGTATGTATTAATATCTGTGGGAGCCTCTAACAGGAGTAAACATAAGTCATTGAATTAAGACCAAGGTTCGTGGGGAACCTATAGAAAACCGCGTAAGTCTCTGATGGAGCCGATTATTATGTAGGATTGTAAAGGTTAGAGGTGAACTTGATTTAAAACCTCCGATAGTGAAATTCAATACACTAATAAGTTGAATGTGTCCACCAGGAATGGAGCAGGGAAACTGAACTACCATACATGCTTGTGTTTAGGATTGTTATTTGAGCACTTGTTTAATTATACTTACGTGATTATTTAAATGAATTATATATATGCATGATTAAATGAATGCTAGGTGTTGATAGTTAGTACATCCCACACACTCATGTACATTATCTTTTATAGACTAGTTACTTCATAGGAATATTTTTTTGTAGTATCTGTGATTAGACCTATTAATGGCTTGAATGCCTTAGTGTTATATCACTTTACTTGTTTGGATGGAATATTAGTTTAAGTTAAGTAATTAGATTTAAAAGGATAAATTTATTTGGTCTTATCACCTCCCCCTCCTCCTCCTCTAGGACATAGCCTTCATTCCATAGCTCCATCAAGCTTCCACACATATATATTGTGGACCCACCACCTAGTGTGATTTCATTGTTGTTCATTCATAGCTTAGATCATGGCCAACATGTAACCTATCTATGACCTGACATATTGTTTAGATCATGATCATTTTGTAGCCTAAATACCATTTATCCATTCATAAGATTTGTGCCCATCTGCACGTCGCTAGTTGCTCCATCATTTGCATGATCTGTTGATCACTGGTCCACTAACATGAGCTGCTGGTAGAATGATGGCCGTCTATCTCCTTCTACAAAAATGTTGTTTATCCATCACTCTACATGAGATGCTAATTGTCAAGCCGTTTTCATAAGCAGTTGCACGTTTATGATCATGGGTTCTCCAAAGTTCTAGCACGTGGACCCCATAAGCCCATTTACATGGCCCAAACTCAATCCAGTTCATGGTATAGAGTCTGACCCCATCTACTATCTAGTTTAGAGTTCAAAATTATAAACATCTATCTTCTTGGAATAATGCCCATTTAATATTGTTCATCATATTTCAGGTTACATGTCTGCTTACATGCTTTAAAGATATGAAGACCCATCATGTTATCGAGACAACAATTTTCCATTACATGTTGTAATCGTGAGGCAACGATCATGGATTCATAACTCATTTCATGGCACACATTAAGACCTATTCTACATGTCCTTACCTTGGCCCTTGTCCCATTTCATATGTTTGCAACCAAATTAGATGAGCTATAACTCACTTGCACATGGCCTATGGCCTAGCTCAGTAGCTTAAGGCCCATCTACATTACTTATGACATATTTGATTCGATCCATGACCCATCTAAATGGCGCTAAACCCATCCCATTGGCCTTTATCTCAGTTAAATGCTTAAAGCCCATTTATTTAGCGTATGGCTCGCATCACAACTCAAAGCCCATTTACCATTGCGAGCCATAAGTTGCTCATATATATGGGTTTTAAATGGATAACAATTAGATCAACATGGATAACAATTAAATACTAATTACTTAGTTTAATTGGTATCCATGTTGATCTACTTAATATCTAGATTCATTGTTATACTATTACTGTTTGTACAAGTCAATCATTTGACATACATGTTTGCCACATGCACATTACTCACTCTATATGCATTACAATGCATCATGTTCATTTTTATGCTTTCATTCCATTATGATATATTTTTTTAAATCTTCGGTGGCCAAAGAATCTAGAAACATATTTATATCTCTAATACCTCTAATATAATAAAAGCTTTAGCCTTCTCTAGAGTAGGAGGATTCCCAAATAGAAAAATCATCGAATCGTGTAAATCTATTTCTTGTGGTTTAACTACATTTTCTTTTAGTCTTACAACCCGTATCAAGCGAGTCATCTCAATTGCATATCAAGGACTTCACCTGATATAGTCTCATTGACCTCTTGAATACCCATATTATTTATATTGCTTGCTTATGATAACCTTATTTCATTTATTCTTTTATTTATTCTTTATTTATATCTTACCTTAGAATCAAGGGTTATTCCTGAGATGTAATTAAGAGCTTGTGGTATGTCATATGGTTTAAAATGTATCTGAATCCATAATATAATGAAAGTCTTTCAAGTGGATGTGCACTTTTTTCTCTTGATTGGATATGGCAATATGATAAGAATGACTTGCAAATGTCTGTGAATGAACGACATTAAATGCGATCCCGTAGCATATTTATAGTTATCCCAAAACCATATCAATAAACTAACCACTTTGCTAGGGATCAAACATAGAATTTTTGGTTTACATTTTTATTTTATTTTATATTATTATTATTTTTTTATTTTGGGGGGGGGGGGGGGGGGGGGGGAGGGGAGTTAGTGGTTAGTGCACACCCATGTCAGTACACACACTCCATGTTAGCCACCCCCACTAGGGATCGATGCCAAGACCTCAAGTGTTGAAACGAGACATCTCCACACCATGCCAAGACCTCAGAATTTCTGGTTTACTTTAAGTAACACCAGTGCTTCGAAAAAAATCGTCATTCACAGATATTCTTACATTCTCAAAACATTTACCAACACGCCAGATCGCATACCTTTAGAAGGCTCTTCGGTATCGTTTACGATGCTAAAATAATGACTCTTAACAGGGGCACTTTCCTTCAAATTTTGCAAGAGTAATGCATAAGCATATATAAATTCTTTTTCTTTTCCTATTTGAGAGGACACTAATTGATTACCTTTGCAGGTTATTTTAATCAATTGAATGGTGTATATATTGTTTTATAGGCCATCTCAATTATTCATTGAATACAATGTATTGCTATTTGTTTGATTGCTCTTGCAGTCATCCTGCATGTTATGTTATTTTTCATCATATGATTTAGTAGCCCGTATGAGCATAGCACATGACCGTTAGTAAATGATTTAATATTTGATTAAAACATGACACGTGTGTTGAGTTTATTCAAAATAAGAAGAAAATAAATTTTAATTTATAAAAGAAATCGGGAAAAGGGTTGTGGCTTTTGGTGATTGTTGGTGACCATTAATTTATAAATGGTGATACCTCTTGGTAAAGGGAGTATTATTTGAATTTGAAATGGAGGGATGCCATTGTTGAAAAGACACTACCATTGTTGAAAAGACAGCATAGAAGAAGATGTCTTTTCATGAAAAGGGTCTTAAGCATCTCTTATGATTCTATATAAACACATCTTTGGGTCAATTCGAAACCAAAATTCCAACAATCTCCTCTCCATCTTCTTCTTCTTCACTATTTTCATTTTTGGAAAGATACAATTTTCAGGCACTAAATTGTAAACAAATTTTCAGGCAGTAAATTACAAACAGTTTTCAGGGGGTACATTGTAACAACACAGAAGTCAGGGGTGTACGCTGCAAAAGTATGTTCGGGGTGCAGTTTTTCGATTTTGCAGGCCGAAACCCACATTTCTCCGGTCTTGGAGAAGATGCTTATTGTATCCTGGAGGCGGATTTGTTGTAACCCTCTTGCAAATTGGTTTAATCACCAGTAGGGTGTAAATATCGCCTTAAAGACAGCAACATCGTAACGTGCCTTAAGCCTATCTTTAAGTGATTAGTTTTCTATCTTTCCGCCTTAATAATAACAACGTAGTCATTTGTAGATGATTTTGTAGCCCATATGGGCACGGCGCTGGCCATTGGTGAACACATTAGATCACCAAAATCCTACCAATATCAAACTTCACATGATAAGCATATAAGTATGGTGTCTTGATATGGAAACTCGTTGAAAGAACGTGATCGAAACTGTACACCTTACACAACTCCTTGTGTAGTGTATAACTTTTAAATTTAGAAAGCTTACAAAAGCTACTTGACACCCAACAAGAGAGATCAATATATTTTTTTATTTTTATTTTTTTTTTTTTTAAAAAAAAAAAAAATGTATGGTCAATGGTGGGAATTCAGACGTGAGATCATATTATTATAACAAACTTGTATTAAATTTATAAAAAATTAATTTGTTGTAATGTGATTTTTTATTAAAAAAAAGTATAGTTATATATGCTTAAAATTTTGAATCATGACATAGTATTCAGAGTTAGGCCTGGCCAACTTAGATACCGAATTTCAGGGCGTGACAAATGGTTATTGTCCATTATGTGGGGCACACCATCAATGCATGTTTTCCATCATGTGGAGTCTACCGTTAATGTCTCTTATCCATCATCTTGGGCCCACCATTGATATGCATCCTCCATCATCCGGGGCCACTCTGATGTTGATCGTCCATCATCCAGTGACCACCTTTGATGTGGGTTGTCCATCATATATGATCCACCTTTAATGTCAATTGTCCATTATGTGGGGCACACCATCAATGTGTGTTGTCTGTCCATCATGTGTGCGTCTTGATGTTGACCATCCATCATGTGGGCTAACGAACTTTCTCCAAAGAGTCCTGACAAATGATGATTGAAATGAGATTCAGCATTTTTGAACCACCAGACACTATGATGATTGAGATGAGATTCAGCATTTTTGAACCACCAGACACTTGGTTTCCATTTGGGTTGCAGGTGTAACGAACCTGCAATTAAGGATATGGCAGAAAGAAATATTATGTTGTAAGAAATTAAAGCAGAAAGAAATAACGATAGAGGAAAAAGATAATGAGATTGCTAAATAAGTTACAGTCACGCCGCGTGTGCGGACGGTGTGAAACTGTCGTTGAGGAGATTTGAACCCTAATTGGGGAAGCAAAAACCCCTATCTTACCATCTAACTACACACTCTAATTATTTTTTATTTTAAAAACACAACATATGTGGGCCCACCTTATGTGTTCACCGTCCATCATATGGCAACCACCTTTGAGGTGGGCCATTAATCCTGTGGGGCCACCATTAATGTGGGTTGTCCATTGTGTTGGGCCGACCTTTGATGTGGACTGTGTTCAGCCCACCTTGATATGGACCGTCCATCATGTGGGGCCCACCTTGGATGTGGATTGTCCATCATGCATGGTCCACATGGGACCACTTTGATATTGACCGTCCATCATGTGGGGCCTACCCTAGATGTGGACTGTCCATCATGCGTGGTCAACATGGGACCACCTTGATATTGACCGTCCGTCATGCAGCACCACCTTTGATTTGGCTTGTCCATCATGCAGGGGCGGCCTGAAATGTCCATTGTCCATCATGAGAGGCCAACCAAAAATGTTGATTGTCCATCACACATGGTGCCCACCATTGACATGGGTTGTCCGTCATGTGGGGTCTACTGTCCATCACTCAGTGCCCCCTTTGATGTGGACCGTCCATCATGTGGTCCCCACTTGATGTGGGCTATCCATCACCTACTACTCCCCTTGATGTGGATAAAGGGAAGACGCCAATGTTCTGTCAGGACCCTGAAAGCTCGAATTCTAGCAAATTCCTTGGGAGCTTGCTCCACTCAAGTCCTTCAAATGCTACGCATGTCACAAGAAGATAACTCAGGGGCGAAAGTATGAGGATTAGTAAAATCAGGCATAAGGCCAAAACACCACCAGCATGAGATCAAACTGTCACCCAATAGCCGATCATGCGACAGTCAAAATGGCCCAGCACGAAAAAAGCAAGCCCCTGTAAAGCAGACCGTTCTGGAGAGAAGGTTATGATCATCTTATCAAGGATATTTTCGAGGCATGGTAGGGACACAAGGTCCCCCATGGGCCCCAATTGTTAAGAATTTAAAAGAAGCATGTGCAAAAATAAGGCCACATCCAATACAGAATTCCTCTTCATACAAAAAACTGGTTGTATGTTTTCTGTGGGGAAACTTGAAATTTCATTTCTTATAGAAAGAATAGATGTACAATACTGATACATTATTTGTAACGGCTGCATTTCGGGATTGAATCTCTTACCGATGCCAAAGAATCCCTTTACAGTTGAGATATCAATTTACATGCATTCAGGCTTTCACCATGCATTTAAAAAAGAAAAAAGAAAAAACAATAAACAAATCAATGCTGAGGTTGCTTTCATACACATATATACATGTATGCTGGAACTTCAAATTTGGATTCACAGATGTGGGCCGCTGTACAATGTCTCCACGAATACTGAGATTCCCATCCATTTGTATCTTTGTGAGGGACGGTTTAGATGTCAATCTCCTCCAATGCTAGCCGGACCAGGTGTAGGAATCCATCCATATCATGGAAGTGAAAATCAAGTGCTTTTTTCACAGCTGCGATGCCTTGCAACCCATATTTCCACTGAGCAGCTTTCAATGCTGATAGAGATCTCTGAGTAGCGTCCATAGCAGAAATCACATAGTCAGCCTGTAAAAAAAAAAGCACAGTTAATAAGCGCATGAAGATAAATGAGAAAAACTTTGATACTCTGTCATAGTGTGATAGGTAATATGCAGGCACTTAGAGATTGCTTAGTTGCACATATGGCATACAAGTCAATTAAACAGTACAAATTATGTAATCCAGTGTAGATGTATAGCTAACCAAAATTTAATCTTATTTGATTATCTGACTACCAGATTGATGGACATTTATGGATGGTTAGAAGTGAAAGATATTCAATGGTCCTATTTCCACAGAAAGTTCCCACAAATCAGAGTTTAGGATTGCTTAACCAATTTGATAGTGGGATTATGACTTTGCAACAGTGGGCTGCACGGTGCACAATTTCTGAGTGCCTGTGTATCAAGCAACACAGGCAGCCTGAGTATCATGAAACACCTCAAGATAAATCTTGCAAGATGAACAGGTTTAAGCACAATGGAATTATACATGAGAAATGTTCCAGTGCTCTTAGACCACCATAAGTTACAGTGCACAGTTGTATTATATTGGGACACTTAGTCCTGTTCAATATGTCCAACTCATATTTCATGGGCTACCATGAAAACATGAAACTGATCTCACAGATATTAACCATTTGAACTGTGGCCTTAAACATGGATGGTTGAAACCATTTACCCAAAAATGGGTCCCATCAACAATGCCATACATCTATTCTAAACAATGTCACCCATGATTCAGTGATATAAAAACCATGATGTGGTGAGACCCACCCCTGATTGACCAATTCCCTGGATATCTGGGGGAGGAACCCATCAAACTCATGCTTCCAACAACAGACTGGAGGTGGCTTCCATTAACTCCATAATTTAAAAGTGTTAGCTATTTTCAAAGTATATCAGAAACAAAGAAGTCCAATCGACAATAAAGAAGGTTGTTCCATCAATGGAGACAACAGGGCAGATCCAATACAAACTTCTCTGTGATGAGCTTAATCTAAAAAGTGACATGTGCAGCCCACCATATGTATTTACGGCATCCAATCCATCCATAGTGTGAGCCCCCTCCTATCTCCTTGGATCCCAAAACTCAGTTTCATCAATCACTAATTTGTACCACAGCTTGTAAAATCATGGCTAAAACCTCTAAAAATCACCGGCTCTGGCCCACTTCAGTTTTGGAATGGCCTAATGATTTCCCATTCATCCTAGTTGGATGCATCTTCAGAATGGATTGAAAGGAATATACAGAACACAGTGGGCCTCACAATCTGGAAGGTGCTGAATAGTGGGTGCCCCCATCCCAACTGCTCCTTGGGTTATGGTTTGCCTGAGTTTTGGATCGGTCTGATTTTTGGGAGCAAAGGAAATAAAATAGCAGGCACAAATGATGGATGGATTCGATGTTATTAAAGCATCATGGTGGGCCCCATGACTTGATTTGTACGTAAAGCTTAAGTGCTTAATGTAGAAACTTTTGTGGTGGATACAGCCACAATATTCAAAATCGGCTCATTCCCTTCCTCCCAAGCACCCCAAAATCCCTCAATGCACATATCAGTATATCACTGACTCATTCACCCCATTCATACAAATCAAACTCTATAATCCTGTAATTCCTCTAATTACAAAAAAATAAAATAAAATAAATACAACAAATCCTATTATGAGTTTCTGATTTAGAAAGAAATAGAGAAAATCTTAGCATCTGTTCATTTTCAGCAGCCAGAAATTATCCAAGTTAATTTTTTTCCACGTTTTAGTGGTAGCTTGCTCGGAAACAAGGAAAGAGGGTTGTTTTGAGATTCAGCTTACATAATCAAGGAGCTGCAGGCTGCTACAAGTAGGTCTGCTGGCAAGTGGCTTGACCCCCTTCGCTTCAGTCACAGGGGGTGTGCCATCTTCACGTACATTCTTTACATCAATAGCAGACAATGGCGATGATTCTTGGCCTGAAAGAATAAAACAACATGGAATGTTTCTCAAAATTACTTCACTGAATCTGGGTTGAATATCTCAGAAAGAAATTTCACTCTGGGTGGTGGGCCAACTAGTCCCAATCATCTCCTAACAAGTCAAAGCAGGTGGGGCCCACTTCCCATTCACTGGACAGTAATGGGATT
The DNA here is from genome assembly GCA_021015155.1 of Magnolia officinalis. Taxonomy (NCBI): domain Eukaryota; kingdom Viridiplantae; phylum Streptophyta; class Magnoliopsida; order Magnoliales; family Magnoliaceae; genus Magnolia; species Magnolia officinalis. Next base: position 40,592,619 of record JAJHSJ010000006.1, on the reverse strand, counting down.
AACCCATAGGAAAGTTCACACTGGGTTTTTCAAAATGGTTCATCAAGAGTATGACTCGTGGTGATTGAACGGCGCACTGGATAAAATCAGACAAGGTTGAAGCAGGTTCCACAGCTTCAACCAACTTTCCATGGTTGGATGGTGGTGAGGTTTCACCATTGATCTTTCACAGGTACTACGCCTCACATCAATATAGAAAGAGCTCTGCCAGAGCTGGATCCTTGTGCAAGTAAGATTACAATCTACTCTAGGCAGGCACACATATAAACATCGCAATTCACACACTTGGCAAACTGGGTCATCAATCAGGTGAGTAACACCAAGTGCCTTTGCCAAAATCAGCTCCGACCCCTCCTCACGTCAGCCAAATGCATACAAAATAAGTCAATGGTATAATACATCATCTACTGGCCTGCATTCAGCATATGAGTGTAGCTCCTCTCAACAACATATTGATCTATTCCTTGGCCAGGTAACAAATATGGTGGGCCCACCTGATAAATGGGTTGGATATCTAGGGCATGCTGTCAAGAGATGGATCCAAATTGGACTTGTGCCATGAGTCTTTACAATTTACATCTCTTCCCAAACGGGTAGAAAGGTTTGCAAATCAACAAGAACAAAACAAAATGGAAAGAAAATGAACAGATAATATTCCAAATAGTAGAACGAGGAGCTAGTTTGATTACCAAATGGATGACCATGAAGAGATGCCTGTAATTCGCGAATGTCTCTACATATATGCGAGCACATAGAGAATATCACTCTCATATATGCTACTTCCACGCATTTGTATGCAAGAGCGGCAGCAGCAGTCTCCCCATTACTCTCAAAGGAAATAGCACATTGCCTGTGTATGGGACAGTAAATTGTAAATATGAAATTCAATCACGTACATCCTTTTTTGATATTCCATTCAGTGCACAAAACAAATGTCCAAAAACTCTAGATATGCACACATTGCAAGTGGGCATAAAATACTCACAATTTGCACATGAGAAATTATATTGATATGCTCTAGAAGATTGGTGAATCATACTCTTCATTTTTTTAATAAGATAATGAAATTTTATTAAGCTGAGCATAGTTCTAAAACTCGCTGACTCGACTAAAAAACTCAGTTGAGTTGACTCGACTCAGTCAGATTACCAGCCAAGTCGACTCGACTCGGAGAGATTTCAAGCCAAGTCCCTGACTCAGTCAACTCAATGCAAGTAGCTCTAACTCAAGCCAGGTCACTTGCGTTGTCAGACCTCTAGTTAATTAGATGTGAGGGGGAAAAAACATGGACAGGATTTGAACCCAAGACCTTTTTATAAAAAGGTAGAGCACTCAACAACCAAGCTTATGCGCAAATTGCTTGCTTATTTTCTTAGAGAAATGCTCCAGTGCTCTTAGTGTGCTACAATTTATAGTGCTCCTAATTGCATTGGGACATTTACACAGTCCAATTCATTGATCCAGACAGTTCATTATGTCAACACACATTTCGCGGACTGCTTGCAAACATACTCCACCCCCAACAAATATTAACAGTTGGTCAATGGCCTTTAATATAGACAGTCAAGATTGTTTACACAAAATAGTTCCAATCAAACATTTGACCCATTTATTTGTTAGGGCCGATCATGGATTGCTTATGATTCCAAAGAATCACAAACTGTTAGACAATCCCGTCCATAGCTTGGAAAAAGTATGGCTAAAGAAAATCCCATTTATTTGATCCATTTTTTAACTGCTTTCCCAAAAAACAAAAAAGGATGGCTAAAGAAAATAAGGTGAAAAAAAAGGACGAAGCAGATCATCCAATCAGTATGATTCATCGTGCCTTTCAAAAAAGAAAAAAAATTGTATGGTATTCCGTAAAGTGTCCGGACCTAATAGACAGTTCAGATTGATCAGTTGGACTGTCCGAGTGGACCAATGCAACTAGGAGCACTATAACTTATAGCGCTCTAAGAGAACTAAAGCATTTCTCATTTTCTTATTTATAATCGTTATATAAACTTAAGTAATTTTAATTATTCCTGCCATCCCAACTGTTTTCAATTTGCAGTTATTAACTGTCAAGTCAAGTCGGGTCGAGTTTTTGATTTGACTCAACCCGAATGAACATATCATAACTCCATGGCTCAGACCCTGCTTTTTCTGTTAACAACTAAACGTAACTCACCAATGGGTAGGCCTAATCTGGGCAAGATTTGCAATCTGAAACCTTGAATCTGCCTGTTCACAGAATTGGGCATAAATAGAGACTGACTTTGGGGCTCTTGATCATTCTGGCTTGGATGCGTTACATGCTGATTTTGGCGACGAGTTGAAATAAGTTAGATGCTTATGTCAATTACTTGGGTGAAGTGTTCCTTGAAATGATCCACCATGTGCTGAATTTTTTGATTGTTGCGGTTTATTTTTGGGCTAAGATTCTAGAACTAAAACTGCTAATTTTTTTTTTCAAAGATTATACCTGTTGATTTTTTTGATTATCTAATGATTTTGCGATTCTTAAAAGAGTAGGATTAGGATGTGGAAGGCACTATAGTTTTCTGAGTTCTTGTTTAAGTGCCTGTAGTGCAAAGATTTCAATTTCAGTCAAGTTGTTTATCTCTCTGTATTCAAATATTCTTGTGTAGTGTATTTACTTCATTTATTCCATCGGGTATCAAAATTTTCATTAATCCAAAAAACAAATTACATCAGGAACCTAGTCTGTTGTATTCAAATACGCACGCAAATTACTAGATTGCAATGCCCATTCTAGAATGAATCCACTTTGTTGACGTCTCAAATGGTAAAATCAGAGCATACATGAAAACATTACTGGAAATTGCAATTCATATTTCTGCATGATTTTGAAATTGCATTTTTAAAAAATGGCTATGGATTTTCTGCATTCAGCCTTTCCATGACAAACGTGAAAGTGAATTTCTTTGGAAGGTAACAACTGCAATATGAATTTTCCTTCATTTCTAAAATGGTGGTGACCCATCCGCCATAAACTTCAAATCCATGCATGTCAGTCCAAATTACTCAAATGTGTATGGTAGATGAGTCACCATTGTTTAAGAAGTGGTAGAAAGTAGGGTTGTCAATGGGCTGGGCTTGGGTCAAGCAAATCAAAATTTTGAATAGGGTCACAGCCCACAGCCACGCTCGACTATTTCAAAATCCAGGCCAATGCTAGTGGAAAATGCACATAGCAATAGCCTAGGTATCTTCATGAATGATGAGTCAATCATACTTTCTTCTCAAAATGGCATAGAACTTACTTCAAGATCTTTTGTGTGTCGATATAGATCTTTGTTGACTCAGTTATTTCTCCTAGTTCTGCACTTCCTATGTCGCGAACCTCGAACATCGATGCGGCAAGTAGAAATTGTAAGGCTGCATGAAGATATATTCCACTAACTTCAACTTCTGATTCTCCATTCTGCACATTTAGACCGAAAAGTAAAGAAGTGAAGAACTCTAGAAGGACAACAGGAATTTATGATACTTGACACAAGGATGATTATCTTCAGTTTGTAAAAATGAGGCCCATGATTCAGTGATCCAAATTGTTGATCTGATGGGCTACACAATGGATGGGATCGACCAAAATCTTTGGCCCCCTTTCAGTAGAATATGAACTATTATTGGGTTTCTTTCTCAAGTCTATTAGCATGCCAACAACTAAAAGTAGGAGTGTCATCGAGGAGATTCGTGAATCATGGCCCATCTACTGTGGATCCCATCAGACTAATGGCATGGATCACCAAAACATGGTTGCACCAATTGAGGACCTGATGATACAATGCATATCATCAAGTTGAGGATCATATAAATCCTCTTTATTGTAGCTACCTTTAAACGGTCAGCTGAATGTTTCAAATTAATAGCTTCCTTCAAGGTATTCTCAGCAAGCGAATAGTCCTTTCCAAATGGAGTTCTTGCTTTAACTAATTTCTTCAGATTATCAGGCTCACTCGACTCTTTTTGCACTCCTACAACATCATCAGTTACCCCATCTGCCCATCCCACTTTCCGCCATGTGATGAGTGAGCTTTCATTTGCCGCATCAGCTGTCCCTGCATAACTCAAAAGTTTTATATTCAATGTTTTAATAAATCAATAAATCACAAAAGAGTACAGAAAATCTGATTTTCCTAAGGAACCTTTTGTTTCTTGTAAGCTGGTGACATTCAAAGTGCTACAAGTAGTAGCAGTTGGTTTCAATGCAAACCGTTGACATTCGTCACTCAGAACAACCTCCTTATTAGAGATGCATTGGCTCTTTGATATCAGCATACTAGTTATACCACCCCTTCTATTAACTATATTAGATCCCGTATTGACTATACTAGATTTCATGGAAAGAATTTTTTTTCCTCTTATGTTTTCTACCGCATAACTCTTCAACCATGGAACCACTATCTGCTAAGGGTCCTTTGTTGTGGGGACATTCAGACTCATAAGCTTTAAACTCAACTTTCTTTTCATTCTTAACAACCCCTTTTTATCTAATTTTGATGCTTTAGCATCAACTTCGCGCTCAGTTTTAATAAATGGATGAATTGGGTGTCTTAGATTTCCCGAAAAAAGTGAAATGTGTATTAATTCATGTTCAATTCACATCTTACTTTATCCAAAAACCACATTTACACCCTATCTATACTCAACTCACCAAATAACTTAGTTGATGAGTGAGCACTTGATTAGACACCACTATTTTCTGTTAGACTCTCATTCAAATTGCTTTTACCTGAATTTGTAGAGCATTTCTTCCTCTTTTTTGTAACATTGGATTTGTCTTGCATCTCACCAAATAACTTAGTTGATGGACCAGCACTTGAGAAGACACCACTATTTTCGGTTGCACTCTCATTCAAATTGCTTTCACATGCACTTGCAGAGTATTCCTTCCTTTTTTTTGTAACGTTGGAGCAGTCTTGCATGTTATGCTTCTCATGCCCTGTTGTCATGTGTAATGATTAGTTTAACATGATTAACAAAAAAGAGAAAAGAAAAGAGTATAAAACTATCATGAAACCAATGTAGATCATAGCAAAAAACTACTTGCATAAAATATCCAAAATCTTGAATACATAACAAAAATTGGACTGAAAACAAGACATAAGGAAAAGATATTCCAAAAAGAATGCAGTAAATTAAATACATGCAGAAAAAGGCTAACCTTTACGACAACGTTTTAACAAATTCAACTTCATGTATTGCTTGTGTAGTTCTTTTTCTAAGATAAATGGGTTGCCTTCAAATGCAGGTGATGACTCAATTCTGTTCGAATCTCGAGTAGGCTGCTGCACAACATCAAAATCCTATTCTTATAGAATACCAATTTATTTTGGAGTAAAATTTTGTGTTCTCTACTATCATTCCATTAATTGAGGACACATTACCTTCTGTAATTTTGTTTCACCATGATAAATCCTCGTCTTGCTACTCCTTGTAGCAGGGCTGCCCTTCTCTTCTAAGCACAAAGAATCGGGAACGGGTGAAAGTGTAGAATTCTCAGGAATTACTAACAATGCCTTGGCCTGCTGGCAAACAATAAAACACAGTAATTAATGATATGTTCAGAAGACGAATTCATTAGGGGCTCTCAACTAAAATAAAAGGTGAACAATCCAAAGCAAAAGACACACCTGCACCATTGAAGAGAGCGGTTCATGGTTTCCGTCTTTATTTTCCAGGGTACTCTCAAATGAAGATGACAAGCAGTTATTAAAATCCAAACTACTATGACCCACAGAATTGCTTTTGGGTGCTTCGCCAACGCCAATTTTAAGGCGAATTTTTAGTGCCTTTTTGTTACATAGAGGTAGGGTGGTATTGTTTGTGGTGGTCGATTGCGTATTCTGAAAATCACGAAAGCATTAAATACAGTCAACAATAGAATAAAATTTTCTACTTTCACGATCCACATTTTGTTACCATATTATTTACAATAAAAACATATTAGCACATCTCCAAAAATAAAATTACCTCAAATTTCTTGAGCAATTGGGGAATATTGCTACTCTGTACACTTGTAACACTCTTATGTTGTGATTGCGTAAGAGGATTCCGTAGAAGCATTGGTAAAAATGATCCATACTGACCAAATTTTGGCCCTGGTAACAAAGAATTCAATGAATCAACAAATGGGTGCACAATTACATATAAACAGTTAAAAATATCTAGAAACATCAACCTGATGAAGGGGATCGAACATAGACTTTAAGCATTGTTATCATAAATGGAAGCAAGTGGTCACAAGGGAAATGAATATGAAATTTTGAAGGCAGACCTAATAAAAGATTCTGATATATTCCTCAATCTTAAACCTTTCTTTTTTATAAACATAAATGCATGCACACGATTCAGGCTCGGGCTAGGCTTGGACCTATGCTCAATCCTAGGCTAGGGTTGGCCTGACCTTGTCCTGGCATGAGCCCAGCTTGTCGACAACCCAATAGCAAGGGAGATACAAACCATGATCACTCTCCTTGAATACCAATCTATTGTAAATCAAAACGCAAAAGGTGCTTTAAAGCGTCTAGGAAGGATCAAAGACACAAAAAAAGAGAAATGTATGGCCGAATCATTGAGTTCAAAATGCTTTAGTTTTCTTAAACTCTTTTGACTACCTTTAAGTTACGTAAGTTCATAGAAGTTGTAGCCCCAATCCCAAATTTCCATCTGAAACGCCCTCCTAGTTAGGTTTAATCATTAGTCTCCTAAAAGCCTTTGCTGCTACAATATACAAGAAAGATGACAAAGGCAAACTCCTCAAAATCCCGAAGAAAAAAAAAAAAAAAAAGCCTTTTCGAGACCCATTTATAGAGAAAAAGACCAATCCTACAAACTTGCATTCACTTCTTCCACTTCACCCCAAAACCAAACCTCACTAACATGTAGTTTAGTTATGCACCTTTACCACATTAATCTCAAAGATAATAACCGATCGCTCTTCTTTATTTATGCAATAAGCACACCCATTCAGAATATGTACCTACCATGAGCTTATGCTCCTTGAGATAGCAAGATCATCAGCCTCAAAACCATTCTTACCCTTGTCGCATGAACCAGGGCAAATAATTTATGACTTCCAATAAGACTAATGGGGAACCATTTTCCTTCAAGTTAATGCAATGACAGAGGTCCCAACTCCCAAATCTTTAAGGAATTTTCTGCTCTAATAAAATTCCAAAATAAAACTCATGAAAAACCAACAGATTTACTAGGTAAGGACACCAAAATTACTTTTGGAAGTTCTTTTCATTGTCCATATTATGATTCTATCGCCTTGTTAGACTAGCTTCTTAACAGGCCATATTTCCAACAGAATCCAATTTTTTAATGCTATGATTTTTCTGAGGTATCAATTTAAATTTTATAGCATAAGTTAGAGGTAACATTATCATTGTTCAAGAACTCGAAAATTGGACTAGACTCAATGTCTAGCCAAGTCAGGTCAACTCGAAGACTCGACCAGGTCTTTAATTGACTTGACTAGGTATTTACTAATTAAATTAAATGTTTTTTTGGCGCAATAAATATTCACATAGTTATTTAAGTTTTAAAAGTATGCAAAATAGCTATAGAGATTTTTTTTTTTTTTTTAAAAAAAAAAAAAAACCTTCAATATTCTCAGTTGGTTAGAGACGGTGACTTTACGAGTGGAGGTCACAAGTTCGAATCATCTTTTCTATTTTAAATTTGAACTTCTCACCAAGAAAGCCAACTTAACAATTCTGATTAAGCTAAGACCGAGTCACCTGAAATCTTAACAAGTTGACTCAGCCAAGTTTTGAGTTGAGTCACCGAATTTTAAGATTCTGAACATAACCGTGTATGATATGTTGCCTGATCTATTCCTAGGCTGTGTTTGCATGATCAAATGGTAACATTCTAAAATTTTAATATTTTGCAGGTAATAATTTTACTTCTTTTATTCTTTTGATCATGTACACAAGCAAATTACATTCCAAATCTAGCAGTTCATTTGTTTACCACAGATTGCATGGCAATTTGTATGGTTTATCAGATGCATTCTAACGGTGCCCAAATTATATGAGATTTCTCATCAACATCAAATAAACTAAGGTCCCAAAGAGACCAGAACCAGGCCACGTTTGGATGCACAAGCGAACTAGATTGTGCAATTCCACTTTAGTCAAGGGGAAATGATAGAAGCTAATGACGTTTCCTAGCATTCGAAATGAGGAAGTAGGCCACAAATTGTAGTTACATCTCTTTCAAGTACAACTTGAAAGTAGCATAAATGCAATTTGGAGCCCAGATACTTGATTTTAATGTTAAGGAAATTCAACTGTTGGACCATAGTGACGAATCTCATTCTTGAGAATTTCTCGGGAGATTTCCAAACTTATGTTTATCTCGGGATAATATTGTAAAATTCTCACAAAAAATATATTTATTATTAGTTAGTAAATAGTTTTAAATTTTAATATATAATTATATAATGCACAATTAAATTTACAAATAATTTCCATGTTAATATCGGGTTAATTTTATGAAAAGTTAATATTTGTCACAGGGTGCTAGACTAATAACTACAATTCAATTCAATTGCATATACAAACGCACCTACGACAAATATAGTCATTGATACAATCTCAAGTGTAAACCCGTCAAAATACACAGTTAAGCTACTTCTTTTAACAAGTAATTAAAAAAAAAAAAAAAAAACCAAGAAATTCCAAGTGCTGACGTAATGCACCTTCTTTTTCAAACATTGCGAAACACAATGGTTATAAAATTCTACTATACAATGGAGAAAACACAACACTAAGACAAATGCACATGGAAGTAGAACTTCCAAAAAAAATAAAAAGTATTGGAGATTGTCTTCTTGAGCTGGATTAGGTTAATTGCCACGCACAACAGCACAAATGCTTGTATATTTGGTGAATCGGGACCATCTATTTGGTGGGTCTACGTTGGATGGTTGGTGGTACAAAAACCACACTGATTGAAAATCGCAACGTTCCAGTCAATGAATATTTCCACTTGAATGTGGGCTGTCGATAGCTTTTTACTTCACCATCAGTTTAAAAACCAGAAACTGGACATTTGCATTTCCAAATCAATGTTTTTTTTTTTTTTCCAACTTTGGGCCAGGTCCCACCAGATGGGTACAGCCATAAGTCCAGTGATGAGTGGCAACTTATCAATCATAGCTCAGCTCAGATTTTATTACATATCCTGAGGTGGAGTTCTCATACATACCCAGATTCTCTGCAGAAATCTCTCCATCGAAATCCTTCTGGAAATGGCCCAAAACATCATGAAGCCTTTGATCCTGTGGAAGAGAGAATTAAGGACATAGGAGAATTAGGCCATGAGTTCCAACAAGCAGGGCCCACATGTCAGTGCTCAGATCATTGATCTTTTGGGACCCCATCATGACAGACCATGCCACAAATGTTTCCAAATTGGAATGGGGACCTTTGTTGTATCATCTTTCATTAACTGTCCATTTGCAGGCTGCCAATCAATGGCATAAGATTGTCCCGTCAGGAAGATATTTGGCATTTGGACCGTGGGGCCCATCAGATCAATGGTCCAGATTAACAAAACATCACCCCACTTGCCCAAAAAAGGTGGGGGATGCTATACATACCCTCCAGCAAAGGATAATATAATTCTTCATTACTACAATGTGATATATACTAATTATATGATCATCAAACTGATGATATGTATCATAGCCTAGGTTCCTCAGTATGTATAGGTGGTCCCCACAACTCAGTGATCTAACTGTTGATCTCATAACCCATAGGCCCCACTGAGGATGGACCATACCCTTAAAATAAACTTGATGAGACAACAGATGAAAGAAATATCATCTGACATCTACCAAATTGATAAATAATGAAAGAAATACGACAACCGTTAACATTCAACTGAAAAAAAGTGGGGGCAAAATAGAAGGCTGGCATTTTCTAATCTGGAAACCTTGGAGTATTGACTAACAACTGGGGGACCCATCAGAATAATGGCCCCACTATTATGGACCATATCCCATGAATATCCTCCAAGGATGGGTGAAGGTATTTAAAAGCGGGGTACATATCAAGACCATACAATACAAGTCCAAAATGATAAACATCCATTAATGGCGGGTGGGAATCCCATCACATATTCAAAATGCCAGTCCCCCTACCTTTTTGAAGATGGATAGTGCAATGCTCAATCTAGAATATCGATGGATCGCTCTTTGGACATGTAGGGCCATAGTTCAATGATCCAAACCCGTCCATATGGAAGAGTCCTAAACCACCAATTGGTGATTGATGACTAGATGGATAATGGAGGAACTACAATAACGATTCGCAATCAACTGAAGAGAAGAAGAAAAAAAAAAAAAAAGGAAGCCCAAATTTTCAACATCCAGGATCTCACACCAAGGGAGATATCTGGTGCATGACCCACCCGGCATTGGGACCCATCAGGACACAAAGAGTCCCTGTAAGCCAAAGCTCTATGGCACTTTTGCGAATTGATAATTGCAAGTGAATTATCCATTCCCTAGTCGTAACATTGATACCTTTAATAGGGGAAAAAAGAGTCATTCCCAATGTGTGCAGGGATCCACGCAAATGGATGGGATGGATGGATGGATGTTCAATGGATGGGATGGTTGGATGGTTGGACGGATGGATGGGATGGACATATCTTAGGATGGTTGGATGGTTGGAAGGTTGGATGGATGTTTGGATGGTTGATGGTTGGATGAGATGGATGGAGAGTTGGATTGTTGGATGGTTGGACGTGATGGATGGATTGATGGTTTGATGGACATGATGAATAGATGGATGGTTGCATGGTTGGGATGAATAGGCCCCATTAATGGAAACTTATCATGTATGCATATTTTTGCAATTTTTTATTCCTAAATATGCAAATATGTGTATTTTGCATCTCATAAAGTTTCATTGAAAAATTCTCTCATGTTTCCCCAGTCACCATAAAAAATAATAATAATAATAATAATAATAATAATAATAATAAATAATAATAAATAAGAAGAATGAAAAATAGGATTATATTGAATAATTGCTTATATATGTATTGAGCATAATATTGAATAATAATAATTGCTTATATATGTATTGCTTTTATATATATATATATATATATATATATATATATATATATATATATATTGAATAGTCTGAAATAAGAAAGAATTCAATTAAATCAAATCTATCCTAAATAAATTACAATCAAACCAAAACTTAGCAAATAAGGAAAATGTAGAAAATTGAATATATGGTGATAGAAACTTATTATGTATACATTTAGGCCCTCATTAAATGGAATTATATTATGTATACATTTTTATTTTGAACTATTTGATTCCTAAATATTCAAATAGTGTATATTTTAGCATCTCCATTTTATTTAAAAATTCCACCATTTTCCCATATTTCCCAAAAATTCCTCAGTCAGTGATACATTTTTTTAGGAATTAATGATTTTTAGATAATTGTTTATGTGTCTCAGCCAGAGAAATTTGTAATGAATGATACCTATACTTCAAACACTTACTAGTTCTGATACGGAAAATAAGAATTCGGGAATCCCAATCCCAACAACCCTAAAAAAGAAAGAAGAAGAAGATGAAGAAGAAGGAGCTTACAATGTAAGAAAAGGCGATGTCGAAACCGAAGGCAGTCTTGCTTTTTCTTCTACCTACAGACGAAAGCATCTTCACCATTGCTGATGCCTCTGGATTCCTAGATTTGAGAAATCCCAAGCCGACTAAGAAAATCGTACGGAAGAATGCTGGTGTGAGTTTTTTGGGAGTTGCAGAAGTATACTTCTAAGAGAAGGTAAGGGGTTTTTGAAAGTTCCCGCGAGGGATTTCGGAAGGTTCATGAGTTTCTTGATGATTTTTTAATTCCACGCGCGTGCGATGTCGACTATATCCACACGCGCGTGGAATTAGCTAACCTCAATTTGGATGTTGTATTTTTGGGACGCAGATTGCGTCCTACCCACGCTTGATACACACGCAGATTGACCGGTGGCCCATCTTGATAAATGTATTGTATATCCACACCCTACATCCATTTTTCCAGCTTATTTTAGGTTATGGGCCCATAAATGAAGGATATCCAATCTCAAGTGGACCACCCAACAGGAAACCGTGGTGATTGATCATAAAATACTTATTGTGGTCCACAAATGTTTTGAATGAAGTTGATAATTGTCTTTGCTCTTCATCCCAGTCCGTGTGACATTATCAATAGGTTGGATGACATATAAACTTTATGTTGGGCATTACAATAGGCCCTTACGAAGTTTTTAATCGTAGGTATTTAATCACAGTTGTTTCCTATGTTACGATCAACCCATGTGACGATATATCGTAGCTTTAAGGAGTGCATTCAGGTCTTAGCTTTTTCCTTCGGTGAGAAGGGAAACAATTTAAGTCGCATTGTGTCTTCAGACACGTTTGGAAAGTGTAACGTAACAAATATCTCTTCAAACTTTTTTATCTGCAAGTATGAACTTTCAGATTCTAGCTCATGAAACTTAGGAAGGATTTATATCACTCTAGATTTAACATTCATGTTTCCTACATTCAATGGAAATATTATGCAGGAAGGTATACTCACCCCCGCTAGTTGTAAATAATCTCGTAGAGTACGAGGCGGGAGTGCATGATGCACCTCATTCTCATCCTGGACTTCCTCAACTGGTTGTTGAGGTTGATTTGCAGCCATCACTTCAATTAACTGAGAGGATCTCAATTGGTGTCTAATCCGTTGATGGATAGGCAACCCTTTGACTAATCATCCTTCACTTAAGAGACGTTGAGTGTTATCACCAGCCCACTTGGGCATGAAACACTCGCAACCCTCAAATAACTAAACAACTAGAATCTAAGAAAAAAAAAAACTAAAAACTACATTAAATAAGAAATCTAAAAAGATAAGAGAGAGTTGGAGAGAAATTACCCAATTAGAGTTGCTATGTTAGGATTGTACAAAACAGAAAACAAAGTTAATTTCTTAAAACAATTTCAGAAAATTCTAACTTAAAAACACCGTAGAAATTAACTCTAATCTTAACCTAATTCTAATACTAATTAATCTCAGAAAAACATAGTCGTAGTCCCCGGCAACGGCGCCAAAAACTTGTTCACGACCCCAAGTATGAGGTCGCGATATAGTAATAACTCAGTGAGACTGAGGTTAAATCCACATGGACTAAACTTACGTATTCTGAAAATAATTAGAACTAGAAGTGGAATAAAATCTAAACCTAAATTTGAAATAAAAGAGAGTAATTGTGAATGAAATTTCAATAATCAAAAGAAAACTAAAGCGCAAAGGATCCACTTGTAGCTATCAAGATGCTACCTCACTTGATTCAAGAAAAACAATTGGAATTGGAGTCGTATCCTATCCAATTGGAATATAAAGCAATTAGATCAAATCTCTGAACTTTTCATTGAACTAGTCCACACATGAATGAGTATTGTGATGATTGGAAGGGATTCATGCATCCACCATGCCCAAGAGACGATGGTGAATTACGAGTTTTACCAATCTCACAATCTTAAAACAAGAAAAGAATATACTCAAAGCTATCGCAGTATCTATTGTAATTTTAGTCATAATAAATCATAGAAAACTGAAAATATTTCTTAAATTCAAACTATAAATCAATGAGGTTCAACATAAACAATAATTAAAGCAAGATAATTATCCCAACACGCTACAAGCTTCACCTCTTAGCCTTAGCTAAGAGGTTTAGTTAACCTTGGACATAATTGAAACTAAAACCCTAAAACAAAACATTAAAAATAAATAAGAAAAGAAGAAACTCTTGAGAGGCTGCTCCACCATTTGGCTCTGCTCTTGAAACCTAATTCATGTTTAGAAATCCTTAAACAACTCATATTTATAGCCTTAGTCCGACCGTCTTTGAAAACCGTCTCAAATTTACACACTATGTGTAACGCCTTTGATGTCATCGAACGTGAATCGAATCCGAAAGTCGCGCATTTTCTCACTACGTAACGCCCTTCGCACTGCGTAACTTTTCATGTCATCGAACATACCTTCGATGTCATTGAAGGGTGTTCGATCAATTGAGAATGTGTCTAGAATGTTCTAACGCGTTGCTCCAGAAATCTGCAAAACTCTCGATGTCATTGAACTGCCTTCGATGTCATCAAGCAAGTCTTCGAGCAATCGAATAGAACTTCGATGTCATCGAGAAATGCATCCAATTTTTTCAGCAATCAAACTTGATTTTCATGTAATTCTTCGATGTCATCAACCCGTGTTCGATGTCATCGAACACTTGTTTCGATGTCATCGACCGATGGTCAATGACATAAACAATAAAGTTCAAATTCTATGAATTTCTGCACTTTGCACTTTCAACTTCTTTTCTTTTCCACTTGGTTTCCTTAAATCTTGGGATCTTGAAATCTTCAATCTTGGTCTCATAAGATCCATCCCTTGCCTTGGTGATTCTTGAGCATCAAATTCATGCTTTTAACATTCTTTTCAATCCAAGCTCTCAGATTCACCTTACAATACAAACATATATAAAATATATCCATTAAACATTATCATGTTTATAAAACCAAAATATAAACTAGGAGTAACATACAATATTTGACACTCAACAACCAACCAGTTAGATAAGAACATTGAGAACTCCAAAAATCATAAAATCATTTAAAGTAAAGATCACACATGAGTGCAGGCGGAGAGGATGTCAAACTCATTTCTTCTCCATCATCGAGGTCCTTACCTAGAATCTTCAACTGCAAACCATATTCAAAAGTCATCTTAGTTGAGGAATCTCCAATTTTATAACTTAAGAAGATTCTACGATATCTAGTTGATTGTAGATTCAAAGATTTTATAAGCTAATGGCAACTCTAAGTCTATTAAACATTTCAATTCGAGTCCAAACCACACCTATTCTAAAAATCAAGGCCAAATGAAAAGCATGGATGCAGCCCTTAAGAGTGTTCATGCCCACCTCGTGCGGAAAGCGTACACGGAATGGTGACTCCACTGGAGATCATGTGGTAGCCACTAGCCAAGACATTAACTTGAAACACAAAGTTATAGAAATTTAAGGAATTTTCAGGTACCAAATCACTTACACCTTCTTGCACTTTTGCTTCCTGCAATAAAATTTCCCATAATCTTACCTTCCTGTATAGTTTATTTTCTTGTGCATTTTCCTTTTTAAACCAAAAGTACATGAATGTTGAGGGTCAAATATTGCACATTATCCCCCATTTATTACTTGGTTTTATGAACATGATAATATTTAATGTTCTATTTTACTCATGTTTGTGTTGCAAGGTGAATTGAAGAGCTTGGATTGAAAAGGGTGCTAAAAGTATGGATTTGATGCTCAAGAATCACCAAGTCAAGGGATGGATCTTAGAAGGCTAAGATTGAAGAATTTACATACTAAAGATCCAAGAAAACCAAGTGAGGAATGAAGAGAATCAAATATTTGAAGTGAAGAAAATGAATCCTGAAATTGTTTGGAAAACAAACATATTCGTGAAAGTGTCCTGAAGAAGAATATTCTGAAACTCTGGGTCATTCTATGAAATAATGCAAAGTGAAGTCTATTTTGAAAAACTGTGTAAATTTGAGGCGATTTTTAGAGTTTTCCAACTAGGTGCGAAAGTTGAAGTTCCATAACTATAAATAGGACTTCGTAGGATGTTCCTAGGCATCTTCTAGGTTTGTGGAGTGGAGTAAAATTGTGGAGAAGCCGTCGCCAAGAGTTTTTCTTCCCTTTCCTTAGTTGTTTTTATGCTTTTCTTAAGAGATTCTAGTTCAATCATGTCTATGGTTGGCTAAACCTCTTAGCTAGGGCTAAGAGGTGAAGCTTGTAGTGTGATGGGATGTTTCTATTGCTTTGATTCATGTTTATATTGAACTTTCTTTGATTCTAGTTTGATTATAAGAAATACTTTCAGTTTTTAATGATTGTTGTGATTCAAATTACAATGGATTTGCGATATCTTTGAGGATGTTGTTTTCATGTTTTGGGATTGTGAATCTAGGAATTCCTGTTGTTCACCATCGTCCCTTGGGCATATTTGAATGATGGAATCCTCCCTAACTTTCACAATTCTTTTGGATTGATTGTGAGATTGGTAAATCCTGTTGTGAGCCATTGTCTCATGGGTTGTGATGGAATCACTTCTAGTTCTCACGCCGCTCTTCCATTGAGAATTAGGTCAAAGGAAATTCAAGTTTGATTTTATTGAGATATTTTCAAATTGGATAAGATGGGACTCTGATTCCAGTTGTGTTTGTGAATCAAGCATAGATCTTCCTGATCTCTACAAGTAGATCCTTGGAAACCCTAGTTTCCCACCTTTGAATTTCTTAAGTTTTTCATTAAATCTCTCACATTACTCTCTATACTTTCAGATTTACGTTTTCATCTTTTTCTAGTTCTTCTTCTAGTTGCTTTCAGAATACTCACGAAATTAGTCCCTATCTCACCGAGATTATTACTAATCAGTTTTTATAAAAAACTTTCATTTTCTATTTTTAGAAACTAATTTATTTTCTAATTCTAGGATAGGATAAGATAAGATAGGATAGGATAAGATAAGATAGGATAGGATAGGATAAGATAAGATAGGATAGGATAGGATAGGATAGGATAGGATAGGATAAGATAAGATAAGATAAGATAAGATAAGATAAGATAAGGGTTATTTCTAATTTGTTTTTAGAAACTAACTTAGCTTTCTAGGTTTAGAAACTTTCTTTTTTCATTTTTAGAAACTAGGTTGCTTTTTTTTTTTTTTTTTTAGAAACTTTCTTTTTTAGTTTTAGACACTAACTCATCTTTTTATTTTTATTTTTAGAAACTTTCTTATTTCTTTTTTAGAAACTAATTCACTTTCCTTTTTCTTTTACAGGATCCTAACATAGATCTCCTCCAATCTGGTAACTTCCTTCTAACTTCTCCTTTACTTACTTTTCATATTTCTGTAGGATTTTTCTTTTATTCTTTTTTTTTTAGGATCAGATTCAGAGCTAGGGTTTCACCATGCAAGAGTGGGAACGTCAATATGTTGAGCTAGTTTTAAAGAATGCAAGAAATTGTGAAGGGCTATCAGATTATTATATGAGGAAACAACCCATGTCTCAAAATTTTTCTAAAACCATCATCGAGGACCGAACCGAATATAATGCTCCACCAGTTAAGAAATCCTTACGTGATCATATGCGAGAGAACAATTACACCCCACGGATTAAGAAAACAGTATGTAAGTGTTGGGGTTATCATAACTATGAGAGTGAGAATTATTATCACCCATCAGATAAGAAGAAAACAATGAAAGATTATATTATGAGTGATAATATGTATCAACAACCATCAGATTCTCCCACCTATGACCCGTATGACAATAATCAGTGGAAACATCAATGTTAGGAAGATGAACCAGCAAGACATCATAGTGAACATTTTCTTGGGTCCTCTACCTCTGAAACCCAATCAGAAATTATCCAAGAAGAGTCATTTCAAGGTTACACAAACATTTTCCTGGCATCAGAAGAACGATAGAAGAGCTTGAATCGCGCTTCGAAAAGCTAATTGAGACTAGTTCACCCCGGCCTCAACCCAATCCAATTCTTCATTCCCAATTCCTTACTTATGATCGGTGGAAACATCAAGATTGGGAAGCTGAATCAACAATGCAACATAGTGACAATTCTCTTGGGTCCTATACCTCTGAGATCCAATAAGAAATGATCCAAGAGAATTCACTTCAGAATTCCATACAAACTCTAGAGCTCAGTCAGCAAAACACACTCCAGAGATTTCAAGAACTTATAAAAGATATACAACAATGGTGTTCACGTGATACGATTATGGAGAATACTGAAATTGAGAATGAAGAGTTGGATTGTGTTAATGAGCATATGGTTCAATTTCCCGAAGAGTTGATCTCGATGATGGTCCAAATGAATGATCAAGAGACGTGGGTGTCTTTCAAATATAATGATAATGAGACACTTCACTCACATGATGCACTTGGTTTCAATGATGAGGGAGAAGTTAGTTTATTCGAACCTCAACCTAATTTAGGAATAGAATGTGAGGAAAGCAATCCCATCCCAAGTGTGAACTGCACTGAATTGGAAAATGATGAGTATTGGGATGACGATCATGAACATGCAGCCCAAATTTCCCTTGAATCAATCTCAAGTTTGGTTTAGGTCAATGATCAAGAAGTACACGAAGTGATCGGTCATAATGAGCTACTCCACTCATCTGATATGGCTGATTTAAATGTGGAGGATGAGCCCCTTTCAACAGACCTTTCTAACTCTTGTGAGACATGTTTAGACCACTCCCCTGAATTGAATGATAATATGATTCGGGAGATGGACGAGTTGCTCGATATGGCTCTGGAAGTTGAAACCACCCAGTTGAGGCCACCATCTGATTTGTACATTTTTGACAATACAATGCCCTTACTGAGTAGTACCGATGAACAGAGTCTTCACATCAATTTTTCACCTGTTGATTCTCAATCCGCCTATGAAAGGCAAGACAAGATACATTCGGTGACGATTTATTCTCACCATGATGAACAGCAAGAGATCATGCTTCCATCCACTTCCAGAGACAATGGAATCCTTGGGCAGATTATTGTAAATTTCAATGAGGAAAATGAGTCACTCTCAGCTGAATTTCTCAACTCTTCGGATGATTGCTTGGCACACTATGTAGATTCAAATGATCCCATGGTACAAGACATAGTGAATGTCTTGCATGACAACACTTCGGTAGTTGTTACTGACCAAGAGAACCCTTACTCTGAAACTTTTCCCTCCACAGATCCTGAATGTTTACTATCACAGGAGGGGGAGCTGACAATTGAACCGAAGTCTGAAACTTCGGAATGTATTGAGACTACATCATCTGCTGAGAATTTTTTTGAATTTTTTTTACCTGTAGTCTCTGATTTACCGTGGAGTACTAACATTGAAACTTTTTCGGTCACAGGTGAATCATATATACTTTGGATATCTCAAGCGATTCAAAGACAATTTTTTGCTGAGATCCATAAATTTCTCTGAAAATTCATACTCTAGGGCATCCAAGCTTATTGCAAAAAGGGCTTTTGGATGGTCTTGTTGAGAACCTACTGAGTAATTTATCAAGATATTGGCCGGAGGAGGAACCTTGTAGCATGACTAAGTAGCTTTTCCCTTGTTTCCTAATTTATGATTAGTTTATTGCTTTTATATTATGTCTAGGATAGTCGGCTTTATGCTGTTTAGGATAGTTTGATTTTTGTTGGTTTAACTCTACTGTTAACCCATCTTCACATTGAGACCATTGGAAAAGCCTCTAGATTCCTTATTCAAGTACTACCTTTCCATCACTTCTCCTTTACTTTCGTTGTCTCATGTGCATTGCATGCTTATATCTTTTACATTGAGGACAATGTAGATTTTAGGTTGGGGGTGTGGATTAGGTAAGCTAATCAGTGTTTTCTTAGTCTGTGAGTAAAAATTGTGAAAAATTTTCAGAAAATTTTGTAAATTCGAGCGATTTTGAAGTTCATCCATAATTAGAAGTATAAGATACTTAATGTTGGTAATTTATGACTGTTAAGTTCGAATTATTAATCCCTGATTAGAAGTTTTAAACATTGATTGAGTCATGATTTCACATGTCACATCTAGCTTACACATTAAGGTGTCAGTTTGATATTGAATTATTAACTTGGTGATTATTAAGCATGGAAGGAACCAACCTGGGGAATTTGTCCATCATGTTCAATGAGAAGAACTGAAAAAATAATAATAATAATAATAATAATAAATACCCAGCTAAAAAAAACAGTTATTGTCAAAAACGGCTACCTATTAAAGATCTTTAAAAAGGTTGACATAACATGAAAGCCATCAATGGAAAAATCAAAAGCTGGAAGAATGAAAAAATGAACTGTAAGACAAGTTTTGGTTTAGGCTTTGGTTGTCCTGAATGCTCTTTTGATTATCAATGTCATCATGAAATTTAAAAATTGAACCTTTGATTATGATAAGTCCATATTTCACTATGCACTCGTGGAACTCAATGTTTAAAATTGTTCTAATTTCTGGATTAATACTTTGAACTTGATTATGAAATTTACCGAGTGTTACAGTTTAGGAGAAAATAATGCTCAACGTTGATATATTTTGAAACTCTATTATTTGGATTGTTTTAAAGCCACTTGAGCTTATAGAAATTGTCTTATGGTTCTCAAAATAATTTTCGCATACTTTGCTCTGGACTAGCAAAATGCTGGTTGGGGATTGTGTTGAGGGTCAATATTGCATATTATCTCTCATTTATTACTTGGATTTATGAACATGATAATGCTTAATGTTCTATTTTACTCATGTTTATGTTGCAAGGTGAATTTAAGAGCTTGGATTGAAAATGGTATTAAAAGCATGGATTTGATGCTCAAGAATCACCAAGGCAAGTGATGAATCTTAGAAGGCCAAGATTGAAGAATTCACATGTTAAAGATCTAAGAAAATCAAGTGAGGAATGAAGAGAATCAAATATTAGAAGTGAAGAAAAGGAATCCTAAAATTGTCCTGCAAACAAACATATTCTTGAAAGTGTCCTGAAAAAGCATATTCTTAAACTCTGGGTCATTCTATGAAATTGCACAGAGTGAAGCGTATTTTGAGAAACTGCATGAATTTGAGGCGATTTTTAGAGTTTTCCAACTAGGTGCGAAAGTTGGAGTTCCACAACTATAAATAAGACTCCTTAGGATGTTCCTAGGCATCTTCTAGGGTTTGTGGAGTGGAGCAAAAGTGTGGAGAAGCCGTCGCCAAGAGTTTTTCTTCCATCTCCTTAGTTGTTTTATGCTTTTCTTAAGATATTCTAGTTCAATCATGTCTATGGTTGGCTAAACCTCTTAGCTAGGGCTAAGATGTGAAGCTTGTAGCGTGATGGGATGTTTTTATTGCTTTGATTCATGTTTATATTGAACTCTCTTTTATTCTAGTTTGATTATAAGGAATACTTTCAGTTTTTAATGATTTGTTGTAACTCAAATTACAATGGATCTGCAATAGCTTTAAGGATGTTCTTTTCATGTTTTGGGATTGCGAATCTAGGAAATCCTGTTGTTCACCATCGTCCCTTGGGCATGGTTGGATGATGAAATCCTCCCTAACTTTCACAATTCTCTTGGATTGATTGTGGGATTGGTAAATCCTGTTGTGAGTCATTGTCTCATGGGCATGGTTTTGTGATGGAATCACTTCTAGTTCTCACGCCGCTCTTCCATTGAGAATTAGGTCAAAGGAAGTTCAGATTTGATTTTACTGAGATATCTTCCAATTGGATAAGATGGGACTCTGATTCCAGTTGTGTTCATGAATCAAGCATAGATCTCCCTGATCTCTACGAGTGGATCCTTGGAAACCTTAGTTTATCACCTTTGAATTTCTTAAGTTTTTCATTAAATCTCTCACAATTACTCTCTATACTTCTAGATTTACGTTTTCATCTTTTTCTAGTTCTTCTTCTAGTTGCTTTCAGAATACTCACGAGATTAGTCCCTATGGATTCGACCTCGGTCTCACTGAGATTATTACTACATCGCGACCCAACGCTTGGGGTTGTGAATAATGAACCACTTGCATTTGCATATAACAAGGATGATTTCCACATAGGATTACCCTAATTGGGCTGTAGAGAGTACCTCTTTGGACTTGCCATTGAGAAGGCCTTTTGAAAAGCTCACCATAACACATTAAAGATCAATCCATTCAGACTGCTAGGTATGTCACTTTGGAACTTTTTAAAAGTTAGGAGCCTTTAATTGCATGTC